>VZRX01003797.1:153916-182984 GCA_013398075.1 Notiomystis cincta
TTACTATTATTATTACTATTATTATTTCCTAGTTCTCCATGCAGACAGACACAGTCTAGGCAGAGCAGTTGAACAGGAAGCAGGGCTGGTCCTGAGCTGGCCCAGCGGGTTTGTGGCTGCTCACAATGGGAGCAGGATGGGGCCCTGCTCCCTGCTGCCTTCACCCTCCCAGCTAAGGGGAAAACTTGGGGTTTGGCAGTTCCCAGTTTCCCTGCTGGTTAAAGCATTAATTCCCTCTGTCAATGTAATATTTGGCTTCCTCCAATTGGGATCCCATGGTGAGAGAGGAAAGGCGCGTCCTTTTTTTTGTCTTTTTTTTTTTCTTTCTTTCTTTTTTGTGGAGTTGCTTTGGGATGTTTAAATTTGGTGGCAGCAGTTTTGGTTTTAGAGCTTGTCATCAGATGCTGTCATTACAAACAGGATGTTTGTTGGAGCCGTGCTGGGGAACAGCTGGGAGCTCCCTGAGCTTTCACTAGGGGTGTATTCCTGTAGTTATTTTTTTGTAATGCAAAACAAATTATTAGCAATAACTCAAGAGTGACAAGTTTCTGTGTAAGAAAATCAGTAAAGAAAAAAGAAAAGGTTGAGGTTGAGCAAGATGTTTCATTCTAATTCCGACCCTTGGAAATGGAGCTCTGGATTTGCAAAATGAAATGAGTTGTAGCTCCATGGAAGATCCCCCTGTTTTGTTCATCACATTAAAATCAAGGCATTTGTGTGAAACATTTAGCATTATCCAACAGGGTTTGCCTGTCTCTCCAAAATCCTTCTGTCTCCTTAAATGTGATGACTTTAAATCTGAACTCCTGGTCACTGCTGTGCCACACATCTCTGAGTTACACTGCTGATTTCTCCAGAGCAATCACAATCCATGCACAGAGAGAGGTGCAAACCAGTTCAGATCCAGCTCTGGTATCCAAATGTGTCAGTGGATGAATTTCTAGGGGATTTTTGAGCAGCTTTTCCCTGAGGGAGTTGGAGACCTCTCGCTGCCGATCTGTATTTTATTTCAGCACAGGGGAAGGGAGCAGCAGTGCATTGCCTGCACCCTGCCTGAGCCTCATCTGTAGCACCCAGCAGACATTTCTCAACAAACGTTTCAACAAAGTTTTCTGGTGGAAAATACTTATTTGCAGAATTAAGACTGTTTCCCAGGGATGAGCAAATAAAGTTAGGACTTACCAAAGTACTTCCAACCCTTTTTATTATTATGGCAATAAATACAACAGTGATAAAGCTCAAATGAAAGAGCTGATTCTTGTCCAGGGGAAGTGTTTTGCTAGGGTTGAAATACTTGAGGGGATTTTGGTTTATGGATTAGAAAAGGGGCTGCAATTTTAACTTTCCATCCCGACTTTGGAACGAAACATTTCAAAAGGGTGTGAAATGTCTCGTTGCAACAAGTTCTGCCCTAAAGAAGAAGAGGAATCTACTGATGATGGGCACGAGGGTGCCAGCTCTGGGAGCAGAGCAGTGAATGCAGTGACTGTAGCTGTAGGAACAGTGAAATCAGTTTTCACAGTGCAGTGAGATACAGACACAGGAAAGAAAAGTGGTTGCTTTCATCCTTTACATTATGACCTTTGCTCTGGACGTAGACAGGGAGTTATTCTGACTTCTGTTTTCACAAAGCAAAGTCCCCCCAAAGAGAACACAACAGGTAACAGTGAGGGAATGATGTCCTGCAGCTCGTGCATGGGAGAGGGGGAGCACTGTAGTTTCCACTTCATTTTTTGTTTCCTTATTTTTGAGATAAGGGCAACATCCTCTGCACAGCAGGGACAGCCATTCTGCTCCAGCCTGTGTCTGGGTTCAAAACACTGTGGCTTTCAGCAGAAAGGGTTTGTGTTAGAGGAAGACAGAGGCAGCACATTATTTTAGGCAGCACCTTTTCTAGCCAGAGTTTCTTGGTGTGTTTCACAAGATGATGTCTTAGACCTAGCCTGAAAAGCCAAATCACTTTTGAAACAAGCAGCTGGTGGAGTTGCAGGATCTGCCATGCACAGTGCAGCACAGGGGGCAGATGCAGCAGAATCCTGAGCTCAAGGACTAATCTGAATTTTCCCAGCTTGGCTCAGAGGGTACTTTTTCCACCTCAGCTAAGGAGGTTTTTTTTTTCAGCCTGTCCTTTTTTACAGTTTTCAGTGCACAGTGGGTTTGGTGACACTTTTGGGGAAGGTAGAGATGGGACTGAGCACAGCCCTGGCACAATCCAGTCAGACCCAAGAACCACCCAGTGCTCAGGGTGTGCACCTCAGTTTTCTTCTGCCCTCAGTCCTTGCTGCTGCCTCACCTTCCACGGTGCAGGTTTGCCCAGAGCTGTAGTAACAAAGGCAAATCTCAGGGGATGCTGCTGCCTTTGTCTCTGAGCCTCAGATTTCCCCACTTTCAGGAGCTGAGCCCAGATATCTCAGCATGTTTTGCTACAGCTTCTTTCCTGTAAACCATAGGTCCCCTCGAATCTGCTGGAAATGGGGGCAGAGAAGCATTGATTAAATCTGGGGGTTCCATTTGGTTTGTTTGGGTTTTTTTATTCCTGTGAAACATGGTGGTTTCTTTTCCACCTTTGAAAAGGAGGTGAAGCAAAGTCCCTGACAGCTTGGTCTCTCTCAGAAGGACCTTCCCTGCTGGCTTTGAATTTTTTGGGCTCTCCAAGCAGCTCTCACATGCAGTTAATTCAATAGGCACCAGCTCACCATTTCTTGAGCTTATCAGCAGCACTTGGCTGTCAAGCCAGGTCTGTGAAGAGCTTTTGTTTGAGTGTATGGTGCATTTGTATAAATAAACACTGAGCACAATGTTGAAGTCAACAACTTCCTAGACAAGGTCAGAATGGTACAAAGGCAGTGGGGTGGAGGCAGGCAGAAATGCATTTTCTTTCAAGAGAATTACTGGGAAACCAGCAATAATGTATTGTACCCTCGTCCTTCAGTGAGCAATGGTAGCCTTGACTGTCTCCTTCTTGCTAAGCTGGCGGGTTGTGGTGCAGGAGCAGATTCTCATGGGGTTTCTGAGGTTTAAATTGTGATACTGGTGATGGAGGATGGTTTCTTGTCTTCCTGGCTGTGCCAGGAGGAGCCAGCCTGCAGAGTGACATTCAGGAGTCGTAGAAGGCACTCGTCACTGTCCCAGCAGGAAGGCCACAGGCAGGTTGTGACACAGTGCTGGCAGGAAGGGCAGAGCTCTGGCAGGGCTGGCATTGTCCTTGGGCCACCAGAGCCACAGGTCTCTCTGTCACCTCATCTGCAAGCTGTGGACAAAGCATCCTGTGAAACAGGGAGAGTGTGTCCCTCTCTCACAGGGACCTGTGGGGGCCCAGAAAATTTTAAACTTTCCAAAGGGCTTTGCACTGGTCTTTCCCCATCTGCAGGTGAGGACAGATTGCAGCAGGCACAGCTATCCCAGGGCTGAGTGCCTCCAAATTCCCCTCTGCACCCACAGCAGGAGCTGGACCTCAGAATCCTTGCACCCATCAGTGCTCAGCACCTCCCTCTGCTCCCATGGGAGCTGAGGTCCCTCCTGGATGCAAGGAGGAGCAGCACAGCCCTGGCAGCTGAAGGGCTCTAAGGGCACTGTGTAGCTGCCCCAGGATCTTGCTGTCCCATTTTAGGAACAAAGATTGTTGTCTCATCTTCTGTGCCAGGCTTGTCAGCTCACACCTTGGTGTATTATTATTTTTTGCCTGGTTATTTCTTGCAAGCTGAATAAGTCCCAAAGTGATGCCATTATTTGCAAATAGTTGCTGGGACCTCTTTGCTGGGCAACGAGTGAATCAAACCTAGGGCATGTCACTTGTGCCTCTTGAAATTCAAAGCTGATCTTTATTTGACTGCTAACCTTGTAAAAACATTTCATTTTTATTCCTACTCTTCCCACCTCATTCGTTATATTGCTCAGTCAGGATATCAAGCAATAATGGAAAATAAACAAACAGGGAGGTTTTTATTGCCTCCATCACCTTTTGTCTGCCTTTGAGCGGATTCAAAGTGATTTTTCTGGTGGCTAAAGAACGTATTTAGACACCTGAATGTGGAGAGCCTGAGTTATTACTTATGCCACAGGTATCTTACTCTTAGTGAGGTCTTTTATTAAAATAGTTTCAATACTTGGTGTTAAAAGACTCTCAAATGAAATGCCTATTGAACTGACAAGTCTATATAAAAAGAGATGTGAATTTTCCAGAGGCTTGGAGGGAAGTTGTCAGAAATGACTTTGCTGCTTCTGCCAGAATGTTTTCCTTTTCCATTTGGAATTATTAATGTTTCAGAGCCAGCAATCCCTCCACTCACAAAATATGTCGTTAATTAATGTCTGCAGGGTGTTTCTGCAGCCTGTAAGGGAACAGATTATCAGTGAGACTTGAAGAATAACCTCCCTGGTCTCACCATGGACCAGACCTGTTTGGTTCTGTTCAGTTCAGCCAACTGATTCCAGTTGTCTTAACCCAGAGATTAATTGGGATGTTTCTAACTTTAGTGGTAGTTCTGAGTGAAGGAAAACAGAAGAGTTCACTTAAAGCATGAGTTTTCTTCATGCATTTAAAGCCCAGCTAGTATTTTCCATCTCTTTCTCCATCTGAATGGATGTCCTGGAGGGAAGTTCTCTATGCTCTGAGTCTTGATCACTTCCAGCAGATTTCTGAAATAAGTTGCAAGGATATTTTCCAGGTTTATCAATCTAAAAAAACCCCAAAAAACAGCAACAACAAAAAAACCAAAAAAACCCAACAGCAACAACAACAACAACAAAAAAAAAAAACAAAACCAAAAAACCAGAACAAAGCAAAAAAAACCTACCCCAAACCAAACAAACACTTGCAAATTAGAGTGATCTCATTTGAATGCAATTTCTTTGATCTGAATTTGGCTCCCGCGCGCCTTTCGCATTTCCCGGGAATACGGTGTGCTTGGAGATTTCATTTTCATAGGAAAGGAAAGGTCCCAGTTCCTCAGTCCTGTGTGTGCACTCACGTGTTTGTCTGCTTGTTTTGAAGTCTTCATCGAGACGTGCTGGCCTTTGTTGCACTAACTGCCACACCACCAACACCACCCTGTGGAGGAGGAACGCCGAGGGCGAGCCCGTCTGCAACGCCTGCGGCTTGTACATGAAGCTCCACGGGGTGAGGAGCACATCTACTCTGGGAGGGACCCTCTGGGGCTTGGGATCACTGCCCAGCAGGCCTAGGAGATCAGCTCTGGGAGGACCAGCCTCTAGACTGACCCAGAGGAGCTGTACCACAGTCCCGTCTCCTTGAACGGTTAAGAGCTCAGCATACTGAGCTTCTCCAGGGTGGGGCTGAGGGAGTCCTGGAATGCTCTCAGCTTGGCCAGAGATGTGGATGCTCCATCCCTGGAAGTGTCCAAGGCCAGGCCAGATAGGCCTTGGAGCAACCTGGGATGGTGGAAGGTGTCCCTGCCCACGGCAGAGGAGCTGGAACTACATGATCATTAAGATCCCTTCCAACCCAACCATCCGAGGAGTCCATGAAATGAAAGCTTACCAGGCTCCAGTAGCTGGACACTGAAGCTCCTCAAACCCAAACTGAGATAAGGAGCATATTTCTTCTCTATGTCCTGGTTAAGAATGTGTGAAGGAGGCTGAGGAGCCCACATGGAGGCTGGCTGATAACATTTACCCACAGAGGATGGGAGCTGTTGGTGACACGTCCATCAGCCAAACAGGAGACTTCATCCCCCTCATAAAGGCTCCTTCAAACTTCTGCCATAGGGCTGAAGCCTCTTTACCCCATGCCCATTCCCTCTGAGCCCTGTATGCTCTCAGTCTGTCAGTGTAATTTAAAAGGGCCCTGCCACAAAGGTCACTAATCAATCAGGAAAAGAAAAATAGGAAATAAAGGAAAAAAACAAAATCTGTGGGAAAGCCTTAGCTGTTAGCCTTATACATCTTCCAGCCAAGGCCTGATGCAGAGAAAAATAGCTCTTAGTGAAGGACAAGGACTTTAGGTGCTTTGCATGAGCTACAGCACAGAAATAGGAGAGCAACACGTGTGGGAAGGAGCTGAATAAAATACAATATTAATGATTCCAAACTTTATGAATGTCAAGGTACCACGACCTCTGGCCATGAAAAAGGAAAGCATCCAGACGAGGAAAAGGAAGCCTAAAAACATTACCAAAGGCAAAGCCTCAACAGGTACAGTGCTGTTATGATCCATCCATCCAGGTGTCTTGGAGCACAGATCACTTCAATAAGTTTCCTCTTCTGTAGGAAATTATGATGATTATAAAATAATGTGGATTTTTCCTTGGTGATTGCTTTAGAGTTCTGCATAAACCTCTTGTGACAGGAGGATGCTTGGTGGGAAATCTTAGTGCTGTCATATTCTTGTGAGATTCCTCTGGGCTGCGAGCACCTGGCTCCAGTGCAGCAGTGCTCATTTTTGAGCAGATTTGGGCTAAATTGAGTAATGGGCAAGAAACACTGCCAGATTGTCAAAGGGTTGCTCCTCCTCCATCATCATCTCGACAGCCAAATACAAAGTGTTTTCTGACAGAGATGTGGTAGAAAGAGAACAGTAGAGTCATGCTGCGAGATGTCATGGTTGCCATTAAAATATAAACTCCTTTAAGAGCAGATTTGCACCTACCTTGCTTCACTGCCCTCTACCAATTGTCTTCCAGGATCCACCACTTCGGCCACTAACTCCCCTTCTTCCATTACCAACTCAGACAGCACGGTCACTTTAAAGTCAGAGCCCAGCACAACCTCACAGTATCCCGGACAAACCATCGTGTCGGTGTCCCAGGTAAGGAACAGGGCCCAGGGCCATCACCTGCTGGGCTGGATGGTCCACTCACCTCCGTGGCTGCTCCCCTGGGTGGGGGGCCTTGATGAGGTGAAGCAATTAATTAATTGTGCTGTGGCCGCCAGCCTGATGGACTCCCTCAGGCTGAGAAAAGCAGGGAGCATGAGCCAGGATGCTGTGGATGAGAAAGATCTCCAGCTTGTTGGCTTCCCGTCAGATCTGTCATCCTGCAGTGGGGAGCTGGGGTGTCCAAGCTCTGCTGTGGCTTCAGTGCAGAGTTGAATTTAATTCCCATCTCCTGCCATGAAAGCACAGCACTGCTGAGTTGGTGAGATCAGCCCAGGTTGGAACCCTCTCCAGCTCCCAAGAAAAGGCTCCCTGGGCATGTGTTATCTGCACCTTATAGCCCTGAGGTGCTCAGTGGCCACAGAGCTGTGATGCTGTCAGAGGCCTCCCTTCTGTCCCAAGCTTTTCTTAGGGGCTGGTTGCTATTTCATCTTGATATTGGAAAAAAAAGTCTCTAAATCAACACATACATCAAAATTTTGTGGCCCAACACTGTCCTTATGCTGAGTCTAAGCCCACCCTGAGCTGGACATGTGTGTATGGAGGGGAAGGTCAGCCAAAGGCCTGGAGCAGCACTGGTTATCCCACCACACAAGATAGGGGTTTTTGTTTGAAAACAAGAAATCTGGTTTGTGCTGCACTTTAAAAAAAATATACACACACCTAAAGATCTCCAAACTGAACATCTTTAATCAGTGAATAAATGCAGACAGGCCCTGGGATGCCTCCTCTCTGCCTGGTCATCGTCCTTGCAGAAGGTGCAGCACCTTTCCTGCCCAGCTCCAGACTGCTCTGAAGGGAACTGCAGCATCAGGGATAACCCACCCTGCCCACAGTCCACCCTAGTCTACCTCTGCCTCATGCCAGGGGCCGGTGGTCAATGCCAGGCTTGCTGATGCCCCTCTCTTCCCTCCCTGGCGCAGGCACAGAGCCAGTCGGACGAGGCGCTGGCCGGCGGCCACGGCGAGTTCAAGTTCGAAGCCGAGGACTACGCCTTCTCCGCCAGCAGCATGGCCCCGCAGGCCGGGCTGAGCGTGCCCCTCCGGCAGGACTCCTGGTGTGCCCTGGCGCTCGCCTAGGACGCCCCAGCCCGCAGCAGCGAGCCTCGGGACCAATGCTTTCGGGGGCCGAGCTGCCCCCGCGGCCCGCGACCGCGCGGGCTCGAGCCGCAGGACAGGTTTCTCTCGGAGGAGGCCGTGGGCAAGGCCAGCTGGATGGGGCTGGGATGACCCCGCCGCGGCTCCGGCTCCCCAAAAAGCTCATCCTTCCCCAGAGCGACCCAGGGCTACCTCCCCAAGGCCGGAACGCCGGGGCTGCCTCTGTTTTCCTGGGGAAAGCCTTCCTCCTCTGAGATGAAACCAGCAAATAAATGCATCCCAGAATCTATGTTTATTCGCAGTGATTTCTCCCTCCTATGACTCCACCGTGTGCAATTTATTCCACTTTCCAATAAAAGACTGTAATAACATGGCACCAGATAACTTAATTTTATTAAAATGTAAGCTACGTGGCCTGCCTTATGTTTTATTGGCCACAACAGGAAGAAAAGAGGAAAAAAACAAACAAAAAAAAAAGCAATGGTTGTTTTAAACATTTACTGTTTTATATTAAAAACGATCATCTCTATAGAGTGTTAGCTTCTGAAGCGTTTTGCTATCAACACTGAGCTGATGAGTCATACATGAAATAAACACGCTGCTCTTCCCTTTCCAGCTCCAAACAAAGAGGTTTTTATTATTATTTCAGGCAAACGACACGACAAAAGTGGTCAAAGCCTCCCAATAATAAAAGAATACTAAAATGATGGTGTTTTCTTTTGTATTTCCTGATTGGTTTTGGTGTTGCCAAATCTGAGCATTGGAAAATCAGAAGTTCGTCTTCCAAAACTTAAAAGAAAGGCTTGAGGGACTGAAAAATAAGGGGTGTATTGGAGGTGTAATTGTTTGAATCCAGTTTTGGGGATGTTTTGAGTGGAGGATTTCCAGCTTTCAGCCATGCAGAGCAGATTGCTTTTTAATTATTTTAATGAAGGCCAAGTAGAAAACAATTTCTTGGAGCTGAGCTGTAGCAAAAGATCTTCAGCGATGGAAAACCCACACCACACTTCCAAAAGCTGGCAGCAGCATTTTTCTGCAGCATCTCAGAAGTGGGAAATGGGGGTCCTGTAAGTCCCAAGGACCCTGGGGAAGAGGAGTTGACCATACTGAAGAGGAGAGATGGGTGGGAAATGAAGGGGGAGCAAGGTCATGAAGTTACTTATGGCCTACTTTATTTGTTATTTCTAAATAAACCCCCCAGCCTCACTATACAGCTATTTGTGGCCAGGAAACTGTCAAGTAATAGTTCCTTAATATAGAAGTTGACCTGTCCAGGGCTTCCTGGAGCAACTCTTCCTCTTGTCAGAAGAGATGGATCGCTTGATTTTTATTATAAACAACAGGCTAAAGAGGATCAGGGAGAGTGAATCTGACATCAAGTCACAACTCAGCTGAGATGGAGGATGATGCCTTCCACCATGCAACCCTTGCTGGAGGAAAAGAGATGCTCCAGACACTGGGGAGCCCTGGTCCCCTCCAAAGGCTGGTCTGTGCAGGCAGGGTGGGGGTTCAAGCCACCCTTTTATCAAAGCCCAGGGATGAAAACTGTCTTTGGAGGAGTATTTCTTGTGCCTCCAGAGCTTCATTAGCAGGCTGCAGGATGCCAGGCTCCAGTGCCAGGGCAAAGGCTGTCATGGAATGGCATCCCTCCAGCGCCAGGCCCAGCACTGGCACACCATGTTTGCAGGGCCAGGCTCTGACCATGGATCCACATCTCCACCATTTGTTTTTCCACTCTCTGCTCGGCCAACATCCGCAGCAGAGCCAGGCACAGCCAGGCAGCAGATAAGCCAGCAGCACGGGGCTGGCGGGGTGCACCATCCCAAATCCAGCCCAAAGTGTGCCTCTGGGAGCCAGGGAAACGGGTGATGTGGCCCCAGCTCAGGTGCCTGAGGTGGTGTGTCAAGGCACAGGTTGGCAAGAGGCAGCAGAGCCCTGGGTAATGAGCAGTGCTCCAACCCCCAAACCCCAAACTTTGCAGGCAGAAACAAAAAGGCAGCACAGCACAAGCCGTGGCAAGATGATTTCTATGGATGATGGCAGGGGGTCCTCGCTTTTTCATCTGCATGACCCCGAGGAGGAGAGTTATTTTAAAGGCAAACAAGGAGACCTAAACAATGCCAAGATGTTGACACCAGTGGCTCCAGAGGTTTTATTTATTGCCTGTTGGTAACCGTCGGGCGGGCGTCAGGATGCTCCGGGGGCTGGTGACAGACGAAACGAGGCAGAGGGACAAGAAGTGAAACAACTGGGACATGTGTAATTTTTCCTTCCTGCTCACTCCCTGCCCTCACTGTGTGACATCATCCACAGTGCTGGTTTTTCATTTCCTGGAGGGGTCTTCCAAACTTTTCCTCCAAGGCAGGAGCCATCCCTGCAGACTTGTGTCCCTTGGTCTTCTTGTGGCAGAGGCAACGTGTCTGCCCAGCCCTGTGGGACAGGGGAATTTCCTTACCTCCAGGTCTTTGCCCCCAAAGAGGAGCCAGCACCCCTGTGCAGGTCCCAGGCTTGCAGACCCACATCCAGGGGGACCCATGCAATATTTAGCCATCCCCCCCACCACCAGCTGCCACTTTGAGGTCCTTCCCTAGATCTACATCCCTTTGTACCCCCCATTACATGGCAAAGAGGAGCATTTGCCCCAGTAGGTGTGAACAAAAACCATGGGAAAGTTTGGATCTTCCCAGCTTGTGCTGCATCCTCAACCCTGCTCCTACAGCCTCCTGGTGGCACAGCCCAGCTCAGCCCACACAGTTTGTCACAGGAATTTGAATGTTTGGGGTGGCAAGATTGGAGGAGATCAGACCCAAAACTGAGGTTTGGGAGAACCAGACCCCGCAGCTGACCAGGATATGGGCTCCCCCCACAGCAGGCACTGTCCCACCCCTCCTAGCTCCAGCCAGGCTGGACCCAACAGCAGCTCTATCACCTTCAGAGAACAATTTTTACTTCTCTTTCCCAAACCTTTCTCAGCCCCCTTGGTGCTCCCTCCCCTTTCAAGGCATGGGGTGTATTTGCTGTCCTGCAGGTCTGGTGGCTTGTGGACAGCTATTCTGTTTACTGCTGTTGTACAGCTGCCTCAGAGCTATCAATTGCCTTTGTTCAAAGGTTGCCTGCCCAGATGATTTTACAACATGACTACAATGATTTGTTCCATTTTGCACTTTAAACTGATGCCACGGTGATTTCTACCAAGTCAGCGAGCGAGTAATGAAGCACTTGAGCCTATAAACACATGTTGTTCTTGTTTATGGTCATATTAATAGCACAATAAAATCATTGCTCTCCCAAGAAGTTGCTTTAAAGAAAAAAAAGTTTGTTTCCTTTAGGTTTCTGCATGGAAAATGGAAAGTTGTGGGTTTGTGTCTGCTGGACCCCCAAAGCCCCAGACTCTCTAATGGGGTGTCACTTTTATGCTGGAGCACAGAACCATCATTTTTCCTGCTCAGCACAACTTGTGTGGCAGCTCAGCTGCCTCCTGGGCTCTGCCTAAACTGCAAACACCACCCAGCTGGCAGAGGGGTTGGAGTGTTCCTTGCACAAGAAGCTGTGCACCAAGCTGCTGCTTTGGCTGAGCTGTGCCAGCTGAGGAACCCACCCACCGTGCTTATCAGGGATGGGGGCATCACACTTCCTTTCCCTGGCCCTGTGGTTGAAAAATCTGTGAAGAATTACGTGAGTTTCTCCTGGGAAGAAGGTGGAAGCCAGGTACAGCAGTGCTGTAGAGGATGAGGGGGTAGAAGGCTCTGTTGCTGGTTTTTAATCTCACTGGAAGTGATTGGTGACACACAGAGGCAAATTCAGTGTTCCTTCCCAGTCCCTGTCCTCTGCTTTACTGCTCCTCTCCAATGTTTTGGGGTTTTTTGCCAAGTTGGTGTCATGTGCCAGCCAGGAAAACAATTCACATTGCTTTCCAGGTCAGTGTGCTGCAGTAATTAAATATCCAGGGTATTTACTGTGCAGCAGCTAAAGCAGAGCTGAATATTCAATCTCACCATTGTATGCATAGAAGGAAAAAACAAACAGCACAGGTCCTTTCATCACATCAGGTGGTCCTTCTTGGAGAAAGCTTTGTGGCCAGGGGTTGGTAGGACGTGGTGTCTCCAAGAATTTCTTCTGTTCAGTATCAAATTTACATAGAATACACTTAATGAGGAGCAATAACACCTTCTGCAAAGTGATTTTATTTCAAAGAAGTTCCTTCCTCAAAGGGAAGCTTGTTGAGCAGCACATTCCAAAAAGGCTCTTGTTAAAGGGAGTTTTTCCTCATCCAGCTGTCTTCTCTGAAAAACCCTGATCCCCTGCTCCAGTAAAATTTCTACCCAAGAGCACCACCACAGGTAACATGTCATGGATACAGCAGGTGTTAAGAAGAAGGATGGGGAGGAGTTTTGGGTTGGTTTTATGGCCAAATTTGGCAAAAAGCACCTTCACCTACAGCTTTTTAATGCCCTGGGATTGCTGGGGTTTGCCAGCTCTTGCCCTGTTGTTGCAGGCTCTCCTTAACATTGCTATAAAATGCATTAATATTGGAATTTCAAGGAAGATTTTATAGCAAGCATTTCCACAGCAGTGTTAAATGTGGCCAACAGCAGACCTTGACCATTGTGCTGTTTGAAAATGTTGGAGGCTGAGCTGCTTCCAGGGCCAATTTCTCAGCTGGTGCAAGGTAATACTGCTCAGCAATTCACCCGCAGAAACAATTAACCTCATAAAGGGGATGCTATTTCCATTTCCTGATGACCTAGAAGAAAACAGGAGGAAGTAGGAAAATTTTATCCTTCAAGTGGAAGATTCTGTCTTGGTTTGGGTGCAAAACTAATTGTTTCATGCCTGGGAAAGCTTTGGAAGCCCTCATATTGGGAATGAGTGCAGATAAGCACACATGGGGGAGAAGCTGGATAGAAAAGAGCAAAGTAAGGTGCTTCTTTTGATTTCTTTTTCCTCCAAACCAAGCAAATGGCCCCAAGCAAACACTGGTAGAAACTTCCAGCCCATGTTCCAGTTTCACCTGTTCTCACATTTCCCTTTCCTAGGGAAAGGCATGGAACTGACCCTTCTGTGGGACCACCTGAAGGTGTTTTCCTCTGCTGGGAGGAAAAGAGCAGTGGGCACAGGCAGGATGTGGAGCAGTTATTGCAGGTATCACTCCTCCCATCCGTTCACTCCTTGCTTCCAATCAAGAACAGCTCCAGTTCATGAAATTATGGGCATTTAGCCCACTGTGACACCTGACTGGGGGGTGCTAAAGCTGTTTTGGTGCTGTGGCCTCAGCCAGAGGGTTGGGAAATGCTGCTGGAGACCCCACCCCTCCTGTGTGAGCAGGACTAAGGTGAGCGCCAAGGTGGAATCGATGTTAATCATTTACCCTGGAGGCTGTAACAGACACTCCGTGTGTCTCTGTAGGGATCTGCAACAGGAATGTTCAACAGGGAAGCTGCTGCTGCTCAAAGGGCAGCAGAAAGTGGCCTTTTGGGGAGGCAGTTGATTCAGATCCACCTTTGTTTGCTTTGTGGGAGCACGTTCCCCGTGCTGCGGGTGCTCTGCCGCTGCGTGGGGACTGCAGGGTGATTGCCACTCCTGGGCCTGACCTTGACATCTTTCCTCCCTGACTAATAATGCCACAGCACCAAACAGGAGCAGGGAGCCTACAGGGAAGGTGAGAGCTAATGGTGAGTCAGAAATGATGGTGGTGTTCGAGCCTCACGCCATGGGAATGGCTCTGGAAGCATTGCCAGCTGCCTTTTCTGCTGTCCTAAAGCATTTTTAGCATATTATGTCACCATGGAGAGAATATGCCTATATTTCTTATTAAATAGTGCAGATATAACAACAAGCCAAGATTTGGGATTGAGTTGGCACCCAGGTGTAGCTGAACATGTTGCCATCACCTTCCTTTAAGGAGGAAGAAGTGATAAATACAGGCTGTCATTCCTCCATCTCTGAGTTCATCCCAGTCAACAGCAACACAGAATTTCCTGCTTTCAGCTTAGGCTTCTTCAGTTCATGCCCCAAGCCAGGCTTTCCCCCAGAGAAAACCCTTCCTCTGTGCTGAGGTGCCAGAAGGATCTTGGAGTTCCATGGGAGTCTGTAGAAAGCCCACCATAAAAACAAAGGGTAAAAGGACATTATTCCTGAATTGCAGAGCTTGCTGCTAAACCCAGCCCTGCATCCACAAGAAAAGGGTCTGTGAGCATGGGCCTGGTGTACCAGTTGTGTCCTGAGCTCTGCACTCAGGTGAGTGCAGTGGCTGTGGCTCACAGGACAGCCCCAACACATGAAAGACCCCTCACCTTCTCTGGAAGGAGGCTGAGGAGCCAGCAAAGCTGTTCCAGAAACATCTCTCCCAGAGGGAAAGTTGGTCTCATCAATATTCCTGCTACATGTCCAGGAGTGATTGACAGTGGCCTGAGCTTTGCTTTTAAATCATGCAGCTTTGCCTCATATTAACACATGGTTAGAAAGGATTTAGCAATTTAAAATATTAATGATGGATAGCCCATTTCTGAGCAGACAGTTTTAATAACAGAGCTCCTGCTTGGACAGGCTGTGCTCTGAGGTCATTGACTCTGACATTGCTGCTTGCCCTCACCTTCTGACAAGGATGCAGAGCTGTGTCCTCGTGTTCCCCCCTTTCCCTGCTCTGTGGGGTGCCCTGGGCACTCCAACTCCAGGTGATGCATTTGTGGTGTTACTGGCACCACAGCTGGGGAGAGAGGAGCCACATGTGCCCCATCAGCCTGAAGCTGCAAGGCTGGCAGAGCAGGAGCACCCTGGGCAGCTCATGGGCAGGGGCTGCTGGGCCTGCCCTTGGCTCCTTCCCCTGGAAAGTTTAGACAGGTCTAAACCAAAGTGCAAACAGGACAAGCACTGCTTTACACCCTTCTGGGACAGACAGGAGACACCACGAGCTGCCTTGAGATGTTGGGACTTTCTCCTCAGGAGCTCCAGGTTTCAGAAGGTCTCTGTGCTCACACAAAAACTTTTCCTAAACTTTTAGAAGCCTATGGTTGCTCTGAAATGTAGATACCTCTTCACTTTTCTTGGCTTGCTTTGCCTTTGTGGCTTGGTTGGTGCCTCACCAATCATTTTGGCCACAGTGGTGTCAGTGGGGCTTGGAACATAACCACAAAATCAGACACATCTGGAGAAAGCTGAGCAAGGTCACCAGGGATGGAGCTGCTTTTGGTTTTTAAAGGCAGCCTGGATAAATGGCAACCAAACCCTCTTCCACTTGCAAGAGGCAAAAGCCAAAAATAAAACCACAATAGCATCCACAATTTCTAAAATAGCTGGCTTGGCTTCCACTCTCTGTAATTAAATTTAGTTGTGATTTTTCAAAGAAAAGCTGGCTAAAGATCAGTCCCTAATTCATAAGGAATTGGTTTGGATAAAATGGAAATCTACTTACCTCTTAATCAGAAAACAAATCCAAACAAAACCAGAATCTCAGCTGAGGTTTATAAGCCTTTTTTAACTCAGTGTTTAAGTGCTTCTGAATGTCTCACTGAAACCCAAAACTAGGAGTAAAAGAAAAAAATGTCATGGAGAAATTGCTGTGATTTCTCAGTCTTACTCAGAAGCAGCAAATCTGGGGACTTCTTTGGAAGGTTTCTTGGGAGAGTAACACCCTTTTAATTATGACTGATGCCTTTTATTGAGGGACACAACTGGACTGCAGAAAACACAAGGCAAAGGTTTAAGTTGTTTTTCCCTCCTGAGTCAGGCTGCCCAAACGTGGTAATTCATTAAGCATTTGTGCCCCTGCTAATTGCCAGCTTGGGTCCAGGCTCCAGTGTGTGGTATCCTTGGAGTGGAGGCTTATCTCAGGAGCTTCCTGAGTCTGCAGAATTGAATGAAAGTCTCACCAGGAAAAGTGGTTTGTTTTGCTTTTAGTTTGTTTTGTAAGAAAGCTGAGAATTTCCCTTCCCAGCCAAGGCTGAGTTGACCATAGGGAAGCTCACAAATTTCAGCTCTTTGGGTCATCAGACACTCCAGACTCCAGAAGTGATAAATTCCTTTTTTTAAAAATACAGCTGTGCATTCTCAGTCCTCTGCTGAAATTATTAATTCTGTTCCAATTTGGAGAGAGGCTGTGAATATTCTGCCCTGTTGTCAATTGATTTCCTTCCTTTCCTCGGTGAGATTTTTGGTCAAACAGAGGTAAAATGTTTAAACTCTATCAGATTTTCAAGCTTGGCTTCCCATTTTTAACCCTGTAGTTATGAGGACACTTTCTAATGTCATCTTCATGTCAGAAGTCATTTTGCTGCATCCACACTTCTCCAGTGACTGGAGCTGGGATGTCACAAGGCAAAGTCTCAGGACCATGAAAAAGGTCCAGGAGGAGTTCAGTGGCAGAAATGGCTCTGCTTTCCTGGCTCTGGATTTTGTTGTGGAATTGAGGTAAAACCAATCCATATCATAAAGTTTGGATTGTGTTTGAGAAGTGAAACCACTGCTGGGGACAGTGGGTTAGGTCAGGTCTCTGCTGTGGGACCTGAATCCACAAACCCATCCTGGAGTGGAGCTGAGCTGCTGTTGAGGAGCCCTGGCCACCTCTGCCACCCCTGCCAGCTGCTGGAACCCAAAGGCTGGCAAAATCTTCCTAAAAAAGGTCATTTCAGGCTGAAAAGTAACAAAGCTTCTCCATTTCAGACCAAAAAGGGATTTTTGGGGGGTGGTGTGGGGAACAAACTAAATTTGGAAAACACTTAACCAAGTTGCCTTAACTTAACAACAGCTTTTATTAGATTGCACTTGTCCAGTGAGATTAATGGACGTTTTCCTTTGAAACTCTGGGAGTCTTTCCTAGACACTGGGAATAAGTAGGTTCCTTCAAATGTTCTGCTTCCTACAGGATTTACTGGTGAAAGATTTAATACAATTCAGCACAAACATTTTAACCTTTCCATCTAAAACGCTGAATTCAAGCGTTTCCTGAATGTGTATAATTTAAAGGCTCGTGCTTTCCTGTGTCATGCTCTCTGAAGCATTTTATGTCGCCTTGCTCCTATTGACTCTTTTAAGAAAACACTGCAGGAGTATACAGTCACTTTCAGATAACTCAGATTGTTTACTTTATGAATGAAGGAGGAAATTGAATACTCAAATAAAGTTATGCATCTAAGTGCCAGGAGCTAACTGCCCTCTTAAATTTGCTTGTCTCCTTGAAAGAGTCTTTAAATACAATTTATGACGTAGAGAGCCTTTCTGGAGTGCTGAGAGGGATCTCCACTGTCTCTGTTATGAATGGATGTTCTCAGCAGCTGCAGGAGTCTGGGCCAGGGAGAAATGCTGGGCTTTCAGGAGCTCTTGTGCATCCCATTGATCTGTGTGGGGTGCAAATAATCAGGGGCTGCTGCCTGGGCTGCTGTTCTGATGGAATTATCTGGTACAGACCGTGGAAAATAAAAGAAAAGGAGGTTTTCTAGTGTCATCTAACCACTGTCACATTAAACTCTAACATTAGGTTTGGATCTCACCCCTGGGGAGGTGCTGTGAGGCTGCCTGTGTGAGCAGTGCCATTTATTGTCCTGTTTCTCCTGCCCCTGCTTCACAACAGCTCCAACCTGGTTCGTGTTTAGGGGTATAACTCAGACCAGTCCCAGGTTATCCTTATCTCCCTGGAGTATTAGCACACGAGGCAATTGTTTTCTCCTTAAAATAGCTGGCAAACATGATTGAGTTCGCACTGAATTAAAAAAATAAAGCAATTCCCTGGGGAATTAACCTTGCAGACTCCCCAGACGGTTTCTCCACCCTTTTCCTTCAAGAGAATTTCTCTCAGGATCTCATTCCACTGTACTAATGAATTGCTACAGTAATGGGAATATGATTGACATGTTAAATGTCCTTCCTTGAGCCAGAGTGATTAGAGAAAGATAAATAGGAACAGGCACATGTGGCCAGTTTGGCTCTGACAGCTACGGGCAGGGGTTTGGGGGAGGCTTGGGGGATACCAGGGTGCCAGAAAGACTCAAGTGCAGCCCTCCCTGGAGAGATTTAATGCTCATAAAGCCATCATTTGGCACAGGACTTTCCCAGGTTCAATGCTTTGACATATATACCCCTTTATTTACAAAAAGAGGAAAAGTTCAGAGTCCCTTTGGGCCCTGTTGGCTGGGATTTGATGGCAGGATGAGGGAACAAGGTGAAATTCATGGATCCCAGTTGGATGTGGGAGTTTGATGGCCTTCAGCTCTGTTTTCCTCAGCAAAGCCATGACATGCTCAGAGCAGAGAGTGACCATGGAAAGCTGCCTCCAGATGTCCAACATCCTTATCCAAAAGCAGGACCAGGAGCCAAACTCTGCTTCACAGAATAACCTTTGAGCCAAGGACTGCCATCACCTGCACCATGGGCACCGAGTGCAGAGTGTACCTTAGAATGGATTATTCAGGTGCCAAAAAGGTGAAGTCCTTGAAACCTGGACTAATTGAGAAATTGTAAGATAAAGAGCAGGAACCCAAATGAGATTGTGGCCTGCAGAGTTGAGGAAAGGGCCAGATTTGGAGGGTGGATTGATGGAGAGAGGCACTGATTTGCATCCAACCTCCCCTTCAGCCCCTCTGCATCTCCCCAGCATCGAGTTCTCCACATTTCCCATAGTCCTTCCTGATGCAAATTTGGGAAGCTTTAGGGGCATGAAGGAGATTTGGAGAGATTTGATTATCCCCATGGCTTGTCCTTCTTGCAGAGCACTTTGCACAAGGGCAGTGACTGGGAAGGGAGTGTCCTAAACCTTCCTCCCACCTCCCAAAATCACAAATCCCCCTGTCTGAAGAAGGTTCTGGGGGCTTAGGGCAGGTGAGGCAGGCAGAGGTCACTCACAAGGTCCCACCTCTCTCCCAGCAGGACCTCTATCACACACTAATATTGGATTGTGATCGTGAGACTCCACAATGTCACACTGATAAGGGCGAGGGTTTTTCCCTGGACGAGCCTGTTTCATTTTAACACGTAGGTATGTCAAGTGAAGGGAATATTTTCCCTTCTGCATCAGACTCCAACTTTGCCAGTCACGGGAGAGAGAGTGCAAATGTCAGGGAGACATTTGTCTGGCAAGGAGAGCAGTTGGTGCTTCAGAGCTGTGGGGAAGGGAAGCAGCTGGAAATGGGATCGTGTGGATCAAGACGTGCTGAGGACAAGTCTGATTTTCATGACTTATGCTGGCAGAGCTCTGTGTTTAGAGGTTGCTGCAATGTTACAAAGCAGTTAAATCATTAATAGTTACCAGTTTTACCAAGCTTATCCAGGTTTCTGGAGTGTCTGGTAGATACCTTCACTCTTATTTTCTCAGGTTCTGCAGGAGCTTGGTAGAGCCTGTGAGGGTCTCTCACATCTCCATTTACACCATCCATCAGTGGCTTCAAAAGATGCTTCAAAGGCAGAGAGGGACCAGGAGGAGATGTTGGAAACATCATACCTCACTGACTGAATGAGAAAGCACTTTTGCAATCCTAGATAAAAATTTTCACCAGAAAGTGATGATGCACCCAAATACCCTGAGGACTGAAAAACTTGATGCTGCTTGAATGCAGCCTGCTTGCACAGTGCACCCCCAAACCAGGTAATGTTTGAGGAAAGAGAGGTGGGAATCATTTGAAAGAGAAAAATACGGTAGCAAAAAGCAAATATTCATTTGTAAACTCCATTGTCTGGGGCTGCTCCCACACAGGCAGTGTGATCACCTCCTCTCTCCCTCCAAACCCAAGGGTCCCTGGGGGAAAAGATAAAGTGGAAGTGCACCAGCTTTCCTTGGGCTGAGCTCTAATTAATGAATTAAAATGCAGAAATGCATTTTGTGTTCCCTGGTCACTTCCTACTGAACAGCCCCTGCAGAACCTCTGCCAGCTCCATGAGCATCCAAGTCAACATGTGCACCAACACGTCAGAGGGGACAATGGCAACTAAAAATAGGCAAAGACAGGAATTTGCCTATAATATTTTTAACTTGGAGGATGGCAAAGTTATATATAGATAATACAGAAAAATGGGGTTAGTTGCTTTAATGAGGAAAACAAAGAGTGTGTCTGTTTAGTTGGGTAACTGGTTTAGTGTCAGTTGGATTTCAAACCCAACACCACTTTTTTGGCAGTGTACCTGTCTGCACTTCTCCTGGAGCTGTTTATGGTGCGTGGGCTTCCTGGGGGAGAAGCATGGATCACATCACAGAGGCCCTGAGTGTTACTGGGGGATTTCACCCCCTTTTCCTGTCTGCTGTTAATCTGAGCAGGGGAGAGGGCTGGAGGGAGGGCTGGGATTGCAGAGACAGTTCGGAAATGGGCTCGTGCAGCTGCTGCTGCCTGGCCTCTGGGCAGGGGACCAACAGGTAAGGTGGCTCCTGACATCATCTTCAGCTCTCCAGCTCGTGCTGGAAACCTGCCATCCGTGCTGCTCCTTGGAGGGACAAGGAGACAGGAGCAAGGCAAGGCTGCTGCTCCCTCTGCCGACTCTGGGTGTGGGCTCCAGGCTGAGACCCAGCAGAGCCTGTGCCCAGCTCAGCCTGAGCATCACCCGGGTGGGAAATCCCTGCCAGAAGAGCTGCTTGGTAAAGACTCAAAAGGGCAGGTTTGCCTTACAGGAGAAAGGGATGAATAAAGAGGAAATAAGGAGTTGAGCAACTGTTCCTCTTTTTTATGTATGTCTACGACAAACTATGACTTTTAGCAAAGAATATCTTGATGATAAAGTGTCCAGGATCCAGCACTGAATCAAAGAAAACTTTGCCATTTAATTTAAAGGGAACATGTTCAAGTCTGTAATCTGCAACTAGAACTCTTTGCTTTTTTTTCCCTGCAGATCCCTTTAATCCTTTAGCAATCGTGTGTTTTCCAAAGAGGTTTTCTGTATGTCCCAGGGGGATAAAATCACAGTGGGAAAGAAGTGCAGCTCATAACCTGTGAGCAACTACAATCTGCCTCCCACTCTGCTGGTAACACCCTGTGGATATTTGCTTCTCAGAGATTAGAGGAACAAAGCAAGAAGAGAGCAGCGTTCCATTATGGTGGAGCATATAATATTGTGATTATTACTCATGCCCTCTGTCTAATTAATCATTTTGTGTGTTATTTGAAGGCAAACAGGGCCTTTGGTTCATTATCGCTTATACACACACAGAACTGGAGTCACTTCAGTGCTGTCAGACTTGGTTAATCCCTGCCTGGGTTTTGTACATGTCTGGGTATCTGAATCATGTACATGGCAAATGATTACTAATATGTTTGCTCCACCAGTTTGTTCATATGGAGCCAAATATATGAAAGCATTCAAACTCCGGAAAGTGCAGATATGGTCCTAATGGGTTTGACAAAGGCACCTAATGGTAAAGGTTAGGAAAAAAGGGTTGCTGATGAAATGCTCTTTTTGCTTTCTTTTCTTTTCAAGTATTTTGTTTGTGTTTCTTTTATTATTTATATTTTATCTTGCTCTGTGTTTTAAACTGGGAGGCAGGAAAGGGGACCAAGAAAACTCTGAATTCTACGAAAACAGACTTAGAGGGTGAAACCATCAGTTTAATTTGAAGTAGAGGAGAAGGGTGATTGCTGAGGGTGTGTGTTTTGTGGTACCCAACACAGGAGCCAGCCACTTACCAGAGCTACTGGGATGCAGCAGTGGAATAAAGCACAACAGCCACCAGGTAATCCAGGTGCAGTTATCCTGCCTGCCCACCCCACCATCCTGCCTCACTGCATGGCAGCACTCTGAAAATCTGGGCCATGAATTTTAAAATTTAAAGCTCTGTATCCTTTTTCCTCACTGCTCATCTGTACAAGAACAGAGCCTGCTTTGAGGCTCTGTGCTTGGAAGACTTCACGTTAAGACTGTAACATTTTGATTACAAGTGATATAAAATGCAGTTCACTTTATTTCCTAATTAATGACAGTACATAAGGCAACAGTAAACTCAATTGCTTCCAACAGCTTTTTATATTCACTTGGAGGCATTTACAGAAATATGACTCGTGTACCCAGCAAAATCTTCCCTTGACCAGATGTAGAAGGAAAGCAGCTTTATTGGCTCCATGATAATATCACTAAAGAGGAAACAAGCTATAAAAATAATAAAAAAACACAAGCCACACTGAATTTGAGAGTTGCTAAACTGAAAGATACAGAAACAAATACAGAGGAGATAATAAGGCCTTTTACTGATAGTGCTGTCCTGTGTAAATAATGCAGACACTGAATAAGTCCCTCTGCAGTGAGGCTCATTAGAAACACGTACATCAGCCCAGAGCAAATTACTTTGATGGTTCCCCAGCTGCTTTTCACAGTAAATGTCCTCAGACCCACCAAGGTTGGAGTCATTCAGCTCCCTGCATGTCCCTGCAGATAAGAGCCCTGCTGAAAACAGGGGACTGCCACGGATTTCCCACTAAGGGTCTTGGGCTGGTTGCTTTATAGACCAGATTTTAGAAGTGCTGGTCCAGGAGAGCTGATTAAACAAGACTGCTCAAACAGACAGAGAATGAAGCACTCATTTCCATAAGGAATGAGCATGGCCAAGGATTGTGTTGGTCCATGGCAGTCTAGGACATAGATCTTGTCTTGGGTTTGCATCTGAGGGGTGAGACTCCTGAACTGCAATGAAATCCGTGTGGATCTGGTCCTTCTAAACATCAAACCTGTTCACAAATTACCCTAATTAACAGGTTTTTGCTTGAAATTAGAGATAATGGAGTTCTGCACACAGTGGCACTCCAAGAACTCAGCAGTGGGTTTTCAGAGAGGGGACTTGCCTTGCAGAAGTAGGGCACAGACACCCACACTGCAAACCATCTGTCTCCTGGGGGAGCTGCAAGAAGTCTAGAGAACTGTTTGGCTGAAAGTCAGGGATGAAAGCTAAATTTCCTAAGGTAAATTTTATTCTTTTTTCCCTTGTTTTTAAATATTTTGCCTGGGGAAGGTCCAATGAAAGGCCAAAATAAATGAACATGGGCGACTACAGCCTTTGGCAGCATGATAGAAGTGTAATGTAATTACAAATGTAAACTGAAGGCCAGTTGGAGTGAAAATACATAAATTGAGGACACTTTTGTCTTTGTATTTGGTAGTTTGAAGGTAAGGAGGTGAGTAAATGATAAGAAACACTAAAGAAAGCAGAAACACTACAGCTGACCCTGAGGCATAAAATTTCATGGTTCCATGGGAAAAGGTGAGCAGTGAGAGTCAACAATGAGCAAGACATCAAATAAATTTGTGTATCACTGTTCCTAAGCGACAATAAACACTTTCTCTCCTCTTGCTGTCACAGGTTTTTTCTTCTGTATACAAGTTTTACAGAGAGATGGGACAAAGCCAGCCCAAAGCCTTTCTCCAGCAGGAGTCCAGCTTCTGAAGAAAACTCTTACTTTGTCATGACCATCCTAATGTGACAACACAAAGAAGGACACTGCCTTTGGCAAGGCAGGAAAATGGGAACTGGAAAGCATAAAAATAAATATGGAGAAAATTGAAGGGGACATCTAGGATTTCCTGAGATCCCCTTCCCCTGTGAGGGTGCAATCCTCACGAATGAATTAGAACATGTATTTGCTCCAAAGAGTTAATCTTTATTAACAGCCCCAGAATGCCCTTCAGCTGGTGCACAGCCTGGTTCAAAGGTTTTCCAGAAAAACAACATACCATAAACCAAAGGGCAGCACTAATTGGAAGCAGTGTAATTCTGAAGACAGCAATACCTTTTTGTGGGTTAATAACCGGAAATTAAATTTCATGTATGTTAGCAAGGCCCATCATAAAGCACCAGGTGAATGAGGGGCACGGGCAATGAGGGCAAGGGTTCAGAGCACACACAGTCACCAGCCAGCAGCAACCCCTATTCCTTGGTCACTGCCAGAAATCCCAGAGGATTTGTCCTCAGCCTTGAATGCCTGGCTGAAGGAAATGGTTTGCACAATGTGGCTGCTCCTTGCTGCTTTGGTGGAGGAATAAAAGTGGTGGGAGAAGGAGGGATGTGAATCCAGCTGTCCCCAGAAGCAGCGATGCTCTGCTCCTGTCCACGTGGAGTCAGGGCAGCAGCAGAGGGTTGCTGTGACTTGTCCCTCTGCTTTGATGTTCTCCCAGGCTGCTGGTGCTGTGAATGAGCTTGCCATCTGCACTGGATACACAAATGGGAGACTTGTCTTAACAATTAATGGGGTTTCAATGTTAAAATGTCATGCAAGGGAGAGCAGGTACAGGCACAGGCACAGGGGCTAGGTTTGCTGCTGATGGCATTGCTTGAAATGGAAACTCAGCTAATATTTGGACTGCAGGGTGTGTGTCTCTTATAAGGAAATGGCTTAATCTGGAAAAGGAGGCAGAAACACAAGGTCAGATCCTCTCTCCTCTGCCCTCATTTCCTCTTGTGGCTGCACTGGCTTCCCCAGCACCACAGAGGAGTCAAGAGACTGATGTCTCCAAGACCAGGCTGTCTCTCTCCAGGGATTCCTGCAGTGCAAGCCACCACCCCAGCCAGGGCTGTGAGGAGTGGCTGCTGGGCTGGGATGCCAGCTCACCTTGAGTTCAGTGATGTCTTGCAAATAGCACAGCCCTGAGGAGATGGATCCCATCCAGAAGTTGTCCTGACCCTGCCTGACATCATAAAGTCATCTGCTTGTCAAGCCAGGCTGCTCACATTTGGAGATACCCATGAATCATCTTCATTGCTGGGAGCTCACTTATGAATAACCAGAGGTGTGGCCTCAGGCAGGTGTTGTGTCTGTGGTGGCAGTCCCTCCACCTGGGCAGTCCCTCCATACCTCTCCTTCTTGACACACTAGAGAAACATTTGCTGCTGTTTGTTTTGTTTCCAGCTCCTGGTGGGTAAGATGAAGAGTGGGAAAGCCTGAAAGCCAACACAAACACTGGGCAAGAGAAAAAGGTCTCCAAGCACACCACAGGCTGCAGAAAGGATGGTGACAACCAAGTGTCCCTGAGGAGGGACGGCCCTGTGCAGCTGTGAACCACAAACTCTGCTCTCCACAAGCTGCTGCTGCTCAGGGTCTATTTTACTTTTCCCTGTCGTTGTGTTTGAGAGACTTTTTGTCTGAAGGCCTCTCTCCCACTGAACCCATCCATCACCAGCACTGACAGAGGTTCCTGCTGCCTGAAATGGCCAGGAAGACTCGGTGGAGCCAGAACCTCAGGGGTCAAGTCCAGGTTGTCATGTCTGAGCAAGCTGCTCCGGATACACGTGGCCCAACGTCATCTTTGGAAGGCAGTGGAGGACCAAAGAGGGAGGAGAAGGAAGGATAGGATGTAATCCTTCATCCTGAGAGCAAGCATGTGGGATGGGAATATTTCATGTTGTGGCTGCTGATGATCTTGCTCCAAGGGAGTGGAGGCAGGGAGTCCCCAGCCCAGGCAGGGAGCAGCCGCCCTGGCACCGCTCTCCTGCTCACTATTTTTGGCTGCAGGAAAATTACAAAGGCAGGGAATGCTGGGGACATCAAGCTGAACTCAGTGATGCTTCTTGTGTCATCAAAGAGGAGAAGGTCTAAGGGTATGAATGGCTCATGGTCAGGGCCCAGGCCACATGTGTGAGCAGAGGAGGAATGCTGCAGGCACAGCACTGAATTGATGGACACCGAGTGAGCTCAGGGCACTCCAAAGCAGCTGCCTCCCAGCTCACCCAGGTAACTCAGGTAACTCAGCAATCCCTGCAGCTGGTTTTACCCAGAGCTGCTGCCCAGAGGTCCCTGCAGCACATCCCTCAATCCTCCTGGTGCCAGTGCTCAGCTGCTGCAGGCTGGGAGCCCCCCCTCCCCTGCCAGTGTGACCCACAAAACACCAGATCTCTTGTTGGGTGAACTCCTAGGGGCTATCCCAGCTCATGGGGACAGTGAGATGCCACAGTCCACCTCAGCACCCCACTTTACATCAGGCAAACCCCATCAAGGGATCCTTGTTCCACACGACGGTCCCAGAGATGGGCACTCACTGAGCCTCCCTGAGCAGACACTCAGTGGTCACACCCAATCCCAAATTGGCCTTTATTTGGCCCCATGTCCCTGGAGGAATGCTCTGTTCCCACAGCACTGCCTCCTGCCCTGGGAGCAGCCCCAGCCTTGCACAGAGGAGTGAGCACCAAGTCACACTCACATTGTTTCAACACATTTGCTTAATTAGTTTATCAAGAAATGTGTTTAGCCTCGTCTGAGGGAAATGCTGTCTGTCATTCCCAGGCATCCTGCAGGGCCCCGGGGAGCTGACAGACCCTGGCTCCTTCCTATCTCTCCTTAACTCCATTTGCTGGGCCTATTTCCCATTATTTTTTTTTCCCCATGTAGCACTCCCTCACCATTCTGGGATTAAAGTAATAGATAACAAAATTATGTCTAAAAGAAGACCATGACAGGTAGGGAAACAATGTAAGAACTGGGAAGATTATCTGAGAAAATGTTAAATCGATGAGAGTGTAGGAACTTTAAATTATTTTTATCACTCCAGACAAATTTCCATAGATTGGAGTCACTCCATAGAAGTGGTGATGAATTAAAGATTACTAATTATGCATAAAATATTAATTCTGTGCTTCCCTACGTGGAGCAGAGGATGCTCCACCAGTGTTGCATGGCCCAAATGAGAGGTGGGCACATGAGCAGGATGCCCCCAGCCCTGGCTGGAGGGGCTGGGCTATATAAGGGAGGTTATTTGGGTGCTTGGATGTTGCTGGAGCAGGGAGATGAAGGCACTGCTGGTCCCAGGTGGGCTCAGGTAAGCAGCAACCTTCAGTGATGTAACATTTACCCCATGTGAGCACCTGCTGCTCTCCTGGTGTGCAGCATTTGAGGTTCAGAGTCCAAGCAAGCCCAGGACGAGGGAGAGAGTGAGAACCTCAGACCTGCTCCTGCCAGGCCCCTGCAGTGTGTTAAACTGTGTGTTGTCTCAGGAATGCACCTTCAGGGCCTGAAGTAACCTTGGCTTCTTCCAGAGGTGCTTCATTCATCGTTGGAGAAGCTTGAAATCTTCTCCCTTCCCTCGTGGTGCTGGGGCCTGACCTCTCTGGCCTTGTTCCCAAACTGCTGGTGAGGACAGGGCACTTGCAGGGTTTGTGGGCTCAGCTTTGGCAGGACAGGCCCAGGGAAGCTCTGCTGAGCTGTACCTGTAGCTATTTACCTGTACCTGGGGTTGCTGGGGTGGCACAGGCAGTCCTGTCTGCTTTAGGAATTTTGTTGTTATAAAAGCTGAGCACTTTTAAGTGATTATTCTTATTCTAATCCTTCCCGTGGCTCCTGATGACAGTTCTGGATGTATCTCATGTTGATTCCTGTTGTTTTATAACCATCTTCTATCAAATTAAATTAATAATGTGGGATTTTTTCCATGTGTAGAACATAATCCTAGAGCTCTCACAGGTTCTCCTGTCACAGCTGTGGCAAGCTGAGTGTCTGTGTGACAGTGAGGAATCAGCACTGGTGGGTAGTAACCTACAGCAGCTCATCTTCTGGTCTATGGCAGCCAGTTAATTACTGGTTGGCAAAGTCCCATGGTGTTTTAAATGAGGTTTCATGGGCTCAATGCCCTTTTTCCAGCTCCCTTCATGTCTCAGACCCAGTGAGTTGCTGTCAGCCATGTGATCCTTGCACAGCAGCCCCCTCATTACCTGGCATTGCCACCACCAGAGCAACACTAAAGATGTGGGCAGGGCTGGGGCAAGAGGGCTCTGAAGAGGGGGAACTCAAACAGCACTTCTTGTCTTGGTGGGCTTGGTGCAGATATGTCTGCTCTGAAATGATGAGGTTTGACTTATGCAAGCTGCAGAACAAGGCAATACTACAGTTTTTAACTCCTGGTAGTCATCCTTCTCTGTTAAACTAAACCAAAATAGCTCTGGTTAGGGGGACAAGAAACTTAATCACTTCAGTGCTTGAAATAGAAACACAGGAGGTGTTCTCAGAGCAGTTCTCTCTTCCTGGGTCTGCTGGCAGCCCAGTGCCAATGCTAAATCTCTGCCCATCAGCAGTGGGGTATAGAAAAACATCTTTAACTGCCTGTGTGAGAGTCCTAACTGCACTGATGGGACCACTGGGTGATAACTCAGCATGCCAAGGCAGCTCTGCTGCCTCTGTCCAATCAATCCTGCCTGCACAGGGACCAGTGCGCTGTGGCTGTCGGAGAGGTGGAACCGTGTCCCTCCCCTGTCCCAAGGCAGACAGGAGGCACCCAACTCACCCTGTGGGCAGTGATGCCTTTCCTTTGCTGCAGGTGGGTGCAATTTCCCTCGTGCTGGCTGGGGCTGGGAGGAGCTGCAGGCTCCGTTATCTCGGTGTGGGCAGGCGGTGTCAGTGATGCTCGCCAGGCCCAGCTGGCACTGCCAGAGGGCTTTGCTCCAAGTGCTCCCACCACGGAGGAGCAGGACTTCTGCTGCCAAGGGGACAGCAATGTCACCCAGCTCGGGGACAGCAATGTCACCCAGCTGAGGGGCAGCAGGCTGTTGCAGGGTGACAGCCACTTCAGCCGTCAGTCCAGCAACGCTCCGGGAAAACAAAAGGTGTCTCCATGCCAGAAGGACTATCTGCACTCCCAGTGGAACACATCAGATGTCTGGCGATTTCTGGGAGCCTTCCTCAATAAAAACATGAGGGAATGGGAGTGATGACTTACACAGCAGTGTCCTCTAAAGTTCAAGGCACGCTGGCTAAATATATGTCACATTCCTATAGCTCTTGCCAGGATAAAGGTTGTACAGGCTGCATCCAAAGTCTGCTTTCCTTCTCCATCAAAAGCCCCTCTAGATCCAAAGTTATCTGAGCCACTTACACCCTGGATGTCTTTTGGCTTGACTTTTTCTTTTTTTTTTTTTTTTTGGCAAATGAATAAAGGTGGATGCTTGCTTCTCAGGCAAATAATACAATTTCTTTTACCTGTTTCTATGTGCTTCTCCCTCTATCACAATATCCCTTAAATGCCAGGGCATAAGACAAGGGAATCTTGTCTCCATTTCAGCAGTACAAAGCTTGTGTGTTCCTTGTCCAAAATTGCAGAACAATCATATAGGTGTGGAAATGGAGAGGCACTGAAGAAACACTTGTTCTTAGTCACAGGTCTTTAGAAAAAAATAAATTACCACTTAGAGCAAGCTGGCACTTTCACTGTCCAAAAAAAGAGACAGAAAGTAACAAAATACCACTAAAATTTCCTGAGATCT
>VZRX01003797.1:185773-228746 GCA_013398075.1 Notiomystis cincta
GCCAGGGGAAAATCCTCTATCAGCCCCAGGGGCTCACGTTGCCGGGTTTTTTTTTTTTTACCTTTTTTTTTTTTTTCCCCCACTAAAACATGGGAACATCCACTGAAAGGGATCCTGATAAGGACCCTCTGCGATTCCTCATCCTCTCATATCGGTTTTGTCTCTTTTAATTTTCCCTTTGAAGTGCCCCGTGGATAGTAGGTGGACTGTTTAGTTTGGCTAACTTTGGTCAGTAACTGTGTTTGGGGGAAATAGTGTCTATTAACTAAAAATGTGGGTGTTTTCTTCTCTGCATAGATGTGTTATTCCAATTACTGACTTGTCATTCCTTTGCTCTAGTGAATATATAATTAAATCACATCAAGGATAAAACCCTTGGAAAGATTTGAATCCCTGATGTGACCTTATTTGGTATTCAGGCCATTAAAGGGTTTCCTTCCTTTTGAATAGATCCCAAAGCTGTTTGAAGGGCTGACCACCAAACTGTTTTATTACCAGATAGGTGAAATATTTTCTGTCCTCATTTCTGTCTGAAAGCTGCCCTGGGCAGTAGGAAAAGCTGCACTGTTGGTGTGGGAGATAGAACAGAGCAGCAGAGCCTGGGAGGATGAAGCTTTGCCATGAGCATCCGTGGACTGCCTCTCAAACCAGGATTTTGGTCAGCTATATCCCCTGTGGAGTGAGAAATGGATATAAAACACTGCCTTGATCCAATTTATACCTGATTTATGCCAAGAGAAGTGAGGCAGCCAGGAACATTGATGGATAACAGGGATCCAGGCACAGGGAACGAGCCCATCCTTTGGGCCAACCTCTCCCTACAAAGACTGGGGTGGGTGGATAAGTCTTTTTTGGGGGAAAAAGCAGTCTGGGCAGTGCTGGTACTGCTGCCCTGGGCAGGCTGGAGGGAGCCAGGGCTGGGAGGCTGCTCCAAGGGTGAAGATGAAAGGAGCTGGGTACCCCCCAGGAAAGGGCCAAATGAGTCGGGACATGAAAAGCAGCAGAAAGTATCTGAAGAATGTAAACACCAAGGTGGAAGAGGAATTATTTAGCATGTTACAGGCTTGGGACTAGGTGCCAGGGGATGGAACCAGGAGGAAAACTCCCTCTTGCTAGCAGGGAAGCTTTGCTAGCAGCTGGAGGTGGAAAGGGAAGAGCAACTCAAGAAGTCTTCTTGTCTGGAGGTTGCTGGGGCAGGGGGGCAGTGGGAGCCACTCTTGCAGGGTTCATTCCCACTTCCCCAGCCCGGGCTGGGAGCCAGGGGGGTCACACCGAGAGCAAACAGGATTTTGTGGTGGTAAGAGGGGAATGCGAAATGCCCCGAGGAATTCTGATTGAAATTTTATAACTTCAAGAAAAATCTGTCGCAGATAAATCAGGAGGTGGTTTAATAAACAATTGGAGAGATTAGTATTGAAACAAATCCCAGTTAAGTCTCAGCAGAGGAGAGAGTGAGGGAAGACCACTGCAGAGAAAGGACGTCAGGGGTATTACAGGCACTAAACAGAAGGCTTTCCAAATATATAAACAATCTGGGGAGGGGGCAGATTGGGAAACCTGTAAAAATAAGCAGAACCACATTAAAAGGCTAAGCAGTGGAGCACAATCAAATATTGAACATGGGATTGCGAGGGAGCTTTCATCTCCCAGCGCTGCCCAGACCTTTCGTACCCGGACAGGAGCCAAGGCCAGGTCCCCAAGGGGGTGTGGGGCTTGAGGGGCACAGCCTGTGCACGGTGGGACCCTGGTGAGATGTGGCAGCCTGCAGCCAGAGTGACCAGCATCCTCCTCCAATGGTCACACACGAGATATCAGGGGAAATATCCCTTTAATGAGTATCCTAAATGCTTTAGACACTAAGCAGATGTCTTCCATAGAAGATTTCCTAATATCTGAAGCACTAAAAGGGATGTGTATCTAAAAAACTTCATAGCAAAGCCCTGAAGATCTGCAGGACATGGTGATCCAAGAATAGATGAAGGATATGGTGGAGTGTGTGCAGGTGACTTACAGGGAGTGAAAGCTGGGCCAGCCAAGTCTCTCTGTAAGCAACAAGCCCAGGAACTCACCCACTGCAGGGATCTCACCCACTGGGACAAACCCCAGACCCATCTCCCCTACAGAAATCTGTACCTTGGTCAATAATGTCACTAAGAAAAGGAGATGCTGTGGAGGCAGAGATCTTTGACTTGGGAAATCATTTGAAGCCAGAGTCTAAGATGAGCATGTAATACAACTCCAGCCCCACACCCCACTTTCTCCAGAGCACCTGAGGAAGAGCAGACTCACTGCTCCTTGCCCAGACTTTGTGTCTCTTGCCTGCCTACAAGGAAGCCACAGAGATTCCCAGGTGGACTGGCTAGGAACTTCAGAGCCATGCACCAGGCACATTTGACTCCCTGGATACCTGTTACCATAATCTCTGTCCCACACCTCTGTCACCAGTGGGAGCAGGCCCTGAAATGAGGGTCTGTAAGAGCAGGACCCCCTCAGCCAGAGCAGAGGACCCTGATGCTGCAGGCACAGGCAGGTTCCTTCCCATGGGTGATGTCTGCACAGGAGCAGGGAGTCCTGGTGGAGCTGGTGGCATCCTCAGCTATCACTGTTACATCTGCCAGGACCCATCCAGATGAAGCAGGGTGGGTCCATCCAGCTCATATTTAGACTGTCAGCTTTGCAACTGTGTCACCTGGGCTTGAGCAATCGTGTCTGAAACACCCAGCTGACCCTCAGAGGGAAGGGAAGTGGCCTGCCCTCGTACAGTGTGACTCCAGCTGAAGGGACACAGGAGCAGAGGACTGCAGGCTGTGATGGAGCTGAAACCAGGAGGGGTTGGTGCCTCCATCCTGGTCCTCTGGCTCCCCAGCAGCAGCACAGTGACAGACCCTCTAGATGTCCATGGAGGGCCTATTTTTAATCACCTTCCCAGTGGGTTTTTGCAACGCCCCGTTCACACTTGCTCTGTGAAAAAGGATGTCAGAGCAGATTAACAGCTGGTTCCTGCCTGCTCCGACAGCTCTGACAATGCGTCCCTTCTTCCCAAGGTGACAGGAACATGCAGCTGCCTAATGGGTACAGAAGTGTCTATTCTTTCCCAGTGACATTTATTGTGAAATATCTGAGTGGGACTGAGAGACATGCAAGGCTTTCCCTCCCTTATCAGGCGACCCTGGTCAGTGTCCTGCTGTCAAGGACTAAAGTAATTTATGTCAGAGCTGCAAGTGTTTACTTATCTGCCCCAGCGCCCAGCTCGGCCCAGAGCAGCCAGACTGGCTCCAGTGGGGCTCACCAGCCTTTTCCTGACGGTGGGAAAAGCTGGGTGCCGGCCCTGTCCCAGCCAGCAGGGGCAGGAGGGGTGAAAATGGGCCAGCAAAAACCTTCCTGTGGCTCTGATGGAGGAGGGCAGCAGCAGCACAGATGTGAGAGTCACAGATGTGGCAGCAAGAAGTGACATCCCAGAGCAGAAGGGACTAAAATAAAGCCTGAGCAGCAGCATGAGGCATCTGCTCACAATGGCACGGGCTGAGGTGTGAATTTAGAGAGGGTTTTGTCAGGTGGAGCAGAGCAGCATCCAGCCAGGGGAAGCTGCAGCAGGACCCTGCATGGTTTTCCTGGGTGTCACACCTGGGAGCCCACAGAAAGCGCTGGGGAAGGGGGGAGAGCTGCTTGACAGCTTCATGCCTTCCTGGTTTCTCATCTCATGGACCTCTGGGGTTTTACTGAGTGGAGGATTTGTCAGGGCAGAGGGGCTCCAGGGAGGCAGAGCTGCTCAGGCACAAGGACAGCCCTGTATTGAGGATTGTTGGCTCTGTAGCAGCTTGGCAAGAGCATCCCAAACCCCTGTGAGGCTCACGGGTGGCTTTAAAGCACTTGCCCAGTGCTTCTGCCTTGTGTCATGGCAGAAACAGGAGATTTCAGTGCATCTGGTCCTGAGGATGCACAACTTTCCCTCAGATTTGGTTCCAAAACCCTCTAGTTTTTGTAAAGCAGAACAATTACCCCAGCAGTCCCTCCCCCAGGCTGGCCACCATCCGTCATCCCCAACAGGGGAACAACTTTCATCTCTCTGGAGCTGCACATCCTCCATGGCACAGGAGAGATGAGCATGGGCCCGACAGCTCTGCTGCTGGGGGTGTCTCCTTCCTGATGGATGTGCCCAGAGATAAATATTAGGCTGTGCTAGTTTCCAAAGCTCACAAGCTCTGGTTGTCAGGCGGGAAACCTTTAAGCAGTTGGGATGTCGTGAACAATAGATTAAAGGAGACAGACTATCTCTTGCTAAATGAGCTGTTATTTGAAATCAGCTTTTTCTTCTTTTTTTTTTTTTTTTCCAACCCAGGGCACTCCTCAGAAAAAAATATTCCACTGACATTGTATTTCTCTTGACAAATATTTTTCTGAGCCGTCTCCTCTTCCCACCCATCAGGGCTGATCAAAGGGCTGGTCCTGCTCTGGGGAGGAGCTGTGCCTGCTCGGGGTGGCTGTGGGGCCCTGATTCTGTGCTGCCATCCCTGCCTGGTGGCACTGTCCCAGATGCTGAGGACCTGGTGTGGATATTGCAGGAGTGCAAAATCCTCCAGAGATGCCCTTTGGGGAGTGAGCTCTGTGGCCATCACAGTGCCATTGGTCACAGTCACCCCAGCAGCGATGCCAGAGGAGTGGCAGAACCAGAGAGGCTCTGCAAGGTGCCTTTCACCTGTGGGAAGAAAGTGTATCTGCACTTTCAGGAGCCTGGTGTCTGCTCAGCTTGTTTTCCAAGCATCAGGAGCCTCCTGAAGTGCAGACTGATCCCATGAAGTGCAACCTCTCCTATTTCTTGCTGCAAACCCAAAGCACAGCAGTCAATAACACACAGCCCCAGCCCTCGTCCCTCCACGCTCTTGACAGAGGCTCATAGGCAAAAGTACAAAAGCCTCACTTAAAAAAAAGAAAAAAAAATCAGATATTTATTATGCCTTTGATGTTCCATAAGAACAGTTGTGGCTTCTGCTTAGTCTCCAACATCCGATTGACAATTGTTTATTAGTTTTAAAATAGCTGAAATTCATGTCAAACATTCCGCATGTTAGAAAAATGTTTATGAAGTGTTATCATAGTTTATTTAACTGTGAATGTTTAGGAAACCAGCATAAAATATAATGGACCACACAAGGCTCTGAGCAGCCCAGCAATGACTGGGTTTATGGACCATGGGGAAGAGGGATGCCACTTTATCCTGCTCCTCCAGTGTGCTGTTGTGGCACCAGGGGTCCAAGGGAACTGGGCTTGCTTTATTTTAAGGATGTTTCTCACAAAAGGTTTACAAGAGCAATGCTCACAGTTGTAATTTTTGCACAACTGGGTTGAGCACAGGTTTTAGATGCCAGAGGATCTCTTCTTGTGGGCCATGAGGGTTTGCTGATGGCCACTGAGTGCCCTGAGAGAGGTTTTGGATGCAGGGCATGGATACTCATTCACCATGAGCAGTCACACTGCACAAGAACAATATACTCTGCAAGACAGTGCAAATTTGGCTTTACATGTGAGATAAAGATGTCTTTCTAAGAGGTTTGGATGGAAATTTGGTCCTTCTTTCTCCAGACCTGCCATTCCCAGGCTGGGGGTGTGCTGGCAGCCTGGCCATGCAGCCCAGCTCTCTCCACGAGGTCCTTTGTGTTCACTGGAGCAGGGCAGGCACCATCCTCCAAACCTGAGACACCAAAAGCAATCTGGGCAAGCAGTGCCCATCCTTTTCAGACCCTCCTGCTCTGCTTTGCAGCAAAATCTCTTCCTCTTTAAGGAATCAGAAGAGCTGCAGAAAAATATCGTAAAATCCTATAATGGTTTGGGTTCAAAAGGACTTATACATCATTTCATTCTACCCCTGCCATGGGCAGGGACACCTTCCACTGTCCCAGGTTGCTCCAAGTCCCATCCAACCTGGCCTTGGGCACTTCCAGGGATGGGGCAGATACAGCTTCTCCTGGCACCCTCACTGGGGATAAATTCTTCCTAATACCCAATCTAAACCTTCCCTTTTTCTGTTAAACTCTCTAAAGACACATATTCAAGCAGCAAATGATTGCAAGCCAGCTCAGGAGCACCTCAGTACCCTGATTCTGTTCAGAATCATGTCAGTGAAATTCACATTAGAACCATCCCAACAAGCAGTGGCCACTGATGGCTGCACATGGGATCAAATTTTAGAAATTCCCCATTTTGGTGAGCTTTCCCTTGAAACCTGCAGATTTAGCTGCAGGACATGGGAAGGAAATGCCAGGTTATTCTTCCCAGCAGCTGACAGAGAAGTGGAACAATAGGAATGGATATTTTAGTCACTGGGTTAAAAATGCTTTTTTCCCCTGATAAAAATGAACTCTTGGGACTCTTTTTTGTTCCAGAGGCCAGATGAACCCAGGAAACAAAGATGCTCCATTGCTGTGAGCTTTTCTATATTATTTCTCTGAGCTCAGAATAAAAACAGAATAATCCATACCCAGATTAATTGATTTTATCTGTAACATTTGAATTTTACATCAAAACCTCATTTCTTTCATTGATTTTATTTTTGATCACTGGCACAAAAGTGGATCTGGTTTGAGCAGCTTTGCCTGTTGTTTTACAATCCAGCATTATTTTGTGCCTGTATCTCTGATCTCTGGGGCCTGGCTGTGCTCCCATTTAATAAAAAATCCCACTGGTTCCATGACTGAGGAATGGGCAGAGGGAAGGGCTGGCACACCAGGCTCAGCACAGCAGGGTCACTGCCCTTGGTCACTGCAGCACCAGCAAAGGTGCCAGGGTTTTATTACTGGGCCCTTGCTGTTCCCATTCCCTTCATCTGAGCATTTTTCCCTTCCAATCATAATATTTCCACTTTTGATATTTTAAAATCTTATTTCTCATAAAACTCCGAAGTATGAAAATTTCTTTTAAAGAAATACACCATTAATGTATCTTTATGATGTGCAGCTGATGCTCACAGCATGGGCTATGACTTTTTTATGTTCCCTACTTGTCCTTGAGACATTTTATTTTGACACCATATCCTTACATTCTAAATTAAAGCGTATTTTTATTATCTGTTATATGCCAGTAGACAGCAGGGCCTTAAAGCTGTTGTACAGCTCCTCATGTCCATCTCAGGCCACCTTCCCCTCTTCCCCTCCACTTCCCCCATTGCTTCACCTCTCCAAAAAAGCAAGGATTGAGTTATCCATGCTGACAGCAATTTACAGTGCCCATTAACAGTCATATAAATTCCAGTGGATCAAGGAAGCTTGGAGTGTATGATATTGAGGCACAGCTAATAGCTCTGGGCTAATTGCCATCTCGTGTTTCTGCTCTGCAGCCCCACTGTTTACATCTCCTGCACAAGCAGGCAGTAAAACAAGTTTCCAGGTTCCCCGAGTCACCCAAGGAGGGCTGGGAGCTGCTGGCTCCAGTAGCAGGCTGGAGGTGGCAGTCACTTCCCATATTTAATGTGAGCTGCTCCTCCTGATCCTGCGGGAAACGAGGTCGCTCTGGTGGGACTTCTGCAGCAGTTGGATGGGGAGCAGTGGTGTCAGCTCGGTGTCATCATGGTTCTCACCACGGCCTGAGGGGTTGGTGGCTTTGGGGAAGTCTCCTAAATAATCTACAAATAATCTACAGTTTTCTTTTGGGAAATCAGTAGTTTGAAAGGTTGATTAATAGGGATGTTTATTGTGGAATTCTTGTTGGCTTGGAAAGCTGGGTGGATAGGGATATTTGCTGTGAAGTCTTTGCTGATAAATAAACACTCAGGTGTTGATTGCCAAAGGAGCCTGGAAATCGGGACACTGCTCACACCCTGTTGGGGAAGCAAGTGCTGGTAGCAGCCTGGAGAGTGTTGTCCTTCCTTCATCAGCTGCCAGCAGAGGGGTTGTTTGTGCAGGATCTGGGCTAGGTGTGTTCTGAGCACTGCAGAGCCGAGAGGAGGATGTCTGTGTGTGTCAGGGTGTAGTTAATGCCTCTCCCCATCTTCCCCATCTCATTTGCTGCCTTCCAAGCCAAGACACCCTTTTGTTTTTTATTTTCTTTTTTTTCTTTTTTTTTCTTTTTCTTTTTTTTTTCTTGGGAAATGAGAATTAATCCTCTCCCACATGCACACTTTTAATGAATTATTTGTGAGCTCGTGCCTTTCATGTTGGTGGAGTCTGTCAGTGGTGTTTGCTCCCAATTGATTCATCCCGCCCAGTGCCGGGGTGGGGGGGATTTGATTATGGCACAATTAAGCCTGACAGGGTTATCAGATGACCCCTGGAACAATTGTAAAGCACTTTCCATCTTTTGCAAGATAGATGGATAAATCTTGTGAGGCTGCTTAGGTGCAAGGGCTGGAAAATCCACCCGGGGTGGGACTGCTGGGGAAGTGTAGAGGTGGAGGGAAGGGCAGGAGTCCCCTCTGCATCTGGGTGGGTCCCGTTCAGGGTGCTCACACCCCAAAATCGGGGCACCTCGCTCTTTTTTCGGGGAAAGAGGGAATGTGTGGCAGGTCCCCACCTGCTGGACCCAGGGAGGAGCTCCCCGGCGGGGACCGGCGGTGCTGCCCCATCCCTGCACCGCAGCCTCGCCAGCCCTTCCCTCCTGCGCTCCTTGTTTCCTTCTGATCACACCTCGGCACGGAGAGGGGGCCAAAAGTATTAATATCAGGTGGGAGTTTCACCCTCCCACCCCGAGCAGGCTCCTCTGCTCCTCTCCCTCCCGGATTTGGCTGCTATCCCCAGCTCTTTGCTGGCTCGCTCGGTTCAGCAGCTTCCATCCTCCCCATCGCTCCCCAAAGCTTTGCTTTGACTGTTTGTACAGTTGGCCCAACCCTCCTTCAATAGTTGGAGGGAAAAAAATGGGTTTTCTGCTACATGTTTTTCCCCCCCAGAAATTATCAGCAGGGCTGAAATTCTCTTTCTGTGAAATACTTGGATTGACTGAGAGCTGGGGCTCTGGGAGGTGAACGTGTCAGACTGTGAAGGATTTGCAAAGTTTTACCATCGTGGCAGTGTGGCCACCAGTCCCTTCTGGGCCACTGCTGAGGCACAGCAAGCCTGAAGATTTTTGTCCAACCCTTTGCACTGCTTTCCACTAAATCTGTTAAAACATGCATTGACTTTTTTGCCTTAAGAGCTCCAGAAATGAAAATAGAGGAATGGTTATGTGGGAGCATTGGGTTGCCCTGAGTGATACCCAGTGAAGTGTCATCTATTTTTTCTCTTTCTTCTTCTGATTTTATTATTTTGACCATTGGAATGACTAACACAACATCACAATACTGTTTTGAACATGCAGATTTGCACTTCCCAGTGGATAACCCACACACCAAGTTCACATCAGTGTTTGCACACACAGGAACCTTCCAGCAGCCCCTTTCCTCAGCCACATCCTGCACCCCCATCCCAAACTGCAGCTCCTGAGGGGCTCCTGAGACACCAAAACCTCTGCCAGGGGAAATTGGCCATTTCCTTTTTGGGTTTTTTTTTTTTCAGAGTTTGTTTTTACAGGTTGGACTTTTGGTCTCCTTGGAGAGACGCAGTGAGAAGAACTCAGGGGAGCAGCAGGCAGGGAGAGAAGTTTTGTTGGTGTCAGGAGGCAGAGAAGAGGAACATGCAGGACACATCCCTCCCTGGACACTGGAAGGGAGAAGCAGCAAAGCCCTGGACACCAAAATGAATTCTGCTTCTCACTTTTGTGATTTTGCAGTAAACCCAAGATCAGTAAATTGATTTTCGTAGTAATAAAAGCTGAACACTCATAACCCCCAAAGCGATAAACATTTTACTGCTGTTTAGAATTTATATTTTTATTTCCAGTCTTTTCCTTGGAAATACCCTGAGGGGGAGGATTTTATGTGCAGCTCTATAAATGAACTGAGTGCAAATATTTTTATTTTCTGCTAAACATCAAAATTTTGATGCATCCTCGTGAGGCCAAATGCTCTTCTTAAATGTACAGTGAGCCAGCAGAGTAACTTGGCTGGGCTTTTTTTATGAAGGAAAAGCATTATCAATAAAAAAGCTGGGTACCAGGCACTGGGCAGAACAGAATGGCCACAATAACTACCAATTTCTGTCTTTGACCCTCTTGTTTCTTGAATTTGAGTTATAATTAATCAGGTCACTGTCTGTGTTTATGAGTCCTTGTAATTCCTGCTCTGAGAACAGAGGAGAAGATATCAAAGTGCCTCAAGGAGAATCATTCTTTTCCCTCTGGTTCTTGGATCAGGATTTCCTTGTCCAGATCTTAGGGTCAAGTCTTCTGCTGCTGTACAACAGCAAGGCTTGATGGCTTGGACTGATTTACACCCATGAGGATCTGGCCCATCTTCTTAATTGTGGTTGTTAATTTCTAGGAGATTCAATGTTCACCTGGAGCCTTGGGGTGCCCCAGGGTTTTGAAGCTTAAAATAGCAGTGCAGTGATGGATGAGGAGACCATTACAGGTGCATTTTAGAGATTTCTGAAATGTTTGAGCTACAACTCTGCTCTCTTCACAGCCCTGGGTGGCCAGAATTCATGGCAAAAAAAGTACACCTGGCTTTTTATGCAAAGGGATAAAAGAAGCAATACATATAAAGGGTATTAATGCTCTCTAAAACATCCTGGAAATATTCCTTCTGTAAAATATACATGGCAAATATGGATGGCATCCCATCAGGTGACCCAGGAGATTTGGCTGCACAGGAGTGATGTGGCCATGGCTCTCCCATGGCAGGAACCCCTTTGTGTCATGTAACAACACCCTGAAGATGTGCAGAGCTTTGTACAGGTAGAATTGAAGGCTGGGGGGCCCAGATGCCAGATTTTGGTGAGCTGTCTCAACCATGGCCATGTCTCAGAAAACCTGATGTGGGCAGGAGCTCTGTTTGTGCATTTCTGTGGCCATTCTCAGGTGCCTCCACCCCTGCCTTGCCCCCTCAAACCTTCCCATTTACCTTCTGTTTATTTTCACTTCAAATTAAGTTCCACTTCTCTCCTTCATCAGCGCAGGAAGGGGAGAATGAGAGATGGAGAAACTTCCTTCTGCTTGGCACCAGCTCCTAAATTGCCTTCTCATCCATGAATTCCCACCATGAGCCAAGCTAAATGAATCAAAATGTTAATTAACACACACATAAATTCCGCAGCCCTGGATGGATGATGCCTGGCCCCCTCTGCTACTCTGAATTCCTCCCCCTCATCATCATCACATCTTCTGGCTCTCTCCTTCATTAGGTTTTATTTGATGATTTAATACCACTGTTAGTCAAAAATTATCAGCTCTAGTGTGCATGCACAGCAATCTGCAAGTCAGGGCTGTAAAACATGAGGCAGTTCCTGCTGCAAAGATGTCACACAGCTAAAGAAATCTGTCCTCATTTCCACTGAGGGCTGAATGGACACAGAGATCCAAAACCTGGGCAGTACCCATGGACAGCACTTGGCTCTTGTAGGAAGAAAAGCATATAACCATTGGGTAAAATGAAATTAAAAATAGCTTTTTTGCAATAAAACTGGGCATTCCTGGCCTGAAAGAAAAGCAGAAATAATAGGAGGGGCATTTTGATGTGTTTTCCTCTCATGAGTGGACAGTTTCAGCAGGAATGATGGGCTGCCCTGGTAGAAACCACTCCCAGCCATGGAGTGAGGAGCTCTGGGCTGCAAATAAAGCCCTGGGGTGATGTGTCCCCTCCTGGTGCCTTCTCCTGCCCACCAGCACTCACTCACCATGCTCCTATCAGTTTGAATTTTGGGGGCCCAGCATCAATCACCATGGGGGGAAGTGTCTGACACAGCAGCCTCTGGGTGGGCTCAGACTAGCTGCTTTTCTTTGGTAATTAGGGAAGATTACACAAATGATTAAGCCTTTATTTGCCATTAATGACTGGAGTTTACTGAGCTGTGGCACTGACCTGTCAACCCCATGGGCTGGGGACTCATCCTGAGCACCAGGAGCCAGAGGAGCCCTTGGGCAAGCACAGAATCAGGCTCCAAAAAGAACTTTTGGAGAAGGATGGGTGCTGACAAGCCTGGCTAAAGCTCCTGAGCTGCTGCAGCCACTGCCTTTTCTGGGAGTGCCCTGGGATGCTGAGCAGGAGGGAAGATATGAAATGTCCCAGGCAGTGACAGCTAACACACACACAGCCTTGTGCACCAGATAAAGGAGAGAAAACACCTCCTGGAGAGAAATCCCAGGATTTCTCCCTCTGCCATCCTTCATCTCTGTTGGCTCCTGATTGCAATCTCCCAGCCCCTGGGTGGGTGGCTCCCAGCTGCCATCCCTTGGTCATGGGGCTTCCAGAGACACCCTCTGCAGGGTAGAGCAGCCTTCCCTGCAAACCATGTCCTCATCAGGGTTCCCCATGGACTGTGGGGGTTTTAGGGGGGAAAACAGCTGGTTTTTTCTGGGTCCTAGTGGTGGCTCCAGCAGGACAAGGTCCCAGGGATGTGGCACACCCTGGGCCACCCTTCACCCCTGCTCTCTTCTGAACACCTTCCTGCACTGTGCAGTGCAAAAAAACATTGCAAATGCCTCTCCCTTGGCTTAGAGTGGGTGAAGTGTTTCTGGATCAAACCCAAATATTCAAAGTCTTGCTTTCTGACATCCACAGAAATCCAGAGGGTTTTCTTTTGGGAGAAAGGAGAGAATTGAAAAGTGGTCTGACAGATTAGAGAAAAGTGGATGTGGGGGGTTAGAGAAGAAAACACCTTCAGTGTTTATTTCAGTGTTTAAGACCAAGTCCACTGAATGATACACTGCAAAATTTTTGTCCATCAGAGAAGGGTTTGGATCAATTTGTTCTGCCTTTCCACCACCATCAGTTTCCACTCCTGGGCCATTAGTGCTGCCAGGGACCTGTGAGTGGTGGGGGCTGGAGGCTCTGCTGGAAAACCTCTGGCCTCAGCTCCAACCTCCACATAGGAAGAGCAGCCCAGGAGCTGTGCAGCCCCAGAGACAAGTCCCCTCACCTGGCTGCCACGTGCCTCTGGTCACTGGGGGCTCTTGGGACCCCCACTCTGATCTGCAGGAAAGCTGCTGAGCTCAAGGATGGATTGGGTGAACAGGCACAAAACTTCCCTTAATGGCCAGATCTGCTGCCAGCCCCGCCAGCTGGAGGGCTGCAATGTGCCAGCGTGGGCGGACTCGCTTCCCGAAATAGCTTTGTGGGATTGGTGCTTCCAGGGCTCAGCATTTCCCGAGGTGTCAGGGCAATGCTTTGTTCTGACGTGCCACCTTCCCCAGTAACCACTGCAGGGACCAAACAAACTGCAGGGAAATTAATTGGAAAACTCTCTCGGTCCCCCCCAGACTCTCCAGCCCATGTAAACAAATACCCACAGCAATGTCACCAGCTGCCTGCAGTGACAGCAGCACAGGGCTCTCATGGAAAAGCAAAGATTTCAGGGATTTCCTTCACTCCTGCCCCAGGCAAGGCCAAGGCTCTCTGGAATTGTGTTAGTGGGAGTCATTTTCATTTGATCACAGTGTTGTGAAGGATTTAAATTCAGGCTGCTTCAGTCCTGTCTTTCTGATTTTCTTTATTTCTTTAATATAAACAAAACCCCTGAAATTGAATATTTGTACCCCAGAGTCCTTGGATGTCAGGAATCCCTCCTAAAATTTTTTTAATGCTGAAATATCATAGAATCATAGAATGACAGAATGGTTTGGGTTGGAAGAGACCTTAAAGCCCATCTCATTCCAGCTCCCTGCCCTGGGCAGGGACACCTTCCACTATCCCAGGTTGCTCCAAGCCCTGTCCAACCTGGCCTTGAACACTTCCAGGGATGGGGTTTCTATGGGCAGCCTGTGATTTACCACCCTCACAGGAGAGAATTTCTTGTTAATCCCTAATCTAAACCTACCTAAATATGGCCCCTGCAGTCCATTCTTTGGGACAGGGAGACACCACAGTCCTGATCCACCAAGAGCAGAGGAAAAAAGGATTAACCATTTCCAAACCAGAGGGACCAGCATCACCAATTAAATGAGAATTGCCTTTTGTTATTTCTCCACAGCCGTGGGGTTTTTGTTAGTTTTCAGGAGTGGGGTGAAGCTGCAGGGACAGGGTCCCTGCATCCACCCAGAGGCACAATCCTGCTGGGATTCACACCCACACCTGTCAGAGCAGCAAAGTGGCCAGCACACAGAGATGGGGGAAAAAGATTATGGAGATAGGAAAGGGCTCCACTGCACCCAGAGAGAGATTAATAAGTGAACCATTCATCTGATAGGGACACGAGGGAAGTTTGCAGGTATTGAGCCCCACTACAATTCAGTAATACCACTTGGCTTTATCTCTTGCCCAAGTAACACAAACATTTATGGAATTACATTTTAAGGCTTTTAAAGGTGTATTTAGAACGTGTTTCCTTTGAAGTGTTATCTTTGCAAGCTCTCATATGCTGATAAAAGCCCTGTTTAGCTGCCTCGCAAGGAGCGCTCGAAAACTGTCGGTTCAGAGATTTTTCACTCTCTTTGGACAGGACAGGGCAGCCTTCCCAGGGGCTGTGCTTTGCCTCATGCTGCTGGCATTTGCCACAGCCCTTTCCCAGCAGAGCCATGGTGTTTGCAGGGAAGCAGCAGTGGGAGGTCTGTTGTGGTGGGACCGATGGCGTGGGGTGATCCTTGGAGGTGGGCGACGTCCTCGGAGGCTGCGAAGCTTTAACACAACTGAACAAGAGCCCCGGGGTTTTGCAGAGATCTCAGTGAGCTCCACTTCCCTTCCTGGGAACCTTCAGGAGAAGGGAAACAGCGTGGTGAAACAAATGACTTCATTCCAGGCTGGTTCCAGTTAGCATCCCCATCCCTCCTCCCAGCCCTGCCCAGAGATGAAGACATTGTTCAACAGCTCATCACTCAGCAGCAGGCTCCGTGCAGGCAGCCAATGCACAGACCCCGAGCCTCGTCCTGCAGGCAGAAGACTTGACCCAAAGCTCCTTGAGACCCATGGAAAGGCTCCAGTGGATTTCTGTGGGTCTTGGATCTCAGCAAATATTGGCACACTCCACCGAAGCTAATGGGAGCGTTGCTGGCAGCACAGACTGACAGGTCAAGCAAAGGCAGAAAATTAATTTATCAACCAAGAGGATTTGTCTTCCCTTGAAGTTTCCAAGGAGTTTCTTAACAGGATGCTCGTTAACATACCTTTGAGGGAGGAGGGACGCCTCTCTACGTGCCAATTGAAATACCAACAGCTCCAGACTGGCAGTGGCCCTACAGCAAACAGCTCGAGGGGGTGGAAATCGCTCTCCCCATTCCCTCTGCCCCTGTTCTGCTCCTCCCCACATCCATGCAGACTGCCTTGCTCCTGACCTCCACCCCCGACTGGAGACGAAATCTTGGTGCTGGAGCCCGGCCATGATCGCTCCAGCCCTGCTCAACTGCCTTTTTGGAGTTGCTTTCATTCATTTTCTTCCCCCCAAACACCCCCCCTCACCTCCAAAATCACCAGGCACAACTTGTCTGAACCTGTGCCGAACCCGATAAGGCTTTGGCAACCGCCAGAATAAATTGCTTTAATAAAAATGAAAACCATTTTGAGGGGGGAGCAGGGAGGGAAAGGAAGCAAAAGCAAATGCAAAAATAATGTGCAGGCAAGGGCCCATGTGATCACCTGGCAGGAAGAGGCATTCCCAAATCAAAGCATAAATCATGGGGCTGGGAACAACCGGGCCAGTGTGGGGGCAGGCAGTGGAGCCCTTCACTTCTAGGTTCACATTCATGGCTGCAAAGAGCACAGAGCAGGCGTTGCTTTTACCAGGTGATGGAGAGGAAGGTGCTAAAATACTTCCCAAGAGGAGCTGTATGAGGGGCAGGCTCCTGGGGGAGTCTGGAGGATGTGGCTGCAGTGGTTTTACTGGGGTGGGTGTGCTCAGAGCCCTCCAGGCAGGATGGGCAGATGTGGGGGCGAGGAAAGGCTGGCAGGATCCATCCTCCAGCCAGCCCTGTGTGCCAAGCATGTTTGCTCCATCCCTTCCCACACCACCAGGGAGCAAGGCAGGCAAGGGGAGCCTGCAAAACCCATGCCTGGAAGGTTGTGAATTGGACACAGCCCTTGTGGGGGAGAAGTTGGCTCAAACCTACCACATTCCACAAAGAAGTTTTCACACTTGGAGAAGGATTTTGCAGAGGTTCTTTTACATACTTGGGATGATGCTGTCTTTATCTGTGCTCAGGAGGAAGGGACATAAATCCCAGACATGGCACAGCCGAGAACACCACGCTGACAGTGCCACAGCAGGGAAGCATCTGAGGGCAGGGAGGGAGATTTGCAGCCTGACTTGGTGGAGAGCTACTGTAGGTTGCCTAAAAGTTGACCAGCCACCACTGCAAACCAAAGAATTAGGTTTTCTAGGGTTTTTTCTTTAAAAAAATATTATATAGTTAGAGATTGGTGAAAAAACAGTGATAGATTAATGGATTAGGTGCTCCACAGCTGGTTTGACATTTGCTCTTTCCACTTCAACTGGACTCAGGGAGATCATCTCATTCCTGCTTTTTATTGTGGCATGAGCACTTTGCTGCTGGTTTTCCATTATGGGAAAGAGGAGATGGAAACAAAGGAAAAAAACAACTTTGGCACATTTAGGGTTCCTGTGTTGGGTATTCAGGTGCTGCCACACTGGAGAGAACACAGGCACAGCCAAGGAGAGCTATGGAGCATCTTTCTTTCCAAGGATCTATGCCAGAAATGAAGTTCAAAATAAGTTTTCTTGTCTTTAATACTGAGATATTATTGATTGATTGACTGATTGATTGATTGATTGATTAATTAATTACAGAGGGATAAATGGCACAGTTGTGTGTTATGGGTAAACCATTGAAAGCCTGAGAGCTGTCATCCCTCCCCAGCTCTTGAGAGCAGGAGCCTTTCCAGTGAAAAGCTTTGCTAACGAAGCAGTTGTGAAAAATATTTACTGCCAGAGTTTCTTCAATTGACATTTGCATCTTCTGTAATTTGCAAACTCTGTGCAATTTGAGCCATTTTCATGAGACTGTAATTTATGGGAAGGGTTTTTCCTTCACTTCTCAGTGTCTCTGTAAAAAAAAACACAAAAGCATCTTTTGCTCTGAAATTCACACTTAATTTTTTATTTCTTTTTGGCCAGGGGAGGAGGGAGGGGCAAGAGAAAATGGATATTGCAGGAGACAGAGCAGAGATGGAGGAGTAAGAGACAGGAAGGACTATTAAGTGCAGAGTTTCTCAAACTATGGGTCATGACCGCTTAAAAGAGAGCCAGGATGTGTCAGAGGACAGCAGGGTCCTCTTTGGTTTAGCCAAGTGGGAGCCAGCTGAAAACAGGAAAAAAAGATGAATTTTGGGCAAGACTGGCATCCTGATCCAGCCTGGATGGGAATGCAGGTTGGAAGAGGGGCTGCCAGGTTGTCCTCCATCCCTGGGCAGGGGTAGACAGCTGTGAAGTCCCCCTACATGTTTCCATGTCAGAGAGGAAATGGTTACAAAACCCTAATTGCATTAATCTCCTCCTTGCAGAAGGAGGGGAAGGCAGGGGTGAAGAGAAGCACCCCAGCAGCACAACTCCTTTGTGTTTCCCCAGCCTGGGCTGAGCTGCTGCTGGCTGAGAGCTGGCATGAAGACGGATGAGTCAAAAAAAGAACATTATTGTAACGTTTAAGAAGTGTTAATTTCAACTTTTGGCACTGCCCACCCAGCCCTCAGCACCCTCAGCAAGGAGCCTGAGCTCTGCAAGCCACACCATCCACACTATTTTTGTTAGGGTATAAAATATTTAAACGTTTGTCTATCAGGAAAACGTGGGCAACAGCAACAGGTGAATTTAGGTGGGATGACAAAAACTTACAACGTGTTTCCTGACCAGACAAGTCCTGCCAAAGCCTGACATGGACAGCTACCTCCCCACCACCCCTTTGCACTTCCTTGAGAACAGCTGCCACCCAGTCTGGTGATGTCTTTGTACTCCCCTGCACCTCCCCAGCACCTGGGAAGGCAAGAGCTGCACACCCGGGGCGTTTGCAGCCCAGATGGTGAAGGCTGGGGAAGGTGAGGGAAAATTGAGTGGAAAGGACTCATCTGCTTCTCCTTCCAGCTGAGAGAAAAGCCTCACACTGGCTGCCCTTCTCCCAGCTGATCTGGTTCTGTATCTTTTAGTAATGGAAGTTTAAGGTAGGTTTTTCTGTGCAGCTTTCTGAGACCTGTGGGTGACTCCAGGGTTAAATCATCTCATGTTCACCTGCACCCTGTCCCCCGGTGCCTCCCCACGCAAATCCAGGGAGAAGTGGTACAACCACAGCCCACAAAGGCAGGCTGCCTTTGTTACTTAGCATAATTTAAATGCCTATAACACCAGAAAACTACTGCTTTAGCGAAGCCTCTCCTTGTCTCACTTTTACAGAGTCTTTGCGCCTTTTCAAGGTGAGAAAAGCAGCCAGCAACCTCCTTGCCCTGGCAATGATGCTCCATGCCTCGGGTCCAGCACCCGCGCTGCCCAGGGCGAGGGGAGCCCTCTGAGCCTGTGGGCTCCCGGATCGGGAGGCGGGCGATGTCCCGGGGCTGTGCCCTGGGCAGGCAGCAGCCGGCACTGGGAGCGTTTCGAAGCCATCGAGCAGCCTCTGCTGGAGGCTGCCTGCTATGTGTGTGCTGCCTTCCCTGTGTCCTGCCTGGTATTCCTGGAGGCATGGGGCGGCTTTTCCAGGGAATGTTTCCTTCTCTCGTTGCAGCACCCACCTGGCAACGGGGATCCACTGTGCATTTTTGCCTTTGTTTCTGTGCCTGCTGTGGGGCAGCGCCTGCCCAGCGATGCTGTTCCCATGTGCTTGTTCTCGCTGCTGGAGCCCTTTTGGGTTTGCTCTGATGGGATTTGATGAAAAGCCCAAGGGAATCAGGTCCTGAAGTGCCCTTGGGCTGACACGTGGTGAGTGACAGGACCAGGAGGAACAGCCTCAAACTGGCAGAGGGCGGAGTGAGATTAAACATCAGGGAGAAATCCTTCATTGTGGGGCTGGGGAGGCACTGGCACACGTGGCCCAGAGAAGCTCTTTGCCTGATCCCTCGTGCCCCTGAGTTATTGATAATGATGTGGGGGTGCTTTTGTCAGCACCCTAATGGTCTCTAAGAGCATCCTCACCTGGGGCCTCCACCCTCCTCCACGGCCCAGGAGCCCATTTCAGCCCTGCAGGAGGCTGTCAGCTCCTGTGCCAGGGGTGCTGCAGGATGCTGCTCTCCAGCCCTGGCCATGTCACTGTAAAATCCCCTGGTGACCTGGGCTCTTGGATGTACCTGTATTTATCTCCAGCTCTGCTCTGTGCTCAGGTACTGTAGCCCAGCCCATGGGGAGCATCCCCCCTGTGTGCTTTTAGTCCCCTGTGGTGGCCCCTCCAACAGGATCAAATAATGTCCTTTCTCTCCTGAAACGGGGACAGGGGTTCAGTTCTATTGATCCTGTGGAGGGAAGGATAAGCTGCATCCATAACAGGTGTTAATTTTGTTGCCCAGGTTCTCCTGAAAGCCTAATTTGCTCTTATCCTTTAATTTTGGGTGGGTGTCAGTATGACCCAGCTCTGGGGATGGGTTCTCTCAACATCAGAACAATTTCCCCATTACATAGCCATGAAGTAGGCTGGAACCTACTGAAAGTTCTTCTTGTCTTGCCCAATAAAGGTGCTCTGTCACCTCTCTGCTCTCCAGTTGCAGCCACCTGTGTCAGTCTTGATCAAATACCTTCACATTGCATCAGTGGATTTGCATTTCTTTCCTTATTTTACTGTTTTTCTTCTAGAAAAAGGGCTTGAAATTATTTCTTTTTATTTTTTTCTCAAGTCTCTAGATGTAAAGAAATCCACTCCTGCCCAGATCTTTTGGATCCTCAGCCAGGAAGCAGACAACCCTCGGTTTCTGTGAGCAATCTGTGTGATCATCAGTAGACACCTGCAAGACAAGAGGAGGCTATATGGAGATAATTCCCAGAAATGTCAATTCTGCCTTCTTGTGCACCAGCACAACACTTCCAGACAGCTGCTCTGCCTCAAGCCTCCTCTGTCCCACAGGCAGCTGCTCCCACTGAGCCCTGCTTTTGGTGCTTCCCTCCCCACTGCCCTATGGGGGATGCTCCAAGCAGAGCAGCCACTGAACTCTTGGGATGCTGTCAGTGTCCCCATGGCTCGTGGGCCAGGTTCCAGAGTCACTGCTCAGAGGTCTGGCTGCTGCAGGGCACCTCCCCAGGCTCCACACCTCCCAGTTACCCCACTGGCCCTGCCACGATGCACCAGGCTGGTCTGAGCAAGGAGCTTCTTCCATGTGGTTGCCATTAATTCCACCACCACAAGCCCCAGCCCGAGGTACCCAACCATATCAAGCAATTGATCTCTAATTGTCGTATCTGACAGTAAAACAAAGGGCTCAGAAGGAAAGAGGGAATACTAAGGCCAAGAGCTTCCCTCTGCCCGCTGCAGGTGGCTCATGAGAAGGCCTGGATGGAAAACGCCCCTTTAACCTTGTGCTGAGTCCCTCTTGCAGAGGAATGAGTCAGGAATTCCATGCACGTCGAGCAATCACCGAACAGCCCCTGCCGGTCTGCCCAGGACCACGGCTCGCCGAGCAGCTCCTTGTTTACCTGCCACCATTTCCATAGCTTGGGTGTGCAGCCGCATTCCCGGGAGCCCCAGCTGCTCCCACCCGCCCGACCTGTCCGTGCGCGGGAGCAGAGCCCGGAGCCGCCGCTTGCGAGACGTGATTGCCACGGGAAACGCTGCCAAGGATGCTCAGAGCTCTGCCGGGACGGCCGAGGAGCCCGCTCGGCAGCCGGGCTGTACAGCAGCGTGCTGGCATCGCTGCTGGGGGCTGGGGGGGACTTGGCAGCAGCTGAGGGGCAGGACCCAGAGGAGGAGCAGCTCAGCCTCAGCGCTCCAAATCCCCTTCCGCAGGAGCTCTCCCCATCCGCTGGCCCTGGAAATGTCGCAGGGAAACCACCCTTCTCTGGTTACGAGTCGTGTTAAGCAAGAGGGACGCGTCCCTTCCGAGCAGGAGCCGCGCTCGGAGGTGGCGGTGCCAGCACAGCAGGGCCCCGCTCGCAGGGCAGCTTTTGGCCGAGCAGGATGTGCTCTCTGAGTCCCAGATACGTCGGCAACAACTTCCTATTCCTTTTTATCAGTGCCAGGCTGGTGGGGAGCGAGTGCATCTCTTTTTCCTGGGAGCTGCTGCTGTCTGCAGCACTGCGGGGGAAGGCTGTCCCTGCCCAGCCTGGGCAGGGGAATCCGTGCCAGCATTTTCCCCAGGGGATGCTGAAGTAGCTGCACTTCAAAGGCTCAGGAAGTGTCCATTTTGCCTTGGGCTCCACCAGCCCACGGTTTAGGGTGAAAGCTGCTTGTGTCAGCAGCTGGAGCTGGGAGGAAACCCGGGCTAAGCCAGGGCTGCCGGCCAGGATCAGCACCCAAGTCACCCAACTTTTCCTCAATGGTCCCTAAAGCATCCCCAGCCACTGCAAAGTGCCCCCAGAAGGCGGTTCAGGACCACGGGCTTTCATCCTGCACTTGAAGCAGCCATTTATGTCAATTTGGGCACATCCCCTTCCCTCTCCCGAGTGTTTGGGCCGGGGGTTGTTGTGAGCCCTGGGCTGTGCCACTCTAGTTCAGTAGGATGCTGCTGCTACTGCTGCTGCTGCTATCACATTCCTTTTTCCTTTTTTCCTCTTCCTCCCAAAAAGTGCCAGGTTGAATAAAACAAAAAACCCGCCAACTTCCCATCTCAGTGCTGGATGAATTATTTAAAAGGGTCTGTTTGCTAATGTGATTGACTTCAGCCAAGAGCGCAGGCTGAGCTGTAATTATGGGAAAACAATCAAATCTCTATCTGGGTTCACACCATACTGGTCTTGCCACTTTTTGTGTTACAGCAGAACCTGTCGGGCAGCTCCAGCTGAGCTGAGCCTCCTTTCTGCTGCTGGGGCAAAGAAACGCAAACCAGTAGAACCAGTCAGGCTGCAAGGAAAAATTATGGCTTATTGTCTGTGCAAGTTCACCCACACTGCTCACTCCTGTCTCCCGTGTCCCAGATGACCGACTCCTGATCGCTCCTGACCTAACTGAGCTCCGGGAGCCGAGGAAGGGACACAGGCGCCGTTCTCCAACGTGAGTGTTGTGCTTGCACTGATTTTTATCTGTCCCCGGCATCCGGGCAGTGTTGTGGAGCTGGGAAAGAGCCGGCGTGAGGCACGCGTGGGGAGCTGCCCAAAATTCGCTCAGCAGAGCGCCGGGAGAGCTGTCACTTGGTGCCGGCAGACGGAGCCTGGTCCAGCTCCCATCGGATGGGCAGAGGTTGGTGTGTCACGGGTTTGCTTGCTTTTCTGTCGCCTCTCAGCGCTCGAGGAGGAAATTTGGATTGTGTAGCAGCCGGGGAGCCGATGGTTTGTGGCTCTGCGGGGTCGGTGGGGGTGGACCCGAGCCCGCCCGGGCTGCGCGGCGCTGCCCAGCCACGACCCCGGGGCTCTCCTCTCAGCAAAAACCTTTCCTCTGGCGTTTTCCACCTGAGTGTGAAAGGTAATGGGACATCCCTGCGGTCCCAAATGCTGAGGAATGGCATCCAGCTCCACTCAGATGGACTGAAATAGCTGTGGAGGGCAAATGGAGTTGTGGGTCTCCCTTCCCACCCCATTTCACACCTTGAACTCATCCCTGTTGCCGAAGCTAAGAATAAATTTGCTTCTTTTTCCCTCAGTGGCAGCTTGGAGCTGGGTTGTGGTGACCCCTGCTAGCTGGGCAAGGTGGCCATCTGTCGCTGTTGTGTCCCTTGTGGGACACCCTGAGAGTGCCCTCCTGGGCTGTCCAGATACATTCCTTCAGGCAGCATAAATATTCAGAGAGGCTGCAGCTCGCTGGGCTCCCAGCAGCCCCAGGCATGAGGTGTAATGCTACTGAGGGCTGGCATCCTTCTTCCCTTCCCTTCCCTTCCCTTCCCTTCCCAGGAGGAAGGAAGTGATGGTGGGATTGCTGCAGGGGAGACACTGTGCCTGCACAGGGTTTTTTTGGGTTGAAATATCCCTGTTGCCTGCTCCTTGTCCCTCCTGCTGGGACGGTGCCACGAAGGGGAATGTCCTGAGAGCACTTAGAGGGGAGATGACCACAGATCCACACTGGAGGATGCAGATGCTGATGCATTGATTCAAAACCTAGCCTAGGTAGCAGTGAGTCCCCAACACCAGTGTCACCAGGCATTTGGGACATGCAGAGATGCCTCAGCCTGTGAAAATGCCCAGCTGTGTCTGTCCCAGGGCCAGGCTGATAAGACTCATCCATGGTGCTGCAGCAGGGCTAAACACCCAGGAGGGTTTTGCAGGACTGGGTCCTCCTAGCACATTTCTCCTTTTTTAAATGGTGCTGAAGAGAAAAGAGAATCCTGTCCAGGACTTCATCACCTGGGGATATCCAGGAATATCAACCTGTACAGGGGAGAGAGACCTGTTCTTTCCCTTTGCCTGGCTGTTACCTTGACCCATGCACCCCTCACACAGCAGGAGCACAGGTGCCAGGTTATGGAAGCCTGGTTGAGATGGATCTTTGTGCCCCTTCTCCCATGCAAGAGCTGCTTTCCCATGCAGGGCCAGGAATGATGAATTCCCCTGCTGGGAGCAGTGTGGGCTCTGAGCTGTGGAGGAGAAGACAGCGAGACCCAGGTGCTCTCCAGGCAGCACGAGCAGCATAACGGGGTCACAAGCAGAGGGTGGGGTGGAAACACCAACTATCAGGGATTCCCAGGGTATTTTTCCTGCCACTCTGCCCAGCCAGGGGCTCTGGAGCTGGAGGTGGCAGTGGGAGTGTTTTGGATGGGCAGTGACCACGTGCCTCCAGTCCCAACAGGGCCTTGAGCTACTCCTGAGCCTCACCAGTTCTCAATTAAAACACCCAAAAAATGCGATAATGCCTCATTACCCACTTCCCAGAGCATTCTGAGGTGCTAATTGAGCAATGTTTATAGAATCTGTGGTTACCCCGAGATGCACAGGCAGATAAGTGGCTACTTTTAACCATCTTCTGAATCCTCCTGTGGGCAGACAGGCCTGCCCACAGGTCTGCCCAAAGCCCACCATGCTCTGGGGAGCATCATGGCACAAATGGTGGCTCCAAATGTCATTTGTCCTCAAATGGGGGAGCAGAACAATTATTTACAGTTAAACCTCAGCAAAGCAGTAGGAGCTGGGGAGAAGGAGGACAAAACCTCCCTCCAGATGGGGTCAGCGCAGGGAGAGACCCCCAAACTGCTCACCTCGCTATGTAAAAGCTAAAGTCAGGTTCCTGGGTATATTCAGATATTTCAGAGGACAAATAGCTCTGGGTTTAGTGATCCTGCAAGCCCAGGGCAGCCAAGACTCTCTGGCTGGAGTTGGGAGGAGGGATGTCCCTGCTGCAAGGATAACAGGGGCTCTTGAGGGGAATAGGGGCTCTTAAGCAGAAATGAGACAATGAAAGAAAACTCACACTGAGGGGTTGGTGACTGCCACAGCAACTGGAGAAGCAGGAGCTGCCTCCACAGGGCTGAGGTGCTGGGGGAGAAGTTGAGCTGCTGGGTCTGTGATCACCCAGGCTGTGCTGTATTATGGCAACAGAGACTTTATGGGGTGGAAGTAAATCCGTGTGCAGGCTGGGACTCGAGGCTGCCCCTCGGAGGGTTTGCTCCAGCTGTGCCCTCCCTGCAGTGGGACAGGTCTGTGAGCAGGGGCAGCGTCTCCCTGCTGCTGCTGATCCTCTGAGCTGCCTCAGGGGCTGTGATCCCCACCAGTCCCCACAAACCCAAAGGGCCACCGGGGCAGGTCACAGCTGTGCTGCAGCTCCACAGCACCCAGGGGGACCCCCGTGCAACAGCCAGCAGAGGCAACCCCGGGGCTTGCTGCAAACCAGCCCTGGGCTGGTGGAGCTGCACGGAGCAGCTGCCCTGTGCTGGGGAGGATTTTCAGGTTGTGCGAGGTGGAGGAAAGCACCAAATCCTCCTCTCTGCAGAGGCAGCCAAGGCTGCTCCTCCTGTCTCACTCGCTGGGAGGTGATTTTGCAATCTGGCAGCCCGTGTGCAGCACCCACAGCAAGCCCAGCACAGTGGAGAGCAGGCACTGGGCTCCATTTTAGGGCAATCTGTGCCATGTTAAGTCATTCAAATAAATAAATACCCAGGAAAAAAAAACCAAAAAGTGTCCCTCAACATACCAAAAAAGCTCTCTTCAAACTGCCAAGCAAAGTACATCAGCAAGGAGCATTAGCTCCACACTGGCCTGTGAAACACTCCTGGCACTGCAGATTTTCCATGAGTGATCAGGCAGTTTTTCAGAGTACAAACTCATTTTATAATTCTAAAATTAGACCAGGAACAGAGTAGGGTAGCCAAGGAAAGACAGTTTGGCTGATCAAAGCAGCTCTGCCCAACAGTCACCCAGAGAAAGGTGTGTGACATCAATCCAGCCTGGAGCTGAACAACTCCAGCACAGCTGATGGGGAAATATCTGGTGGTAAATCCATTAAGCTTCACTGATCCCACAGTATCAGAATGTCACAGTCCTGCCTTTTTCTTTTCTGCCTTTTTTTTTTTTTTTTAATGACTTAAGCTCGTTTAGCTAATGAGCTGCTTTATCCTCCTGAAAGGAGACAGGGCCGAGGGCAGGGATGTGCTGTGGTTCACTGTGAGTGTGACAGACACTGCTGGGGATGGCATTGAGAGGTCAGAAACCCCCTGGGGACCAAGGAATGGGGGTTTGCTGCGTTGTCAGAGCCAGCTGTCCAAGTCCATCCTTCCCCAGCCCCCTCAGAGGGGACAGAAAATAACCTCCCTGCTGCTTTTCCTTTCCCCAGCCACACCAGGAGCATCCTGCCCAAGGAGCGATGCCTTTGGTACCCAGGAGATGCTGGGGGCTGCCCCAGCCCCGTGCATGAGAGCAGCCAGACATTCCGGGGACCCTGTGCCCCAAACTGGAGCCCTTGTCCCACCCTGAGCTGAGCACTGAGGAATGCAGAAAGCAGGTGAGCAAAGCCACAGTCAGCAACAGCTCGGCCCCAGGCTGGGCTTTCCAAACCCTGCAGATTTAGGGGCTGGGTGAGGAGTTTGCCTTTGGTGGCCGACACTGGGGCTCTGTTTGCAGAGGGCACCGTCACTTTGAAATACACCCAGCCCTGGGGCGTGCGGCCCCCGCGGCTCCGTATCACAGCGACAGCTCTGCAAGGGCTCGGCTGCGCAAGGAACGCGTGTCTCGGGCAGCGAGCTCCGCGCTGAGGCACTCCGTGGTCTGGGCTTCAGCAGTAAATCTCTCAATAAATCCTCGGGAGCAGGGTGGAGCGGCGGGGAGCGGCAGCTTCACACCTCCACCGTGCGCACCGGGCGAGAGGGAGCGAAGCCGAGCCCCTGCGGGGGCCTGGGCTGGCGGTGGGGCCGCTCTGCTGCGGCAAAAGGCTCAGCCCTGCGGACGGGAGTGCGGGGAGCGATGCTCGGGAGCGATCTCTGTTACCGTGAGTGTGCCGGGACGAGACCCGAGGTCCTCGCCAGGCTTGCCACAGAGTGACTGTTCCATCTGCAAGAAGAGATGGGTTCTGGCGCATCGAAAAGCACCAAAACTGGCAGGTTTTATCCCTCCTGACTGGATCTGCAGCAGGTCACAGGTGCCCACTCACCTGAAGGCTCTGAGGAAAAGAGAATCGGGAGTAAAGCCCAATCCTGGTGGCACCGCAGCCTCAGCTGTGCATGGAAGGCAAAGCTGCTGCCCACACCCCAGCCCCAAATCCTGATCTGCCGGGCTCTGCCCGCAGCACTGAGTCACAGCTGCAGGGATCCAGATCCAGCACCGAGCACCTGGGCTGCCCCCGCACCTCCCACCTCCCACCAGTCGCCAGCCCAGCCTCCCTCCCTGAGCAGCGGGCTGGCACCACTCCCAGGCACTGTCACCCTCCCGGGATGGCTGTGTCTCAAAGTGCTGGGTTCAGCCCTCGGAGACACCAGCCTTGCGAAAGGGCTGTGCCCTTCAGCACCAGGAGGGCAGGACCTGATCCAGCAGCAGGAGCACATGCAGCCACCAACTCCTCTGCTCCCACTTGTAATCCCTTCCCAGATTACAGCACCGGAGAATGCAATGGGAATTAGTGCCTGAGTGCTTCAGAGTCTTCCCAGCTGATGCTCGGGGTGTCAGTCCCGTGACAGCAGTGGTTGATCTCACAACCTCCCTTCAGCCCTGGGGAGGTGCTTTGCCCAAGGCAGAGCCTAATTTAGGACTCAGTGATCCTGGGAAGTGCATCCCATTAACATCAAGAGGGTTTCTTTCTGTTTTGCAGCAGAGCTGCACGTTATTTCCCCTGGCTGGTTTTTCAGCTGTCTCTTGGGGCTGAGATCCCTTCCCAGCCCCATTTCACAGCAGCAGATCTCGAGCTGGACGAGCCACACCGTGCTTTTATTGGCTGGGCTACATCACCCAGCCTGGAATGCAGGAGCAATGGATATTTTCTACTTGTTTCCCCAGAGAGTGAGCTCTCTGGTCTGCCCCAGCTCTGCTCAAAAGCCAAGCAGAGTGGCTCTGGGCTGGTTCGTGTTGGGGCAGCTGCTCCGCCGAGCCGAGCGTGCTGAGCTCGCTGCTCGTGACTGCCAGCGCGTGCCTCATTCCTTTTGAAAATCAGATGCTTTAGGGGAAACTTTCTTCTTCCAGCTCTTTGTGCCCACATCTTGCATATGCAGGCGATCTGGCACATCCCTGCTCCTCATGCAGATAAAGGCACGGGCGGGAGCCGGGCTGGGAGAGCGCTGGAGCCCAGCACAAACCTTCCCCATGGGGCTACAGAGATCAAGTCCCAGCCTAATCTTCACTTTCCAGCAACAGAGGGGAGGTTTGCTCCCTGCTCATCTCTGCATGGCTGAAAATTGAGTGTCCAGGTGCTTTGTTAGGATTGGGGCTGCTCACCATGACTCATTAATCCAGAATGATTTTTGAGGGAGAAGTTCTCATGTGGAGATGCCTTCATGTGGAAGTTCCTCTTTCCCAGTGTGGTTTTGGTGGTTCCAAAGGACCCAGTGGGTGCTGTGTCAATGCTAGCTTCCTGCAAGTCTTGGCTCTGGACACCACCTCTCCTGGTTCCTCTGTAAAATTGGGTGGAAAAGCTTTGTTGAGTGTCTCCCAAGGGTTCAAAGAGGCTACAGCCAGCGAGGCCATGAAGGAAGCCTGGGCAATGACAGTGGGGTGGCTGAGTGGTGCATGTTGCCTCTGTAAATCTGTCATGGTGCCAGAGGGAGAAGGGATGCAGTTGAGCATCCCAGCAGGAGATGAGTCCAGCAGGCTCAAGCACCGAAACTGCTGTGAATTTCCCCATCATCAGTCCCCATGTGGTCCCAACACGAGTTCTGCAGTCCCTTCTTTATGCTCAAGAAGATGCCCTGCCCCACCTCATCGCAGAGAAGTGCAATTTAAACAGCCCAACAAGTAGAGGAAAAGCCTGATTTTCCAGCTGGGCTTCTCCTGGTATCTGAGATGTGCTCTTTGCTATGCTCGGTGCTGAGGCAGGGTGGACAAGAACGCTCCCTGTGGTTCAGCAAGTGATTTCCCTTCCTAGCTTTGGGCTCTGTCCTTTCCAGAGCATCACACTCACAAGGTACATCTCTTTTGATGGACTTTTTCTTTCTGTTTTAGGCTGAAACCTGAATAGTTTGAAGCAAAAGGACATCTTTGCACTGGGCACAGCCCGGTGTGTGGCCCAGCCCTGAACATGACCACAGAGAGCTTTGCAGAGCTCCTGAACAAGCTCAAGGAAATCCATGAGAAAGAGGTCCAAGGTAGGGAGACACAAAACATCTTATCAAAAACTGGCCAAGATCTGTTTCTTTGTAAGGCCACCTTGATTCATTTGGTGTCAAATAACCTGGAGGGAGGAGGAGCAGGTGAGGATTTGGGAGCTTTGGGGATCACTGCCCAGCAAGCAGCACCCACAGGGATGGATTGGGACACAGGGTCACAGCCTGTCCCTCTGATGCCACCTTGCTATCTCTCATTGGCACCCTGAGAAAAAAGTAACTTTTTGAATGATGAGAAGGAGCAGAAGAGAGAGGACATTCCCACACTCCACCCTCCTGGAAAGCAAGCCATGGAGGTGCTCAGTCCCAGCAGGAATCCCACTTGCTCCAAGAATTAACCACAGGGCTCCTTTCCTTCCCCTGCTGTCGTGGTCTGAGACAGAGGTGAATTGGGAGGTTTGCAGGGGTGACACACACTCCTGCTGGGCATCTGCTCTGGGCAGTGAGTGTTGGAGTACATTTGGATCCTGAGGGATCAAAGGGAAAGCAGAAAGATGCAATAATCTATAAGACAGAAGCAGCAGGAGATGAAACTCTGTTAAAGAAAATGTTTGAGTCAGGTTGGATAGCTTATTCCTCTAGGGAATAAATTATTTCTCAGGTCATACATTATTAAAATAAAACCCATTAGGTTAAGCAACTAAGTGCCAAGTCCAATTGTTTCCCTATTAGAATAATTCCCAATATCAATATTATGAACAAAACTTCAGCACTTTTGGATGATTCTGGCTTATGAATTCATTCTTCTCTTGTGTAATTTCAAGCCGTGTGAGCGTTAGAGGAAACTGTTGAGCAATTTAAACCACATGTTTACATCTACTTTGCATAAAATGGGTTTGACAGGATACAATGTGTGCAGATCCATCAAGGAAAGCCGTTCAGCTGTAAATATTCTCCAAGATGCTTTCCAGCCCTGAAAGCTATAAAATACTGCTCACCTGGGAAATGCAGGCTGCAGTGAGAAATGAGTAGAAACAAAACTAAACCAGACTTTTGGGGTCTGGGAAGGAAATGCAGACTTATTAAATAGTGGGGATACAAAAGGAGCTCATGTTTTGCACAACTTTTCCAGTTACATTAAAGTGTGATTTCGTTTAACACGTGCAATGTGTTATTCCTTATCAGAGATAAGGCTTGTGAATGGGTGAGATATTTGCAAAGCCACGCACCTTCCTGAAATTCCATCAGTGTGGTTTGCTTCTGAGTGCAGGGGAAGTGGCAATAAAGCCCCAGGTGTCTGTGTCTGTTCATTTTTCCAGGTCTGCACAGCAAGGTGACAGAGCTGACCACAGAGAAGTGCCGGTGAGCGATGCTGGGGCAGGGGGCACAGGGGTGGTTACACCACTGGAATTTCACACTTCCCGAGTTTTCCTCCAAGGCTGCTGGATTAGAGAGCACCCTTTGCCTTTTTGGCACTGCCAGATTCAAGCCTTTTGGCTCCAGGCAGGGCTTGGGGTGATCCCAGCCCAACTCCAGCTTGCCTTTCCACTGGCAGGTGGTGCTTGTGCCACCCTGTGCTTTCTCCCTTGGAAAACAATAAGTGGGAGGAATTAAGCTGCTAACTCCAAGGAAGGTGTCACAGGGCAGCATCCAGGCTCCAACACTTTAATTTCCCCTCCTGTCACACAGGAAAAAGGGTACTGTGGATGAAGGCATTGTTTGGGAGAGAAATCTAATAACCCTCTTTTCTTTGTTCTGTTTCTTCAATTAGGGATGCTCAGAGAATTGAAGAGCTATTTGCTAAAAATCACCAATTAAGGGAACAACAGAAGGTCCTTAAAGAAAATGTAAAGGTGTTAGAAAACAGGTAGGATTTGTTTTTAAGCAGGTTGCTGCTGAGTGGCAGTGACTGCACCCTCCTGGGGGAGAGTTTGGGATTTGCTGTCTTCTCAGGAGTGGGATGTAGCACATGAACCTCTATTTTTCCTGTACTCAACTGCTGGAAGGGCTGGAGGAGCCTGAGCATGTACATAGGAGCTTTCCTAGGCTGGTGATGGTGGGGCTGGATCTGGAGGGGTGCAAGGGCCAGTGCTGGGCTCGAAGATGATTCTGGGTGTTCACACTTCTCCATGGGGAGGGCAGGAACTTATTTCTCCCATGGAAACCATGTGGTAACGAGCTGTGGGGTGTCCTTCCTCCAGGCTGCGAGCTGGCCTTTGTGACAGATGCATGGTCACCCAGGAGCTGGCCAAAAGGAAGCAGAATGAGTATGAGACCTCTCATTTCCAGAGCCTGCAGCACATCTTCATCCTCTGTACGTACTGGCACCCACTGTAAGCTCAGCTGTGGCAGGCTGAGTCTTTGCTCAGTTAATCCCTCTCACAGATATTTTCCCTGGTGGTGAGCAGGAACCTGGGAAGGCTTTGGGGATGGGGAGAAGGGAGGGAGCAGGGCTGTGGATGGCAGCTCACGTCCCCCCAAGCAGACATAACCCTTCCCACAAATCATCAGAGCCGGGCGTTGCAGCCCTCCACACCTCCAGAAAAGTGAGAGGTTCCAGGCCATGTCAGCTGCCTGGAACAAGGGTGCTTTTGGCAGAAGCAACACTCTGGCAAAGACAGGAAAGTCACAGCAGCAGCTCAGCGTGGGTAAATGAAATCAAGCAACACGTGTGATGGATCTTCTCCTGAGCCTTTGGCACAGCTCCCAGCACCGCTGAGGCGCGGGGGGTTTTTCCCTGGGGATCTGACTGGCCCAGGGAGGGTCATGGGGGTAAAGGAGATAAGGCATTTAGGAGGGGTGGAGAGGTGCCAAGAGCCCTTGGTTTATCTCCCCTGCTATGCCACTGCTCCTCGAGTGCTGCTTTCCAGCAGGAGCAAGGCAAGGCACCGTGCCTGGGAGCCCAGCTGGGCTCTCCCATGGCCCCCTCGCTGCAGCACCCACTGCTGGGTGCTCACAGCTCCCTCTGGCCTCTGTGTGATCCCCCCAGGACCCCCAGCCCTCCCTCTAACACCCCCACACTCATCACCCTGCCCTGATGCTCTGGGGCAGAGTGTTGGCTGTGTCCAACCCACCACTGCCTCGTCTGGGTCGAGCTCTGCCCCTGAGCTGGGCGACCTGCAAGCAGACCCAATCCTGGTGAAACCTGAGCCAGAAAGTTGCTCCCTTTTATCCTTTAGCCCCAGCACGTTTACAAAGAAGGAAGGAAATTCGGCATTCCTCCAAAACCCGGTGCCATTCCCTCCTCCTCCCCCGGGCGCCCCAGCGAGCTGTGAGGAGCATCAGCTCTCTCCTTGCAGCGCTGAACTCACAGCAACACTTCTGTCCCTGCAGCAAACGAGACCAATCGCCTGAGGGAAGAGAACAAAACTCTCAAGGAAGAGCTGAAGAGGCTCCGGAGCCTGGAGTAAGCACTTTTCTGGTTTCACTCTTTACAAGGGGCCTTGGCAACCAGCAGGGCATCCCCACAGCTGAGCAGGGCAATGTGCAGACTGTGGCACCCCCAGGGGTATTTTAGCACCTAATTCCTGTGGATTCCTGGGTATGTTAGACATGGAAAAATCCCCAATTGTCTCAAAATCCTCGTTGACCTTTGCTCACTCCCCTGTTCACCAGCATCCAACAAATCATTTTCAAGGAACAGAGATATTTAACCCCCTGGAAACAAAGCCCTGGGCAGCTTGCATGGACCTCAACCTGAGCTTCCATGGCTTTTCCATGGCACCAGCTCCCCTCCTGCAGCAGCCAGAGAGGGTCTGCAGGAAATGGGTTGTTCTGGGGGAAGGAGAGTGACACACAAGGGACTGGGATGGGGTTAAAGAGGGAGAAGAGATCTGCACCAACAGGTTCATAGCCCAGCAGAGCACTATGCTGGAAGCCAAGTAACCTGCCAGGCTGGCCAATATATACAAATCAGCTCATTCCTCAAGGGTTTAAAGTCCAGAGGAATTAGCACTGAGGGATTAGTTTAGAAATGTGTTTTCTTTGGAACACAGGAGCACCATCCACTTAAAGAGAAACCCTGGCTTTTACTCCCCAGTGCTTCCCCAGAGCTGAGTAGTTCCAGAGCTATAGGCTGGGCTGGGCTTGCTGAGCACTGAGTGATCCGGCTCTGCTCTGCTCTGCTCTCCTGAGATGCTGGATAGGAAGATTTCCAGCCATCCATGCCTCAGCATCACAGTCCCTCCAGGTCTTTGTGTGTGTCTCCAAGGCTCAGTCACTCCCTTGTGTCACCGAGAGCATCATCCCCTCCATCCTGCTGTGGTGACAGGGGACAGACACCACATCCCTGTGCTGAACCCACCCCTCCATCAGGCTGAAGGCCCAGCCAGGGAAAGGTTCCCACAGAGCTTTTGCAATAGCCACAGCTGGGTCGTGGCTTACCCAACATCGTGGCTTCCTGTGACGTTGCCCACAACCGAGTGGGGCAATCACACCCTGGGCTGTCCTGCTGGCTCTGTCCATGCTCCACACTGCAGCTGGGCTACTGATAAGCTTCAGTGGAAGGAGGTGAGGATCCAGTGCATCCACACAGATATAAATATGTATATTTGTCTATCAGGCTCAGAGCTCTCAGTACAATGGCTCCAAAACCTTCCTTCTCCCGTCCCTTCTCACTCATTCATGTCCTTTTCCTTCCAACAGGGACAGGACAAAGACCCCAGGAGTCACCTCCAGAGAAAGCTGCTCCACACCCAGCTCCCCTTTGACTTTACTGTCCCCAGTGAGCAGGAGTGTCAGCACAGAGAAAGCAGAGCACAGGGAAGCAGAAGAAGAAGCCCAGCAGGACCTCGAGCTCAGTGAAGGTGGGTGTTGCTGTCTCCTGCCACCCTCGAGGGACCTGGGGATGTGAAGAGTGACTGAGCCATGGTTCAGACTGCTCTGGGAAAGGGTCTGGAGAGCTGCTGGCAGCTCAGATGGACATTGCCACGGGCAGGAAAGCTGATGGAGGGGAAATGCAGGTCAAGGGAGAAACACCCTGCCCTGCAGTAGAGCAAAAGAGTGCTCAGGTGCCCTCATGTAAGACAATTCATGCAGAGACCATGGCATTCCCTTCCTGCCACCCACAGACACAACGAAGGGCACGTTCCATCAGGTGCTGGCTTGAGCCAGAAGGCAGTTCTGATTCAAAATCTGCACTGGGGGGTGGTTGGTACCAGCCAGGGCCATCCCTGTGAGGCTGCAAGGCTCCAGCACACTGCAGGGCAGGGCTGCAGCACCCTGGGGACCATCACAGTAGCTGGTTGTGCCTTTTTTTGCAGAAAAGCCTCCAGAGAAGCTCCAGAGAAGCTCTCCAAGCAGAAGCTCTCCAGGCACTGTCCTTCAAGAAGTCAGCCTTGCAGAAATGGTGAGTTGTCAGAGGTGGCCTGATGTCCTTGGGCCTTCTCCCCTCTGCTGTGGTCATCTGAACTGGACCAAGACAAGCAGACTGGGATGGGGAAAGAGTGGGAGGCACTTGGGGCTGCAACACTTAGCCAGACTTGGGCAGCTGGTCACTGCCAGAGCCAAGGAGGCCACCTACCAAACCAGATCCATCCTCTCTGCAGAATTGCCACTCATTGCAAGCAAAGCTTGGCCCAGGCTCCTGTCCCTGCTGTGACCAGGCACATCCTTGTTTGCTCCTGTGTTTATCCTCCAGGACCACACTTCCAGCATCCTCCAGTCCACTGCACACCTCTCTGGTTCCTCTCTCAGAGGTCTTGCTGGGGAAACCTCTGAGGAATGAAGCACGTGGGGAGATTGTGCTGAGCCACATTTCAGTGCAGCTTCTCCTGAGCCACAGAGCCAGCTCTCCATTACCTGGGCAAGCAGGGAGCTGGAGCACAGTGAAGATGGGAAGAGGCTGGAGAACATGTAAATTGTGGGAGTTGTGGGTACCAAGAACAAATACACCACAGCAGCCCTGCCCAAGAGCATCACAGATGGCTCTCCATCTGCAGCATGATGAATATTGTTATTTTCAGAGGGCCTGGCATTCAGTGTTTGCAAGGACAAAAAGGGGGAGGGTGTCAGCCGAGGGCTGTTGAGAGATATGGTGACACTGGGCACTGGGAGATGAGACTGCAGGGCCTGGACCTTGTTCCTGGTCATGGGAACTCAAGCCCACATACACACCCACACAGATTCTGCTGTTTTGGCACAGATTTTGCTTACTCGACCTCCACAAAAAACTTGAAAGAGCAGGTGAAAGGGGGTTTTGGTAAGGCTGCAGGCAAGCTGCAGGGATAATTAATAGGGATCACAGGAAGGGCTGGTGACATCTCCAGGTGGGCAGGGGAGAGTCAAGTCAGAACATGTGGTGAGCCTTTCATGACAGCTGATGGAGACAATGATGTCCTGGCCCAGGTACTCCAGCAGAAATACACCCACCAAACCAGTGTGTGCCAGGTGCTTCATGAATAAATCTTGCATGAGTGAAAAGGCCTGACATGGGGACAAGGAATTTGCAGGGTCTTATCTTGGTTAAGACACTGAATCATGACTTCAGAGGAGACACAAAACTTCCTGTGCTACGAATCAGTGCAGCCAGAAAATAGAGAGTACATGAAGGGGAAATTTCCTGGGAAAATGAATAAAACCTTGATAGAGCTGTTGACCAGGACCATATCAAGCAGTGCACTCAGGAGCTGTCTGCCTTGTTCTGTCTGGTGAGGAGATGTGTTCCAGCCCAGCTGGGTTCCCTGGAGCCTGGGCCACACTGCAGAATGGCTCATCTGCACTTTCTGTCCTCTGCCACAGGCATCCCAGAGGATTTCCAACCAGCTGCATGGAACCATTGCCCTGATGAGACCTGGCTCCAGACCCTGCCTCCTGGAAAAGAGTCCTTCAGGGGCAGCAGTGTCTCCACCAGCGAGGAAGACCCCTCTTCCTCCAGAGCGTGAGCACAGCCCCAGCCTCGAGGCGTGAGTACCAGCTGGGGGTCGTGCTGGGGGCCTGGTCTGTGGCCCAGATGTCCCTCCATGGGTGGATGGCCAGCATTCCCTGTGGCTGTCCACCTTCCTCTCCCACAGCCTTGGAGGGAGAGGGGGGGATATCCCAGTTTACATCAGTAAAAAATGACTGGAATCCAGCCCAACAAGATCAGGCTCTTGTTATTCCAGCTCCTCAGACAGACCCACAGAGTGAACCAGGTGCCCCCACATCCAGGCAGAAGGACTGTCCCAGGCAGGCAGCAATTCCTGCTCCTCCTTATCTATTCTAATGGGCTTTCCTGCAGGGCTCAGCACTTCCCAGGCTTATCCTCCCCCCGATTTCAGGAGCACAGAGGGCTGAGCAAGGCCAGTGAGTTCACCTGTAGAGACAGTGAGTTTCCCAGAGTGTGAGTAGTTCTGCTGAGCATTCCTGGGAACAGCTTGTGCTCATGGAAGCTGCCAAATAACCAGAGGCAGCAGGGATTGGGTTTGCAGGGCAGGTTCCTGCGCTGTACCAACCTTGCTAGGATGGCTATAAAAGTGTCATTGAGTGAGATTAGGGGCAGGTGGGCTGTTCCTCTGTCCCGGGGGTCTTCAGGCACTAAGAAAGCCCAGGGGGGTGGTTAGGATGTTGCTGGCTGTAGGACATTATTCAAAAAATGACTTCTCAGCAGCACTGCTGATGTCAGAGGTCACTGCATCCTTACCCTCACTCAAGTCCCTGCTTTGAGGTGCCCAGGGACAGGGGATTGCTGCTGGCTGCTGGGATGGGAATGGCTTCCTGCACTGTGTGGGGATGTGGAGACCCACTGCTGACTGCCTGATGCCCCTGGCCACCAGGACTCTCCTGCCCAGCACAGAGCCCAAAGACAAGTGTGATGTACTGGCTAAAGCTGCAACAGGGCATGGAAAAAGCAGGAGAGACCACACACATTCCTGAAGAATTGGGAAACCATGGGAAAACTCTAATGCTAATGTGATTTGGGTTTGGTGTTTTTTGTTTTTTTTTTTTTTTTTCTTAAAACTACATAAATAAACTTCATCCAGTAGCAATTGGATGAAGATAAATTTNTTGTGTTTTTTTTTTTTTTTTTTGTTTTTTTTTTTTAGTTATTTAACAGCAAGCAAACTGGACTCCCCTAAAGTTGTTCCATCCTACGAAAATCTAAAACTGAGTGCCCGGAGAGAGCAGCTCTGCCTCCTGCACAAGCACCTTTCGCTGCACCAGCTGGGGCTGGCGAGTCACTGCGCCCCGGCTGACCGCGACGGCGGCGGCTTCCCCAGCCCCTTGCTCCGGACCAAGGCTGCCGAGGGCAGGACACGGGCCCGGGACAGCTGGGAGGACCACGCAGCCTTGCTGAAGCTTCCCGCCACCATGGTGTACGTGAGGGACCAGCACCTGGAGGAGAAGCTGCAGCTCCTGAAGCAGCGGGAGCGGCTGCAGCATCTCCTCCTGCAGCAGCGCCAGCCAGGCCGGCGGGCGGACGGCGAGCCCGAGCTCCCGCCCGGGCAGCGGCCCCTGTCCCCGCGGCTGAGCATCGCGGCGGGCCGCAAGGACGAGAGGGCCTGCCTGGAGGATGCTGCGGACGCCAAGGAGGAGAAGGAGCTCTGGCTGAGCCGGCAGCGCTGCGAGCTGCGAGCGGCGGTGAGGGAGGCGAGGGACGATGCCGCGGACGCGCCGCTGGACCTGTCCGAGCCGGGCCGCGGCCGGGAGCGGCCCGGGGAGAGCCCGGCAGAGCGGGCAGCCCGCGGGGCACACGGGGCACNCAGCCCCTTCCCCACCCCAGGGTGTCCAGCAGGGCTGCTGGCACAACCGTGACCAGCATTAATTGGCGTCCTGTGGGAGGACGGGTCCGACACGTGCGAGGCCAGCTGGCGCATGGCAGAGCCCGGGTCGCTCAGTCCTGGCTCTCATTCCCCACCTCCCCTCCGCTGTCCACAGGGTCTCCACCCAGTCCCAAGGACAGGCAGTGCCTGTGCCCCCTCCCACGGGCTGGGCTCCCTGCAAACACACCACAGTGCACAGGAACACCTCCGGGATGCTTGTCCCGGGGGTGTCACGGCCATCAGGCACGGGCTGAGCGCGATCCTCTCCTGCCTGGTGACAGCAGCTTGTGCTCCCTGTACCCCGCAGCTCACGCTCTCACGGGCATATCTGACAAACAGCTCCACCCCGAGCGAGCCAGGGGCCCTTCCTGAGGCTGGGATGAGACGGGATGGCAGTGCACAGAAGGGAGAAGCAGGTAAGAAGCCTCAGGCAAACGTGACGTTTGAGAAGGCAAGAGCAAAAGTGCCTTTTGGTGAGGGCATTTCCCAGCCCAGAGCTCTCTGCTGGGCTCTGCACACACCTGCAAATCCACCTTCCTGGGACCAGGTGTTCCTGACTCCCAACTCCTCTGGGCCGTTGGGAGAAACTTCATGTTTCACATTTCTGTCCTTGAGAACTCAATTTTCCACCCTAGATATATCCAAATTTCTGGCTCAGGTATCTATAGGGAGAAAGCAGTCCCAGTTCTGGAGAAAAGCCTGGTGTCTCTGTCCAGCACAGACAGGAGGCACCCATGGGGTGTCCTTGCACGCTCTGCAGAGCACCCTGCACTCCATGCTGGGTGCCATGGAATTCTCCAGGAGCTAAAGGGTCGGTGCAGCTCTGACCTCTTGGCAAAATTCACTCCACAACAAGCAGAACAAGCCAACGTTGCTGCTCCAGCATTTCCCACTCCTCTCAGGGAAGAAGCAGCTCAGAATGTCCCAGCAGAGATGGGGAAAATGCAAGAGGTTTGCAGGAGTAGCACTGGAACACCATCCCTGTCTGTCCCCTTGCTCCCAAGTGTGTCCTGTGATGACACAGCACACAGGGTTGAGCAGGGAGCCAGGGATGCTGGTACCTGCAGCAGGAAGATCAGGGTGGTTTCCTCCCTTTCCTTGCTCCATCCTCCATAAGAGCCCTCCCAAGGCTTTCTCCCTGCCTGCCCCCCACAGGACACAGGTGCCAGGTTTGTCCAGGCAGGTGGGAGGCAGCAGCCATGGGGATCAGAGTGGGAAGCACGTCTGCTGGGAGCAGCTGCTCAGTACCAGCCTTACTGGCTCGGCCAGAAAGTTGAGCTCGCCTGGATTAGTTGGTCTGGGCGTGTCGGAGTGGTTTGGGAACAATCTCCAGAGCAGGATTTTTCACAGTGGAAAAAAAAAAAAAAAGGAGTCCCCTGTGATTTACATGTTAAGGAGATATCATCATGGCAGAAGAATTTCAGCTGATTGCATTCTGGGTGTGGGAATACAGGACTTTCTTCGGTTCTCACCTTAAGGTTGACACAAAGCCCAGGAAACAATACACAAATACTGCTGCACTTTCTAGTGAACCTTAACCTGCAGAAGGATAAGGTGAGGATGGGATCAGGCTTCAGGGAATCCAGGAGTGCCTGGAAACAGCAGCATCTCCTCTCCCATCTCTTCAGGGGCAGCAAGGGGTGGCTGTCCTGTTGAGCTCCATCCTGACTAGACCTGGGTGTCATGAGCAACAGGTATTGAGCTTCTGGGATGCCCCTGCCCCTCAGAAGAGGGCTCAGCTCTGTGCCCAGCCCTTTCTGCCCACCATGGTCAGTCCAGGTGTGCTGCTGTGTGTGCAGACAGGGCTTTGCCACCAGCAGCAAGGCTTGGCCCCCAACCCATGCAGATTTTGTCTGTGCAGAGGTGGGTGTGTGCAGGTGCATGTCTGGGGCTGTGTAGCCCCAGGGTCTGTGTACAGTGAAATGCTCTTGCTGGGAAGGGAAGTATCTCCCCTGCCTTTCCTTCCTCTGCTCCTCAGCACACATTCCCTGCCAAGAGCCACTGACTGACAGCAGCAGCAGACCTGGGGATTGTCCCTCTTGGCCTCTTCACCCCAGCACACTTCTCCCCACCTGGGGCTCCAACAGGAGGGTGCAGTCTGGGGCTTAAATACCCCCCAGTTTCCCACCTGTATGTAGCCACAGGTGCTGGGACAGCTCTTGTGACCTTGGCATAGCAAAGTCCTATGGATACAGCTCTCCTGGGAGCTGGTTTCCCAATCCAGTCTTGTTGGATCACTCCTAAACATCCGTTCCAGGCCACGTAGCTTGCAGTGCCTCTGCTTCACAGCACAGTTTATTGCTGAAGCTGTTTTGTGCCTCAGTGGCTCTGCAAGCCTGGGCCAGTGGCTCTGAAGCTGCTCATGAGCTTGTCAAGCCTCCCACCAGCCAAAAAACCTTCCTTTTGTGTTCCCTTAGATGACAATGATGCCGAGTCTGGGAAGCAAGAATCCGATGAGCCAGACACGACGGACAGCGAGGTTGGTTTGTTTGTTTGTTGGTTCTCCTCAGCCCTCAGCTTAGGCTGCCGGGTCCCAGAGGCACAAGACAGGTTGGCCCAGCCCAAGCTCCTCCAGAAGGTGATGGCTCTTCCTGCACCAGGTGCCAAACCTCATTCCCACCCCATTGCACAACTGGCTGCTGAGGGATAGAGGTGCCACTCTTCCCAGCCAGTCAAGCCTTTGTCATCACTCCACAGCAATGGTCACAAAGGTCCCTGGCAATGCCAGCAGCCCCCTGGGAAAGCCAGGGTAGTTTGCAGACTGACTGTTCTTCTCGTTGGTGTAGGAGAAATATGGAGATGAGATCCTACAAGAAGCTGAGGCTGACGGGAAATACTTTTGCACCAAAGACAAAGTTCATGTGCAGCAGAGGAAGAGAAAAAGAGGACAGGATCCCTGGATAAAAGGTAGGAAGGAGGAGTTCCTTGAGGCATCAGCTCAGGGCTATAACTTCTGCTGCTTCCAGAGGGCCTCCTGTGAGAAATGCCCAAGGACAGTGGAGAGGAGGGTTCTCCTCCATGCTCCTCTGAGCCATGTTTTGGTAACACTCATATCTCCAGCCAGAGGAGCCCCTGCTAATGGTTAGCCAGGGCAGCCTGGGCAGGGTGACCAGGAGAGTACTCCAAGCACCTAAGCTAACAGAGCTTAGTCCCTCATGTTTGCTTATCTGGTCAGGGAGGTGGTGACTGGGGAAGGCCAAATTCCCAGGGGTGAGTTATTGACATTCAGAGAAAGGTTTCTGCCAGTTCTGTTGATCTTCCAGTGTGGCTGTGGAGGCTTCCCTGCTGACAGAGGAATGTGTTGTACCCATGTTTCCTACAGGTGAATAAGCACAAAACTGCTCCTGATAAGGGCAAGGATAAGGCAGTTTGTCTGTCAGGCTTTAGAAAAATGCTCTGTCAGACAAACCCTGCTCTGTACTGGTGGTAAAAACAGCAACGTGTTGGCCCAGCCTTAAATGTAGAGAGGGCTGTTGCTTAAGCTTGAAAGGATCTTGTTTAACAGCCTGGCCTTCAGGAGGCCCTGCTCACCCAGGGGACACCACCACAGCTGGGTGACAAGAGGATTTGCTGTGCAAAACCAGCCACTTGCAGCAGTGGGGAGGCAGCTGTCCTGTGCAGCCCAGGGCAGACACAGCTCCAGGACTGGATGGGGCTGTCCCAGGTGAGGGGTGGATGCAGCTGTGGCAGGAATGGGGTGATGGAGGGGTGTAGCACCTCTCTCAGCGTGTGGTGTGGGCCACAGACCACACCGGAACAGGAGGAAATCCATGGAATGCATCCTGCTGGTGTGGGCACAGGGATGCTCCTGCACCAGGTCAGTTCTCTGCCTATTTCTGCTCCACGTGCTGTTTTGTGTCCAGGATCACAACAGCCTCCCCTGGATACCCACACATCTCACATGTGAGGGGTTTCTTTTCATCTTTCCTTTGCTGAGCTTTGCTTCTTCCTGTGCCATCCCTATTTTGGGATGAGGCCATGCTGACTCCAGAAGTGTAAATCCATTTCTCTGTGGTTAACTCCTGCTGTCATCTTGCTGTTTACAGGATCTAAGAAGTCAATGAGAGGAAGAAAGAAAATCAAAGTGGAGCAGTGCCCAGTGGGGATCACAAAGGAACTGGAGAATTGCTCTGCTTCCCACAATGATCCATCCAAGGAGAGTTAACAGCAGGGCAGGATGAAGCAACTGCAGAGCAAAGGAGAGGTCTCAGAGACCTCAGCATCCCACCCATGCTGGGAGAGTGAATCCTCCTGTCATGCTGGGCCAGGCAGTGGGGAATTCATAAGGACTCATTAATGAGCAGAGCACCCTGAAACTCCTCACTCAGTGCCACAGGAGAGGCTGGGCAAGGATGAGCCGTGCAGGTGACACCTGGAGCAGCCAGGTCACTTCAGGTGGAGCAGCACAGTCAGTGACCCCAGCCCTGTGCCAGGGCAGACCCTCAGACTGCTGCTAGGAAGAGGAAATGTCTCTTTGCAACCCTCACCCTGCATCAGAACCATGTTCTTCCCTGGGATTTCACACCTGGACAAGGGACTACCAGGCCCCTCTCCCCAGGAAGGACGTCCCAGGTTGGCTGAGGGGTGGTGACCAAACCAAACTGCAGAGCCCCATGCACAAACCTGCTTCAATTAAATCCCTACCCAGGTTTCATACACATGTGGATCTTGGCTGACCTGGACAAAGTCCACGGTTTTCTTTTGTAGTTAAGTGAGGAGAAGCACATGGGCAGGTGGGATGTGTCCCTGGAGAGGGCAGGGAGAAGAGCATGGGAAGGGAGGGCTTGGGTGCTCCTCTCCCCAGTGTGTCCTGCCTTGGCTGGAAAAGGTCAGTGTGTGAGACCCAGCTGTGGCTCACAGCACAGCACCAGCTCAGCAGTTCACACTGACCTTGGCAGGATTGCTGGGAGGTATTTTTCATGTGGATAAACTGTTCTTCATTTTTCTTCTGATGGGATTAGGTGTGAAGGGCTGCAGTGAGTGTCCCTTCCCGATCCAGGAACCAGGCTGGGTTGTTCCTGGCACACAGGTGGAGAACAGGGGCAAAACAGAGGGAGGCCAGGGGAGACGTGCCAGAGCCAATCCCTGCAGAGGTGTACTCCCACTTCGTTTACCTGCAGTTATTTCTATTCAAACGTGGGTTTGTTGACCCGTTCACGGAACGAAGGCAAAGCACAGCCAGCCAAGAGCAGCATCCTTTGCCTGTAGCATCTGGCGTCTCCCCAGCCCTAAAATCCCGTTCAGAGAGCCCCGGCTGCGGGGGAGCAGGGGCGGGAGGGTCCTGCACTCCCACCGGCCGGGCGGGATCGGGGCCGGGACGGGGACTGGGACCGGAGCGGGAGCGGTGCGGGCGGTGTGGAACTGGGAGCGGGATCTGGAGCGGTGCGGGCGGTGCGGAATTGGGACCGGAGCGGGAGCAGTGCGGGCGGTGTGGAACTGGGAGCGGGATCTGGAGCGGTGCGGGCGGTGCGAACCCGGGAGCGGTGCGGGCGGTGCGGGCGGTGGGGAACCGGGAGCGGTGCGGACCTGGGAGCGGTGCGGACCG
>VZRX01003797.1:237242-258718 GCA_013398075.1 Notiomystis cincta
CCGGCCGGCGCAGCGGCGGATGAGGGGGATCTGCGGAGGGGATCGCTCGCTGAGGCTCTGTCTGCAGGTCTGCGGTACCCTGAACCCTGCCTCCTGCTTTTCCCCAGCCCGGTTTCTGCATGTCTCTGTTTCCAGATGAAGCTGGCAGGGTCACTGCTAGGCAGGACGCTTCCTCCGTGCAGCGGCCACACTGCTGGTGTCGTGCCTTCTCCTGCTCTGTGCTGCTTGTCTCTGCAACTGTGTATTAATGAATGCTTGTGCACAGGGAACCGGGAGTCAGCCTCGGGGGAGGATGCTGTGGCCTTCAGAGCAGGATTACCATTGCATTTCCAATGGACTTGGGTCAGGCTGAAAGTGTTGGTTTTCTAATCGACTGGAAGGCAGGCTCTTGCTCAGATCTTGGGGGTTTGAGCTCTGAAAGAACTCTTTTCAGGCCGTTTCTTGCATAAACAGCTCTGTAAAGTGAGCTGGCCCTCTGAGCCTGTAGATAGGCAGCGATATCAAAGGCTTTCAGTCTCCGTGGTCTTTACAGCGGCTTCGAGAGCTTTGTTAGTGAGCTGAAATAGAGATGTTGTCGGTGCTTTAAAGCTGGGGAGTTTGCTAATGCAGTTGATGGGTATTCCCTTTCAGTGTGCAGCTCACAGTGGAGATATCCTGTGTATCCCCAGCTTGGGGTTTCAGGTGAATTGGAAGAGAAGTAGCTGTTTGTCAGTAATGTGGAGGCTCCTCGTGTGTTGTCCCTCCTGGGTGTTTTCCTTCTTGAACTGTTATTTACCACTCACTGCTTTTCTTTTCATGGAAGAGACCTTTCCCTCCTTGTTTGTTGGAGAAATTGAAGTTGGGGCAGCCAGCTGGGTGCCCTGTATGCACAGATTGTGCTGTTGTGTGCCGCTTGCTGAGCAGGAAAGCCTGCAGTGAGGGTGTTGCTGTGGAACAGTTCCTTCCCTGCACTCCTGGTCCACAAAAGCCAGCACAGGAGGTGCTGTGTGATTTTAATTTCATTGCTTTAATATTGTGGGCAGAGCTCCTGAGGGCAAGTTTTACATCAAGAGTTTTAAAGCACAGTTCCCTTTGTGGATGTGGCTTTGTTGTGCCTGTGCCTACGGAGTTGTGGAGCGATGATCCTTCCCATGCCAAGTCAACAGGCCACTAAGAAAATATTCCTGGGATCTTCTCATTTGATGTCCTTCCAGCCTCTGGATGCCTTTGGCATCAGGTTTGAGTTGTTCCACCACAGTAATTCTAATCAATCTGGCTGAAAAGAATGATGAATCAGAAATAAAAGGTAGAGAGAAATGCAGGGGGCACTCAAGGGAATCAAAAGGCTTCTGTCTGAGTAATGACAAACCAAACCATGATTTTTTTGCTTGGAAGGGTATATTGTATTGATCACTTTGTGTACTACTTTTGAGGGTGATTTAGAGTGAGGGTTCATCTGGTTTTCATGGTGAAAGAAAAAGAGCATCTGCTGAAACCATCAGGCAGAAGCTCATCTGACAAAAGGAGAGTTTTGTGCTGCCTGTGGAGATGTGTTAGACCCAGTGTACCTCATCCCAGTCACACTGGGCATAGGAGTGGGTGAAATGGATCATCCCTCTATAATGACAATTTCACTGTCAACTTACAGGGTGAGAGACTTAGCTCTTTATTTTTCACTGGACAGTTTCATGCTTTGGTCTGTGACAGGATATCTCCCCATCCCCACTGAGCAGAGGCATCTCTTCTTGTTGTAAAAACAGGAGGAGTGATTCAGGGAATCGGGGGAGGAATGTCCTTCAGGACAGTGGTGCTTTTACTCCTTCCCTTCTGTGTCGGGTGAGCTGCTTGCAAAGTAAGGTTCTGAAATCAACAGTTACAAAATGGATCTTTTACTGGGACTTGGGAATCTGAGAATGGTTTTGCTATACAGTGATGTTGCTATTCTGGATCATTAACTGCCCGCATCGTGCAGAGGTACAGGCGAGTGGGGCTGGTGGAGGGAGTCTGGGACTGCCATCCTGGACTTTTAATCCTTGGTGCCCACTTTAGGCAGCTGTTCTTCTCAGAGTCGCTGTCAAGAGCTGCTTTGAGTTTTCCTCAGTGGAGCCTCTGTTAAATGCACGAGGATCAGTGGCTGCAGGCTGACCAGGCTCACTCTGTCCGTGTCCAGTGACCAGTCTTGTGCCATGTCTGGGAATTTCATCGTGCTGGGGCTTGCCCCAATCCATGGAGATCTCTATCTGTCACTATCTCTATCTCTATCTCCTGACAGTATCACTGGGCAGAGTTTTATTACAAAACTGGATCTTGTTTGACTTGATTGAGAGGCTGCAAGAGGCTGATGAGACCGGCCAGCGTGGCTCAGGGCAGGGCGTGCCAGCACCTCTGCTCGAGTTGGGGTTAGCTCTGGGCAGCAGGCAGGACCTGCAGCACAGCCCGGGGAACCCGAGATCTGCTCACCTGATGTAACCTGGAGTTCCCTGGAGTTCCTCCATAGCTGTCAGATCCTTTAGGATGGAAACTTAGCAGAGGAGGCACCATTCAAATCTGGATGTTCAGTTTCATTGTGCTGCCGGCTGAGCGTTATAAACTTCATGACTTTAACCTTCCACTTTCATTTTCCTTAGGAATCTTCTGTTTACAGGATCTTAAATTACAATGCTGTGTAATACCAGCTTGCCTGATCTGCCTCTTCCCTTCTCCTTTTCCATCTTGCTCTGTTCTTTTGTTCTTTCAAAGAACAAGCCTCACAGAAAGCAGTGGAGGGAGGCAGCAAACAGGGAACAAATCGGCATTCACAGATTTTTAATGAATTTCTGCAGCTGGGTCTGAAACCAGCAGAGCTTTCTGGGGAAACACAGATAGCAGAGAGCCCTGGAAATAGCCAGGTTACAAAAGCATGAAAAATGCAAACAACAGCCCTGAATGTCAATGCTTGTGCTTCTGAGGTTTCATTATAGTATAATGTAAAGCAGCTGGTTTTGCCATAATTTGCTGCATTTTGCTGGGCCTAAGAATAAACACAGAGACTAAATTATTTGTGACTGATGCTTTAATGTCCTTGGAGTTCAGTGGTCAGGGAGCTGAACTGAGTGTTCATGATAGCTCAGTCATTTCTGATTTATCAGCAAATTTAGGTCATTTTGAAAGTGGGAGTTTAAACAGTAGTTGATAACAGCAACACTTTGGACCCACTCTGCTTTTAAGTGTTAATTAGATGCCAGATTGCTGACATAGGTGTGATCAGATTAGTTCCATGGGTGGAACAGGAGAAATGCTTTGTCAGGATTTTATACTTATGGTGGTTAATGTGTTGTTTTGTCCTGCTGTCAACTTAGCTGCTGTTGTCACTTCAAGAAATATAAATATTTTCATAAAAACCCCTCTGCTAATAAACAGATATTGTTGAGATGGATGAAATAAAAAGCCTTAGTTTAAATTTTGAACCTAATTTGGAATAAGCTGGGCACATGGTACTTTTCAGGAAGCAGCAAGCTCTGTCAAAGCTGGCAAGCTTTGACCTTTCAGAGGTGAACAGTAGACTGGGATGTGCTGCTCAGGGCTGAAAATGAACATATTCTAAACCTGAACTTCATTTAAAAGTCAGCTGAAATGTTAAGGCTGCAGTCTCCTCCCCTGGTTGCTTCAGCAGATTTCTCTCATATCCTTGACTGCAGGTGAATTGCATGTGTCCAATATTAAGTGTTTTATAGCTGCCTGTAGACATTTCCAGCCAGGTGTATTAAGCAGAAGAAATGAGTTGTATGCCTAGCAGGAAACTTGGAGATCAGAAAATCCCTGTCCTCGTAGCTTGTGCAGTCCTGTGAGAATGGGTCTGGGTCAGGCAATCTGAGACACTTCTAACACCAAGGTTGTTTGACCTCTTCAATTTAGACAGTCCAGAGGCTTTAAAGTAACTTTGCTCTCCAGGCAGGAGCAGTCTGTGCACAATTAACTGTACTTGCAGCTGATTTTACCTGTGGATGGATTCTGCAGCTTTTCAAAGTGATGGTGCAGAAGGCCTGGCAGTGGGTTTTGGGATGCAGCTCAAAGCTCCTCTCTGCAGGAGGTGATGAGGATGGTCAGAATGCTGATTTCTTGCTTAAGTCAGGGACTCATCAGCCAAGAAGGAAAACACTACTAAATTAAATATTAAAACCAGAATAACTTAATTTTGGGGATCACATTCAGACTCCAGTGAGCAACTCCTGTAGGAGTGTTACAGTGTAGTATATTAAAAGTAATTATTTTGTTATATATAGTATATTAAATCCTGTGTTTTCCATCTATCAGCCAGTTAAAGCTGTAAGGCTTTCAGGCTGAGCGAGCTTGAAGATATTTTTGAGCCTTCTTTTGAAGGTTGTTCTGAAGGTGTCTGGCTCTGTAGTTGGAGTTTTAAAAATGCACAATGAAATTTGGGTTCTTTAATGAGCACAAGGTGTTGTTGATAGAACAGGTGACTGCAGATGGAGGGTGCTCAGCTAAAGCCACTCAGTCAACCCAGTTCTTCAGACAGAGCTCCACACTCCTGACCTTTGGTTTACAGCTGTTCTGTATTTAACCTACTGTAAATTATTATAGTTTATTCCCTGAAATGTGTGAAATGAAGAGCCTTCAGCTGGCCCTCTGTTTCACAAAACACTGAGCTCTTGCTCTTGGGCGGTACCCAAGCTGCAGACCTGCCTCAGAGCTGGGTAGCTGGTTCATTTTGGAGTCCCCACAGCATGGGCTGAACTGCTGCTGGTCAGGGCTGCTTGCTCAACAGCATGGACAGATTTGCACTTGCTCTGTTGTGGTTGCTGCAGTTTAAGCATAAAATGTTGCCCTGGTGAAGCTACAGCCTCTTGACTGTGCTTTGAAGGGCATGACTGATGCAATGGGAAAAACACAGTGGGACTTTTCTAAACTTGCTTTGATTGGGTTTCCTCCAGTTACCAGTTTTAATTTTCTCCTTCCCAGTTAACAGCTTCTCTTTCTTTCTTGTTTTTTTTCCTACTTTCCTTTTTTTTTTTAGCTCGGGAGTTTATTGTGCTGAAGGCTTTTATTTAGCAAGGCACATGATGAAATGACAGCATCATCTCTCAGTGAAGTGCATGAATATTTGAATATTTCTAGCAGTGTCATCAAGGACACACTTTGCATTTCACGTGCCTGTTTTGGTCAGCAGTTCAGTGCTGAGTAAGCAGAGCACAAAGGACAGGGGGCAACCAGGTTGGTGAGCTACAAATACCTCCAGAAACTGGGAGAAATTCGGAGAAATGCTGGTGGTGTCCTGGCCAGCACACCTAGTCTGCTTTGTGAGAAGCAGCAGGGATTTTAGGAGTGAGCTTTAGGAGAGGGCCATGGGCACAGTAAACCTTACATCTGGTTTGGTGGTTCTGTTGCAACAGCTGGGCTTTCACAATACTCACTGCAAGGCATTATTTTCTCCTTGCATTGTCTAAACACTCTGAGCACCAAAACAATGTGATTTATGAAACTCAATGAATATAAAGCTCATTCTCTATTAGCTCTTAATCATATGTGGTTGTGAATCAGCAATGAAGCAGCAGCTGCTGTGAAGATTATCTAATTTCTTTCCTTGCTAGTATTTAAAACTCTCCAGGCTTAGTGAGCTTCCCACTTACTCGGCCTCCACCTTCATTCAAATTACACTTCATTTGTGTTCATTCTCATCTGTTCCATAGGCTGTGTGACACATTCTTCCCTTGCATGTGGTTTACTGGTGTTGGAGGAGTGCAGGGTTTTCTCCTGGCTGTTTGGGACCAGCAGGAAAGCCCCTGGTGCCCTTTCAGTTTTGCAAACAAACAGGTGAAGGATTTAGGCCTCCTCCCTCATCCTGGGCTCTCACAGAGACACCTGCTCTGTAGCCTAAAAGTACTTTTCATGCTCATGTGGCTGATTTCAGTTTACCCTTTACAATGAAGATTACTGGATGAATAAGTTAAACTAGCCCTGCTGTGAGACTTGTATTTATTCTCTGGCAGTCTGGTACTCAAATGTCAGAAAGAGCTCCTGGGATGGTGGCCTGCAGTCCAAATGCATGTTTGTGGTGCCATAAAACAGTGAGTAGCTGGCTTCCTGAAGGAGCACTGAGCTGTACACTGACTGTTGGTGATGCAAAGTGTCTTTCTTCTCTGCCACTGCCTCTCCAGGAACATCTGAGCTGAAATCATCCACCCATGAAAATGGCCTGCTTGGTGCTGGGCACTTCATGGTACAGACTCTTTGTGAAGTCGTTTGTTTTACCCAAGACATGGTTTTGATGTGATTCAGTGTAAATGCAGTCTCTGGCTTCTTTAGGCTTTAATTACTGAGAACTTGTTGCTATCAGTGAGCTGTACTCAATCTGCTTTTGAGCAGGAAACTCATTAGTGTGAGCGCTGAGGGTGGTGAGGCACAGGGCACTGGGAGCAGAACAGGGATGCTCCCACTCACACACTCTGGGATGCAAGCATGAAATCACTGAATGTCTCCTGGGCTGCAGAAGAAATGGCAGCTGCTAAAAAATAAGCTTAAAAACCAGGAGGAGCTTTCTTTATCCCACAGTGTCTGTATTTTACCTACTTACACAGTTCATATCTGTTTGTTGTCTTGCCCGTAAGGAATGAAAACAATACAGCTTAATCTTTGAAACACATCTTGGAAAAACAAAGCTGACAGGTATGTCTTTCCATTGTAAACAGGATTTGGGATCTGGATTTCTTGTGCAAATCACCTTTGACAGTTGTTTCTAAGCTAGTGCTTCCAAAAAAACAGTAAATGATTTTTTGTTCTTGTTATATTAATAACTCAACCTTTTGACAGATGTGATCATACCGAGGCCTGTAAAGGACATTACAAAGGGACATCGTATTAAAATAAACCTCAAGTGAGAAACAGTAAACCACATTCTATTAGGCCCTAATTTAACACAGTAATTAAAAATCCTCCCCCACTCCACTCCTCTATTAGCAGTGTGGATGGCTGAAGAGCAGCAGAGGATATCGGCCCTGCTGCTAATTTTAGCCCAGTGCCTGGGGAGTGTGCCTGTGTGTGCATGCAGCATCAGCAGGGCCATGGATGCAGCTCCATGGGAAACAAATCCACACTGCTGGGCCCCTTGGAGGAGGGCTTAGGCCACGTCCAGCTTTGGCAGCATCTTTGAACACTCTTCTTGCAGGGCTTGGTGATCCTGGAGGTGATGAGGATGAGAGATCACAGCACAAAATGAACTTTGGGTGCTGTGAAAGAGCTGAATGTTGGTTGAACTCTGGCTGTGTGGTGGGCTCAGAGTGCAGCCCTGTCCCTGAAGAGGGATGGGGGAGAATCACAGAAATTTCCAACTTCATCCTTCAGGAGGCCAGCTGGTCTGTTCATGTGCTGTGGGAGAATGGAGGAACCAGAAGGGCAAAACGGAGAGAAGCTTCAAAGTGGCCAAATGGCAGCTGCACAGAGGCTTAGGAAAGACCATTGGCCACTGTCAGGCCCAGTATTGGGGTTAAGGCCCAACTTTAAGAGGTTAAATGTTTGTTGCAGAACCTGTGAGTGCAGGCTGGGGTCTTGGGTGCCCAAAGGAGTGCCTCAGAGGACTGTTAATGGCCCAGGAGCAGGAGTGGACAAGGCTCATCTGTGCCTGAAGCCCCATCTGACAGCACAGGGTCAGCACCTCTGAACATCACTCAGTACCTGCAAAAGAATGGTCAGCTTGCACATTCCAACTACAGCAACATCCCAAAGCTTTACCCTTGTCCTCCTGGCTGTCTGCAGGTCGCCCAGTGCGGGTGGGAAGGGGGAAAACATTCTTGGCAACCATCAGGTCAGTGTTCTTTAATCTGCAGCGGCGACTTAACAAGCTTTCTGCTTTCCACTCGTAAGACAGGACATGGAGGGATTACCAGTGCTATACATAGATTGCTCTTAGCTCTGTCCTGTCCTGCTGGGAACACTTAAGAGCTGTGTCATCCTTGGGGCTGGGGGTCCCACTACTGCTTGTCCAGTGTCCACCCTCTGCAGGGAGTTTCAGTGGGACCCTGGCAGGACCAGAAGAGGACAACTCTGAAGCTGGAAGCACTCAAAAATTGGGTTTCCCCCGTGGGAGATCCATCAGAAAGAATAAATATGTGGGCTGGTTGGCTACTGCCTCCCCGGGCCAGAGTCAAAATGTAGCTCTTAAGATAATTTTTTCTCGGAGCACGAGGGGGTTTTGTGTTTTCTTATGTGCGTGTTTAGCTCGTCAGGGATTTGGCAGCAGTGTGGGATTGTGTGTGAGCCCATGTGTGCACATGGAGATAAGGAGCCAAGGCGTAATCCAGAATTCCTCTGCTCGATAGCCCCTTATCTCTGGGCATGTGTTGTGTGTGTTTTTGCTCTTGATGGGTCCCCTCGAGGTGCTGGCTCTGCAAACACAGATGCTGTTTTTAATGGTCTGGGAGTGTCCTGCTTTGGCCTTTATTGGTTTCTGAAATAAAAGGTGGGGAAGCACCCAAAAATGAGCTCCTGGTCAGGGACATACAAGCACCCAAACCTTCTATAGCTTGTCAGGGCAATGGCTGGTGCTGGCAAACAGGCATGCTTGAATTTTCTGTTGGAATTACAGCCTGCTCCATGGAACTCATAAGTATTTTAATACTGGATATTTCAATTTCTAATTATCAGGTCACACATGAGTAAGGGTGCATAACATAACTCAGCATATGTAGAGATGTTGGTATTCCTGGGATTTAGGTTGCATTTAGCAACAAACACACTGTGTAAACTACTTAAAATCCTTTGAATTCCATGGACCATAGCAGGAAGTGTTATCCTAGGTGAAGCTGCTTAACACAGGATAGGTGGCTTAACATTTTTTTGTCATCAAAGTTAGCAGTCACTGGAGTGCCCCTGTGCGGCCTGGTGGGCAAGTGTGAGTTGGCTGCATGAGGAGAGCGCTCAAACTAAAGCAAATATGTGTGTGTGTGCATATATAGGAGTGCAGACTACCCAAAAAGTGTCAGATTTTGCTGCATTCTCCCAGTACTGCACTAGTGACTCTCTCAGAACATGGTGAGGGTGCTGTGTTGCTGCAAAGTGTTGGATTGGGCCTAGTTTCAGGTCCTCTGGATTAGTGAGAATTCTTTACAATCACCTCATTTTGAGATTTGAGGGAGAGCAGCTCAGCATCAGGGATTCCTCCAAGCTGACAGCTTTGCTGAGGGCAGAAATTATTTACAAGCGTAGCTAAAAATGAAGTTTCCTGTTGGCAGAGTGGGGATGAGTCACTGTGGTTGAGTCAAGGGGTGGGATCTTCCCTTCACCGCAGCAGGGTTTTACTTCCAGATCTGCCCTCGGCTCAGGTGTTTGTCTCTCTTGTGCTGTTACTGAGAAAACAAGGGGGGATTCAGAAGGTGTAACACCCTGGGTGAGTGGAGTTAAGGAGTGAGGATCTAGCCATGGCTCTCCTAGTCTGTCCTGCCACTCACCCCAGCATCCTTTTACAGAACTCTGTGCTTTTTTTGTACCAGTGCCCACTGGCATTAGCTGTGTTTTTCCTTTGTTTGCCATACACGGCGTCTTTCTGTCTCCATCCAGCCAGGTCTCCCCTGGGAGGGGAGGAAGACTCTGGATGTTACCAACTGCATTAGAGCCAGGAGGTTTGCAGTCACCTCCTCATTTCATGGAGGGCTTTTTATTGCAGTTTAGGTGCCAGATTAGACTGGAGAACCATGTAAATGTGAAAGTGTTAAACGTTCCTGTGCCGTTCTTGCTGAAAAGCAGCAAACCAGTAATAATTTTAAACTAGAGAGTGTTGAAGCTGTGCCAGGAATGTTCTCCAGTTGCACCTTAATGGCTGTGGATTTGTAGGAGGCAGTCTCTAGCAATACTGAAGGTGTTAGTCCTGTGGGAGGGTTTGCCTCCCTTGTGTTTGCAGAAAGGGACACTAATTTTTCATCCTCCTACCTATTTGAGTTCTGGGCTTTACTTCCTTTTAAGAGTGCCTGAACAGTGCAGCTGAGAGTCTGCTCTGCTGCAGCTTGAGGTTTGATTTTTATTTTTTGGCCAGAAGCTGGTCTTGTCAAACCAGAGGCCTGCAACTTTTGTCTCGTGTGCTGTTTCTACACTGACTTCATGTCAGCATTACCCAGTAGCTGTGTTCCTGTGTCACTTGGGAACAAAACCTTGGGTTTGAACACACATGGCTTGTGCTAAACGTGTAGCACAATGCATGCTTAAACAAAGGCAGAAAATGCAAACTCTGATAGTTGCAATGTCAGCATTTTGCTGGTGGAGTGCATTGTTCCTATGGAAATTGCAGTCAGAGTTGCACAATTAATTTGTAAATCTCTACCAACAAAGAAAGACTTGACTTGGACAAGAGTAATGTATCTTACTTTGGCAAAGTCTATTTTTTTTGCTTGAATGTAATATCCTATTACTGTTACACTAACTCACATGAGTCCTACTATTATTCTTGCATCTTCCATTCTGGGACTTCACATGGGCAGCAAATACTTTTTGCTTCCTCTAATAACCCCTCTCTATCGTTTCTCAGAGAGATCTGTCAGTTTTATTGAGCTGCAGTCACAGTCTGCAGACTCCTGCAGCTGGAGACAGCTGTTCTGAATGGAGAATGCACACAGATGTTTGGTCATCATACAGAGATACCTGTATAGGAAGTTAAATTGATATAAAATTACTTAATCCCCTGCCTTGATGGGGGGATCTTTTTGTGGCATTCTTGTCAGACTTCAAATGAGTATTTGGAAGCTTTTTAGGTATTTTACTGATAGGTAGGCATTCTTCTGTGTGGCAGATAATGAATGGTCTTGTTGATGAAGTTGGTATAAACATGTATTTCAGGGGTCCTAGAGGGGGAGACAAGTTCTTGGCCTTTTTAGGAATTCCAAACTTCTAGTTAAGCACTCTTGCAACAAAACAAAGGCCAGAAAGCCTGCCATGTGTCCTACGAGCTCGTAGATCTGTTGCAGTTCCCCAAGTCCAGGCCATGAACTAATGCTGTTCACTCTTCGTGGTGTTGTACATTTTGCAGAAGGCGTTTTCTCTCCCAGCGCTGCTCTCTAGACTTTTTAGAAGACATAGTGGAATATGCCAGTGTACGAAGGTACTTTTTTTCAAAAGCAGCATTAACCTCAACTCGTTGCATGCAGTCCTCTCCTCCCTCCACCCTCTTCCACGCCAATATCTGAGGTCCTGCATGCTAGTGCTGCCATCTGATCATACAACTGGCATGAGCTTTTTCTCAGAGCACTTAACAGATTTGGCTTTTTTTGTTTGTTTTTCTTTTTATCATTGCAGAACCAAGCATATATCTGGGTCTCCAAGGCACAAAAGTTTGAAGAAGATGCACTTCATCAAGAACATGAGGCAGTATGACACCAAGAACAGCAGGTAACTTGTGGAGATCGAGGTTCCCCCTGTATTTGTGTGCAGTAGGAAGCAGCCTCCAGTTCCATGCAGTAAGATATTTAATATCAGTGGGAATTAGAGGATGCCCCTGGGGCCTTGTTAGTTTTATCCAGACTTCTATCAAAGGCAGTAGGTGCTCATATCTGCTACATGTACAGCAATACCCTGATGTTTCTGCCATCCAGCTCTAAGGAGGTTAAATCATTCTCTCTTTTCTTCTCTCACTCTTCTTATTTCTCTCACTTTCCTTATCTCTGGCACACAGAGAGGTCAGAGCTGAGGAGGATTTAAGGAGAACGACTTGGTTTAGCCAAATTCTTGGCTTATAGTTGCTGAGCAGAAAAGAAAGGGGAGGCTGCATTTATGTTTATTATTAACAGAAGTGTGAGGTTTGAGCTAAATGTGGATTATCTACATCTTTTCACAAGGTTTATGTAAAAATTACATAAATGTAAATGTATATTTAAGGACTAGGATCTCCTCTGAGGAGCTCCCAAGGTGATGGCAGGTCCTAAATGTTGGGAGAGCCCCAAGGACCTGCAGGATCAGCATGAAACCTCTGCTGTTCTGCTTTCTGAAAACATTAAATCCATAGCAGTATCTGTATGACTTGCAGAGCAAGATAAGAAGAGCCTTGTGTTAATACCCCATAGAAAGGTGCTCTGTAACTTCAGGATCTTGATTCACATCCTGATCTTTCCCCATCTGCTTGCAGGATAGTGTTAATCTGTGCTAAACGAACACTGTGCGTGGCGTTCTCTATCCTACCTTACGGGGAGGGGTTACGGATCAGGTGAGTCTCCTCAGCTGCTTTGTGAAATGTCTGCTCTGTTGTTTCAAAAGATCTTTTGGAATGAGTGTGGTTGGTGTAGATCTCTTGTTTTGAAGCCAGTGAACCTATTTAACCTGCCATTCATGTGTAAGGACAAGAGCTTTCTGTCAGAGCACTAAAATCAGACACTCCCACAGTGTCAAAGTGTTCATTCAAACTCCGAGAGAAAAATAGTGGAAAAGGTAGACTTTTCTTACAGTATTTATTCACATTTTAAAGCACTCCAGTCCTGTGAAATCTCTGAAATCAACTTTGAACAGATAATGTGATTGGCTGCTGTGTAGGTTTTCTGTTGTCCTCAAGTGGTCAGAAATCAATTGTCTTTAGAGCCTCAAACAATGGTATCAGCAAAAAAGCACAGGGAGTTTCAGGGAAGGGTGCTGCTGCCTTCACTGGAAATCCTCGAGGTTTTATAGTGAATTTACACCTAAATAAGTGAAAGATCCTCTTCTGTTTCTCAGCTTTAAGCCATGAGTGTCACTATTTGCAACCTAAGAAAAGCAGAAACAGTTTGGACTGATTCAAACTGCTCTTAGTGTTTGGAGTACATTTTTGTATGCAGCTGTCAGTGTGATCAGTTATGAGAAGCAAAACCCACAGCCTGGATTTCCCTGCATCTTTCCTCAGTCCCTTGTGAAGTTTAAGTCCATTCTGTGAAGGTCTGTTATCTACAAATATACCATAGAAAACACTAATTCTGTTCTGGCAAAACAATTGTGTTGTCACTTCTGTCCTGTCCGTAACTTATGGACAAAGGAAGCGGATGCTTAGTGGTGGGAATTGTATTGTATGCAAATACATGCCATAAAAATAGTTGATGGGAAAATATTCTCCCACATAATAGAAAGGCAGCAAGGTCACTGGAGCTATTTCAGAGCAGTTCTGAGCACTGTGCTGTTCTGCTTGCAAGCTGGCAAGGCAGTTCTTCACCTGAGAGCTGGGGTTTTGTATTGGAATATTGGTGACAAAGCCACGTGCTGCCATCGCTGACAGAGATCTGCAGCTTCATTCTTGACTTGAGCTTGTGTGCACAGGGGTTGCAAAACTGCACTTGAAAGGCAAGTTTCTAATCCTAGAAAACAAGTAATGTAAATCATGTTTGCTGTTAGGTGTTTGAGCATTAGAGGGTTGGGAATGCTGTGGTCTTGTGCAGAAAGACCATATTAAAAACAGTTTCCTCTTGAGAGGTAGAACGGTACAGATTTGTGTTAAACTGAGATGAAATCTGCTTCTTTGGTTAATAGCATCTCCACATTTTGAAAAGAGTCTTTAAACACTAATTGCCTCCTGGAGGTGGCATTGAGGGGTTGTTCCTACACAAGAGAACTCTGACCTGGTGGTGTTGGTTGGTGTTTACCATGGGAAGCTGGGCTTGCATTCTGTCATAGTGCTCTTTCTTACCTGCATTTAGTGATCTGAAAATGGAAGGACAGAAGCAGCGACATCCTTCTGGGGGAGTTTCAGTGTCTACTGAGATGGTGCTTGGACTGGAAGGAGTAGAGCTGGGTGCTGATGGCAAGGTAAGGATATTTATGTTTTCACCCTGGGACCAAATCATGCTGGAATAAATCAATTTATGCAGTGCTTTGCTATCTATTGTGGCTTTTCAGAGCAGTGAAAGTTTTAGACCCATAGTTTGAAATTGTGGTTTGTGATAATGCTTCTTCTGAGGAGGCTGTTGAAGCTTGTGATCACTTCTGCCTCTGTTTCTGGACAATTGAGTTGACTTTGCTATCTGAGGCAACATGTGAGTGAAGTTCTGATAGAAATATGGATTAAATTCATACTGCTGTAGTTAAATTTATACTTGCAGAATTTTATTCATGTGATTCTCACCTTTTCTTTGCCACCCCACCAAATCTTCTACAATTCTTCATTTTCAAATTGTGAAAACAATGCCTCATCCAACTTTCGCCTTCCTCCTGTCGCACAGTTCCAAGCATTCCATTCCCAAATCCAACCTCTAGGGGACTCTGATTTGGAAAATCCTAGATATCTGGAAATAAGCTCTTCAGTAAATTTCCCCCCATAACTACTACAGCTTTCTCTTCTTTAAGGTTGTGTCCTATGCAAAATTCTTGTACCCGACCAATGCTCTGGTTGTTCGCAAAGCCGACGCCTACGGTGCTGTTCCCCCCTGTCGAGCCAGTGCTCCCCGGAGTCTTCCTGGATCAAGATACAAACCTGTGACAGCAAAAACGATACCAGCAGGGACAGACATTGGTAAGGGCAGGAGGAGCTCTGGCCTCACTCATGCACGCAGCAGAAAAGGCAGATATTTGTCTGAGACAACTGCAGTGGTCGCTGTGTTACTGGGATGGAGGTGCTGCAGCTCATTAGTGCAGTGGAAATGATGAGCCTTAGGAGTGAGGCTTCCACAAACTCCTTGCATCCTCCATATATCTGGCCTAGTTCTGTTAATGCCATTCAGGAAGCACAAAGCTTTTCCTTGGGAATGTAAAGTTTAATATTACTCACCAAGAAACATCTGCTGTACGTGGCTCCAGGTGGTTCTCCCTGCCTTCTAGCACAGTAACAATGCAGGAGCCATTCTTTGTGCCAAGAATCCCTTCTCTGGTGTAAAAGAGCAAACCTGACAACTTTGCCATCTGTTAGGCTATTGGCAAAAGAATTCTGTCTTGGGCAGTTGTTTTCTGGGAATATTTGTAGATGCAAACTCAGTGTGTACTAAATCTAAAATGGTGTGTCAGGCACGTGGGAAAGACTTTGTGTGGTTTATTTAATGGCTTTAATTTGTGACTGGTGCATTTATGAAATGCAAACATCTGCCTGTAGCTGCAATTTGCTTATACTGTGAGACCTGCCAACACTTAATGTTGGTTATTTGGAAACTTTTTTTTAAAAAAACACGGAATTTAAATCTCTTTATCTGGTGACCCAATGTGCTTTCCTCATTCCTCACTCAGGCAGTGAAGCTGGAGAAGCTGCAGAGTATGATCCAAATCTTCTGGATGATCCTCAGTGGCCCTGTGGAAAACATAAACGTGTTCTCATCTTTGCCTCTTACATGGTAAGTGCCTGGCATCCCTGAACAGAGCAGAGACTCCCTGACAGATCCTCCTATAAAGAGCTTCCTTGAGAAAGAAAAAGTTGTGGCTTTTCTGATAATTGCTCAGGAAAAATACAAACAGTTGAGTTTGTACAGTGAGCTTGTCAAGAGCCAACCTGACACCTGAATTCACGTTGTCATTTACTTCTTGTAACCATTTGCTTAGTTTTTTTTTTTTAAGACTTTATCTGTAGCTGGGATTCAACTTAGGGACATTTCAGAAATGTTAAATTGTGAATAATAAAACTCCAGTTTGCCTTTGCACTGGTGTTTTTGGAAGACTTGTTTGGCTGTCAGTCCTGTTCACAAGACAAATGATAAAATTTGCTCCTTGCATTTCAGACTACAGTCATAGAGTATGTGAAACCCTCGGACCTTAAAAAGGATATGAATGAAACCTTTAGAGAGAAGTTTCCTCATATCAAGTTGACACTGAGCAAAATTAGGAGGTAAGAAATAAGCCTTGAATAATGAGAACATCATCCACACTGTCTGAGGCTGTACTTGGATGGAGCAAATACTACATCTATTAATAGCATATATGATTAAACACTAATCTCCTGCTGTCAGTTGAGCTGACTGTAGGATGACAGCCCTGTACTGGAATGTTTAGATGCTGAGAAAGGGTAACAGTTGGTTTTCATAGTTCCACCTAAAGGGTTTTGTTTCACCAACTGTGGTGTACTAACACCAGGAGCCAATTAACAGTGGAGCAGCATTAGCTTTGAAACAAACACTTGTAACCTGATTGCTTGGCTGCAGTACAATCCCACTCCCGCTGGATTGGTTTTCTGGGCCCTCTGGCTATTTTTGCCTTTCAATTACCAGACTCACTGATGACCACAGACTCTTAACAGGATTGTAGGATAAAAGAGTATTAGATATGGGGAGACTTGGTAAAGAAAAGCTTTTTGTGGAGGCCACACAGAATTTCTCATCCTTTGAGTAAATGCATCTGGTCACTCCTCAGCAAGATGCACTGTTGCACCTTCAGAGAGCTGTAATCTTGCTGGTGTTACAGGGAGATCAATGCAATCAGAGCCTGCTGAAATAGCCAACATGATTCTGCTGAGTCACCAGGGCCAAGGTGCAGCTCAGCTGCAGGGGAAGGTTTGCTTGGGCAGTCTGTTGTGCCAGAGTCCTGCATGCTCCTCTTCGCAGCGGTTCGGAGCAGTGTGTTCATGCAGAGATCATGAGGTGCAGGCTGGAAGGCAGCCCTCAGGGGTACCATCCACCTCCAGGCCTGCCTAAATGCTGAAGTGAAGGGCTGGCTGTGTGGGAAATGTGGAAAGCAGGCTGCCTTCCCCCTCATACCTGGCTCTTACACAAGGTGTGCAGTAGACAGGTCTCTATGCAGCAGCTGCTGTCATCTGCAGGGCTCTGACGTGGTTTTCTGTAGGTCAGAGTGGTTCACTCCTTTGATATGAATCACAAACCAGTTTGGGAGCCCAGAAGGAATCCTGCAGCAATAGCCTGTGTGTCAGTGAGGCAGCTAAGCTCTGGCATTTATGGGCAGATGAGGAATTGTTCTACCACAGAGGATGTTGTCAGCCAGGTGAAATCAGTTTGTGCATCAGCACCAGCTTGCTGCCAGCTGGGCTTTTCCACTCTAGGATAAGACTTGTCATGGTTTCCCAAATAGGCATCTTGCCCATCTGCTCCTCTGAGTTGCTGTGCTGCAGTATTTCTACAGCATTTAATAAAATCTGTCATTCCTCGGGGGGTGTCTTTTCTCCTGTTCCCAGTTTAAAGAGAGAGATGAGAAACCTGAGTGAGGAGTGCAGTCTGGAGCCGGTGACTGTCTCCATGGCTTATGTTTACTTTGAGAAGCTCGTCCTCCAAGGCAAACTCAACAAACAGAACCGCAAACTGTGTGCTGGTGCTTGTGTTCTGCTCGCAGCCAAGATCAGCAGTGACCTCAGGAAACACGAAGTTAAACACCTAATAGATGTAAGTGCTGAGCCTTGTTCCAGCTGTTGTCAGAACCTCCTCCCTAGCTCATAGGCAAAGATTAAATGAAAGATTTTCAGTGGCACGTGCTTGCTTGGAAGACCAGCTCGTTCAAGCCAGTTTTATGTCTCATTAGGGCTCTTCCTTGCTTTATTTTTTTAATTCATTAAAACTGTCTGCCTGGTGCAGGCTAGTGTCTTACTGATCCTACAGTAAAGTTATTTTTGCACTTGCATATGTTTGCCAGAGAAGCAGTAGCTGTTGTGTGGGTGTCACAGCTAGGCTGATAAGCTGGTTTGCTTCTCTGATCTCTGGCAACACGTTTTGATTCTCAACATACACCTCAGGCCGTGCATCACTGACTTAATGTAACAATGCCTTGAAATCACCTGGATTAACTTGATTCTTTCTCCCCTCCTTTGTTTTGCTTTGTTACCACTGCCACAGAAACTAGAAGAGAGATTCAGATTCAACAGAAGGGATCTCATTGGTTTCGAATTCACCGTCCTTGTAGCTTTGGAACTGGCTCTGTATCTCCCTGAAAACCAAGTTTTACCTCACTACAGACGGCTCACACAACAGTCTTAACCAAAGCTCCGTCCCAGCCGTGCTGGGATCACATCCTGGGATGCTGCTGGTGGAGCTGCCACTGGCTCCAGCTCGTTGGGAAGGCTGCAGGTGTTGGGAACTGTCGAGGTATATGGACACAGAGGCCAAGTCTAGGGGATGGTACGAGAAGAGTTATTGAACTTCTGTTTTCTTTTGGACATTTAAAGCACAAATATTCACCAGTCAGCTGTCCTGGCTGCTTATTATTCCTTATTTATCTTCCTGGTTTTACTAAAACTGTTCTTCCCTATGAAGAATACTATGGTATTGGTTCTTTTTCTGTTGTTTTGTTTTAAGCCTTTATTGTATTCCTTAAAACTGAAGGAGCATCACTTCCATTCCAGTGCACCATAAAGTTCAGATGTTTCTAAGAACCTTCTCACATTTTTACATTAATGAAATGCATACTTTATTTTTTTAAAGATGTGCCTAAAACTGGCTGGTCTGGTACCAGTGCTTTTTAAGTTAGTTCTGTTATTTAGTGGGGAATCCTGAATTTGTATAGCCATTTATTCTTTACCTGCATTGGCCTTGCATACAAGGAAAACAATTCCAGTATATCTGCACTAATAATATACGGGGCATCTGTTCTATGATCTGTAAGTAGCAAGATTGAATTTACTCCATTTCAATTTATTTACTATAAATACCTGAAAAATATACATTTTACTTAAGAAGGAAAAGTGGTTTGAAAAGCTGTCATGAAGTACCACATGTTGAGTGAGGTAGCTGGGAAGTAACTGCCATCCCAATTCAGTCTTGAGCACTTGAAGATGAGCACTTGACTAAGAGCAGTTTGCTGTCAAATGTATCATTTAAGGGTTTAATTGTTTCACTCTTCAGTAGCCTGAAATAAGCACCTTTTTTAGGATGACTGTATTATATATGGTCTTATCTGAGCAAATATGAAGCCAGTAGAGTTACTGCTGCCAAACAAAGCCAATGAAACAAAGCATGCTCAGTATTTAAAATGCTACTTTTTTACTCTCTGTTCTTCCAAGCGTTGCATCACTGTGATGGTCCTCATAAAACTGGCATTTCTTGCACATCTGAGCAGCCACTACTGGCTGGTGCCCAGCAGTGCTCTAGTGCATACACAGAGCTTAAATAACTTCTCTGCCCATTGGCTATTCCTTCCTTTATTTTTACAGTATCCAGGTTGGGAATGAATTCTTGATTATATGTGGAACCTTCTGGGGTATTGGCTCTTGGGTTTATTTTCTGAAGCAATATTATGATACAAGCTACTGGGTCCATTTGCAAGGAACAAAACTGATACTTGGTTATTCTGACTGAGAAATTTGTCATGTGACTCTTAAACTACCAGACCTCATGCTGAGGTCAGGGACTTGCTATCCAATATGTAAAGTAATGTAAATTCCTGTTCCTTGTATTAAATATCAGTCATAGCCTAAACCAAAGCTGAACTTTGTTCTTCAGCTGTTGTTTTGTCTGAAGCTAATTTGGCTTCATTAGAATTGCAGCAAACTTTACTGGAGCCCCTTCCTCTTTGAGTGGGGCTCAAAGTGTATTTTTCATATATAATAATTACAGTGACTATCAAATCTTTTGTAACTGTGTTCAGCTGTATGTAGCTTCAAATTATTTGTGTAACATTTAATATGCTTGTGGTTTCTCTGATACAGAAGGTCTTTCCAGAAGTGAGATGGTAGCTAATAGCTTAGACAATGAGCTTGCCAGTTATCTTCCAAAAGGTTTAAAAAAATTGCCTACTAGTTAAACTTTCTACTGAATATAACTGTCCTTGCATGCAGAAATAGTGATGTACTAAACATCTAGTGTGTAATGAGCCTCCAAATTAGCAAAGAGTGGTGCAGACAGCTGAGGTGGTCCACCACTTCCCAATGCATTGTGGAGGGGACAGAGGTACAACAAAGAAACTTCTCACAGACCACCTTGATGAGTGTGACTGAAATCCAAATGTGTCTTTCTCTGGGAACTTCTTTATTTAGTGTATAAAGAGTTTTCTGTAACAAAATTAACTTTCCTTTCTCACCATCTAAGGGAACAAAACGCACTTTGGTTTGCAACACTTTGCAGTCTATTCAGTGGAAGTTTGTCTAGTTCAAGTGGCCATTTGGGCTGTAATTACACTCCCAGGATCTGCGGGTTTACGTCAATCTTTTGTTTTCTTCCAGGAGAACAAACTGGGATAAAGGAGCATTAAATTACAGAATGCTGAATGTTGTCTAATAGTTATTCTAGAACTTGGCTTGGGCACAAACTTGAGTTCAGAAGCTGCTGTGGGAGCAGGAGCCAAGGATGATGCAGGGCAGTGAGGGCTATGCCAGCCTCGTCTGGCAGAGCTGGGGGCTGGGGTGATGCTGCTCTGAGCCTGGGGTACCTCGTGTGTCAGTGCAGGAATGTCCCTCTGTCCCTGGGTACCTGGTGTGTCTGTGCAGGAATGTCCCTCTGTCCATGGGTACCTCGTGTGTCAGTGCAGGAATGTCCCTCTGTCCATGGGTACCTCGTGTGTCAGTGCAGGAATGTCCCTCTGTCCCTGGGTACCTCGTGTGTCAGTGCAGGAATGTCCCTCTGTCTCTGGGTACCTCGTGTGTCTGTGCAGGAATGTCCCTCTGTCCATGGGTACCTCGTGTGTCTGTGCAGGATCAGCCCCTCTGTCCATGGGTACCTCGTGTGTCTGTGCAGGAATGTCCCTCTGTCCCTGGGTACCTCGTGTGTCTGTGCAGGGCCCCTGCCCCTCTGCAGGGCTCCAGCCCCACCTCCCCGTGCGTTTCCCTGCTGGTTTTCCCCTTTCCAGAGCGCAGCTTGCAGTCCTGTGTGGGAATCTCTGTCTTTTCACCTAAAAGCTGCCACCATGTGGCAAAGGACTCTCAGTACCTCGTCTGTTCAGACTCGGCGCGGGACCCAAAGCCAGACCCACACCTGCCGGTCCACGTTTGCACAGCCAAACTCCTCCTGCTCCGAACAGAAACAGCTTTACACCGAGGGCGGGTCTGGTGCTTTGTGAAGGTGCTGCTGGGGTGGCTCAGCACGGAGAGCTCTCTCGAGAAGAGCCTGTACATTTTCCTGTAAACAAAAACTCTTCTGGTTTTGTCATACTCCATTATTTAAAAGTCTGAGTTGGAGCTTGTTTTGGGTTTTCTTTTTGTTTGTTTTTCTTCTGTGAAATTAAGATGCTGTGAAATAAAACCTGTTTTGGTACACGGTTTGTAACCAAATGTCTCATTTTGGAGGAACAGAAAGGGTGGTGTTGGGAGGGCCTGCTGGAGATCACCCGGTGTGACCCTGGTGCTGGGCCAGGGCACCTGGGGCAGGTGACACGGGGCTGTGTCCAGGCGGGTTGGGAGAGTCACCGGAGATGGAGACTCCCCCGATGTCCCTGGGCAGCCGCTCCCACCATCTGCCAACCTTAAAGGAAAATTCTTGCTCATGTTCAGCTGGGATTTTTTGTGTTTTAGTTTATGGCCACTTCTCCTTGTCCTGTCACTGGGCCCCACTGAAAAGAGTCTGGCAAGGTTTTCTGGCACCCCTGGAGGGATTTGCATGGAGTGAGGAGATCTCCCCTCAGTCTTCTCCAGCCTCAGCAGCCCCAGCCCCTGCTCGCTCTCTCTTCCCAACAGAGACGCTCCAGGCCCCTCATCATCATCGCTGTGGCCGCCACGGGAT
>VZRX01003799.1:0-13635 GCA_013398075.1 Notiomystis cincta
AAGAAAGAAAGAAAAGAAAAGACTCAGGTGAGACTGGTCACTTTTGGTTCCTTGGTCATTCCATATCTAATGTTTGGATCATTCCTCTTTCCACACTAAAGAAACTTGTGATGCCTTTCATCTGCCTCACTAGAGACCTGGGAAGGAGGAATGTCTAATTCCCTCAGCGAACCTGATCTCAGCTGGGAACACCTCTCCTTCTCTATGTCTCTTTGTTCAACTTCATATGTATGTATCTTCGAGTATATTTTTTAAGGCCAGGAAGATCAGCAAGGGGAGAATCATGTCTGCACTTGTACCAACTGCTTAAAGAAATTATATCACAGAATGATTTACAGATATTTTCTAAAAGGCAGTATTTTAAGGCATGAACAGTTCTTTTTATTTTTTAAAGAACAAGCAAAGAGCTGTAGTAATTACCTTCAGTCAGCATAACCCTCAGCGTTCATTGCTGTCACAGAGTAGAAAAATATTTCTTCTTTGTATTTCTGGATGCAATGTTTTCCACTTTTAACTGCAGTATAAAAGGACAATGATTTTCTTCTCCACCCCCAGAAGAGTGAGAGATGAATGTTTAATTAGAGCCAGAATTTGTAATGTTCACAGAACAATTTTTTCCCTATAAGTGTCTCTGCTGATATGGATACCGTTTGTAGCTCATCTCCATGCGTCCTTTCTATCTGCTAACAACAGAGCCCTGCTGCAGTTGCTGCATAAGCAGTTTTTGCCTTTTTAATAAGGAGAAGGGAAGTCTTGTGGTTCATCCCAGTGGTGCAGTTTAAGAGAAAAACAAGAAATGAGGCAAACAAGGGCAAAGAGAAGATTCTTTTAACTCTCTGATTGTGTTTGCCACGTTGCTTAATTTACACTGGTGACAGAAATTTTGGCAGCGTGTCTGGTGCACCTCATTCTCTCTCACTGCCGAGATATATCAACTGGATGCTGTCAAGTGACTTTTACCTTGCCATTTTTTCTTGCATTACTTGTCATAGCTTGTTATCTCTTTTGAGTATTGGCTCCCTCAGGTTGCTGTGGCACGTCAAAAAGGAGGAGGGGGAATAACAAACTCTTCAAATGGGATCTGTTCAGCAGGGCCCTGGTGAGAGAAAACCCTTGGAAACAAAAATGAAAATTTGTGGGGAAAGCAGAGGGGAATGAAGCCCAGGACACTGACTGCCTCCCATTTTAAAATTTTTATAGAAATCTCCAATTGTTTTCCTTAACTTTTGCCCATATAAAGCAATTATAATGGAAGTAATCCCATTGTGTGTAAAGAAGCTATTTGCTGCAATTTCCTCAGGAAGTGCTTTGCCATAGTATGAATCTTTCAGAAATAGGTGGGACTCTAATGGCTGCATTTTTAAGGTGTGTTTGCCTGGCAGAAGCTGCACTGACCTGCACACTTTGCATCCTAATAGCCAATTTAATTGCTCTTTTCTGATTCCAATGAAACCACTTACAGAAAGACAGTGCACTGTTGCCAGGCATAAAATCCAAACCCCAAAGAGAAGTGGGATATAGGAAAGGGTGTGAGTTCATGTTAATCACTAATTCCAGTGAAAATGAAATACTGGGGATGGAGGGTTATGTGATCACAAACATCTTGCTGGAGCGGAGCTGCTGTAGTATCTCATTTATGGAGCAGTGAAATGTAGGAATGATAATAGCTTGAGTTTATATAGCACCTTTCATCACAAAGGATTCAGAGGTGATTTACAAACTTAAATTGTTACATAGATGGCACTTATAAAACAGAACACAATTGCTGTTTTCAGAGTAATGGTCTGAAACACTACAGATTGCATTAGTGCTACTGAAATGATTTGGGCTGTTATTGGAGAATAGGTAGGATTCTTTATTTTTGTAGAATAAAAACTGAATCATAGTGGCCAGCTCATGAATGGGCTGCAACAGCTGTTAAAATGTGCCTAGAAAAGCAGCACAATGCAGGAACCAGCACAGCTGGGGAAGAAAGGTCTCTCTTTACACAGAAACTTTTGGAATGATTCAGTAAAAGCAGTAACGTTACCATCCCATGGAAAAAAAAATCTGTGTATAAGGGGTCCTGATCTCTCTGGAGTGGCTTTTCAAAAAGTCTTGACTTTTACATTTCCTGAAAAATTATGTCCAACAGCTTGATGGCCCAAAGCACTGCAGGAGGAGAACAGGCCTGCAGTCCAGGTTCCTGGGGACAAGTGGCCTCTGCTGAATTTGCAGTCTCTCTCCTGTTGCCTTTAGGCTCCCTTGCAGGTTTCCTGCCCAGATGTTGGTGCTGCCTGTGATGTTTAAATGTGATTTATGGGAAAATAAACTGAGGGTATAATGTATGAGAAGTCCATATAGGTGGATCTGACACCTACAGGAGCTATCATTGGTTTTGTCACTCATTATACCTTCAAGTGTGATTGCAGAAGTGGTCTGTGTTTGCTCAGCTAGAAGAAGGCACACACAACTGCTGTACAAACTGCAGCTCTTTTGTCTGACTTCCATGATGCAAAATGTTATCTCCTGTGCCCCTGTTACAGGTGAAGTTACAGCACAACTCTCTCCAGCACAAATGTATGTAGTAACTCGTCTGACTATAAATCCTTGTTTGGTACAGACTGAAAGCACATGTAAAAGCACATGTAGGTGAAAAGGGTCTCGAATGGCTGCCCCTGCTTGGCTACTAATTCCATACCATCCAAGAGGAAGTGTGCTGACACCTCATGCAAAACGTGCTTCCGCCCTGTGCCTGCATTCCTGTGCAATTATCACCACACAGTATTAAATGGAGGTTGTTTTCATCAGTTCTTTCAACAGTTTGTAAGAATTGTATAACATACACACTGTAAACTGTTAGTGTGAAGTGCTTGGAAATATTTAGAAGATGGGCAGAGGAACTATGTGTTTTTTGTTTCAGCAATAGATTTAGTCAAACAAGCTGTTGGGAAGCAGTATGTATTTTTATCTTTTATTTTATTATTTATCCACTTTTATTTTCCTTTTGAACTGATTCATTGTGGACCCATCCGCTCCATGCAGTCAATTCTGACTAAAAAAAAATTTCAGATGCAATGAACTACATGGACACAGTGCAATGTATTAAAATTGAAGGAATGTGTCTTGCTGGCTATGTGAAGTCTACTCACAAAGTAGGGATTAAACAAAAATGTAAAATATTTCTACTGAATGATGTGAGATCAACTTGATTCTAAGCAGAGTGTTGGCAAATCTCTGTGTGGTAACAACTGTAGCTATGTGACTCCTGTGCAATTTACTCTGGAAAATGCAAGCCTTAAAACTTTGCACAGCAATCCAAAAATATTTGTTCCTATCCTGTACTTATTCCAGTACAAAGTGAAGGGTAAGTTTAAATGCAACTGTAGCTATACAAACTGATCTATATAATGGGATTTGTAGATTGAAGCTTAATTAGGGCAAGTAGCTCACGAAAGCCTCCTCCAAAGTGCAACTGTTCTCTCCAAAAATGCACCACAGAGCAACTGGTAGCAGTCTTTTACCAAACACTTCTGTATTTGTAGCTAAGTAGACTAAATGGCAAAAGGAGTATTGGTCCTCAATTTGTATCTTGGTTCTGTTAAAACTGGAGTAATTAACCACTGAAGCAGATGAATGCTGTGGGCATTTTTTTTTTCTTGGTGGGAAATGGAGAATTTGCTCAGAAATATTAAAGTTAAAATAATCAACTGTATGTAATCCTTCTTTACAAATGCTTGTACAAAACTCAAAGCTGTTCTTAATTCTTCCCCTGGAGATCAAATATTCTGCTCTGGACAGGTTGCTTTTTGTGATAGAATATCAAGAGGCTGTGCTTCTATTTTGTTTAGCTAATAGTCTGGTATATTTTCTTCTTATTGTTCATGTCTTAATAGGTTTATTTCGTATATAGGAGTTAGAAGTTGATGAGACAACATATGGCAATAATATACTTCTGTGTTTTCACATTTTATCAGTTCTGCTCAGTATACCAGTTCAACACAGAGATGCTTAAATTTAAGCCTGTGCATGCTTACTTTGCTCAAGTGTGTTCTTACTGTTCTTTTCAGATTTTGTTCACTACTTTGCTAACACTGTTGTTGATGTCAGTGGATATTCTAGCTCAGAAAGAATTCACTAGAACAAAAAGGAAATTTGAAGGTCTGACACAATCTATAAAAGGTTGAAATTGCTTGCACCAGAAATGCTGGCACAGAAAGCAGCTTTTACACAAAGGATGGTAATAGTGTGCAGCTCTATCCAGCTGAAATTACAAGGGAAGGTTACAAAGACATAATGTGACAACCCAAATTAGATTTTGGCAAACTGGGCAAAACTAACACTTTACCCTCAATTTTTTTTATAAGATTTCCAATGTCCCCAGTGGTCAGGACCTTAGATTTATTTCTTGTAAGAAAACTGGAGTGTTCAGGAGTAACTCATGTGAATTAGAAGAGAACAGGGGGAAAGTAAGTCAAACAGAAAAACAAAACAAAACAAAAAAAAATAAACAATAAAACCCAGAACCCCAAATAAAAAAAAAAAAAAATTAGAAGCGCTTCTATTTATATGAGAAGAGGATAACAGCGTGTGCCTAGAAAACTAAATTTCTGTGTGATCTGAAATGTTACTGTTTTATGAAATTCAGTGTTGATCAAAGGGAGAGAATCAAGCAGTTAGCTTCTTTGAATGAATGCTAAAATGTGTGTTTTACTACGGTTTCAGGTACTTTTCAGATGTGTGAATGCCATCCCCCTCGGCCAAGCTTGCTGGGGCTCCCAGGAGGGGTGGTCGGTGCCGGGTTGCGGGGCCCTGGTGAGCTCCCGCTGCTGCACTGCTTCAGTGCAAATGCTTTTCGTCAGCCATCTCATCAGAGAGCGCTGATTTAGAGCAAAAATATTTGTTGCTGTCTGTTTCGCTGATGGCCAGTTTTTGTGGGAAGGAAGGGCCCCTTGGAGACTGCATGCCAGGCTGTGCTGTTACCTGCTCATGCTTAGTTAGCAGCAGGCTGAGGCAGACCTGGGAGAAAGCTTAGCCTTTGCCAGGAGTGGTTCTGGGGGAAAAGAATCTGTTCACTGATGCAGAAAGTCTTTTCTTGTGCGAAGCGCCCCCGGCTCATTCAGCCTTGTTTCCCAAAGTGACTGCAGGCTCCTTCTGCGGCAGCTGGGGCACCACCGGGAGGCTGCTGCCTGTCCCCGCACCGCCTGGCCGTGGGGCACGGCCCAGGGGACACGGCCCACGCCCTTGGCCTCACTGCCCACCCTTGGCCTCACTGCCCAGCCTTGGCCACACTGCCCAGCCTTGGCCTCACTGCCCACCCTTGGCTGTGCTGCGCAGCACGGCCCTGCCGCTTTCCAGCCACGCTGCACTCCCGGGTCTCCACAAAAGCTGGTCCACTCGTGTGGGTGCCCCCAGCCCCCCACTTGGACCATGCAAGGATTAAAGTATGAGTGCATTTCTTCTTCTTTTCTCTCTGCCTGGTTGTACAACCCGCTACCGGGGACAGGCAGCGGCTGCCAAATTGCATCCTACATCTGTTCGTTTCCAAATGCGCCTTTGTTAGGTGAAAACGAAGGCCTCATTATTGGCTCTAAGTATGTAGTCACTTAGGAAAATAAGTCAATAAGTAAACATCTGAGTGAACAAATTGGTGATTTGCATCTCCTTGTTCCCTGAATGCGTTCACAAGTGGTGAGAAAAAGAGCCAGTGTCTCCAAACACAACCACGTGGCATTTCCCCACAATACAGTTTTTCAAATAGACTGTCTGGCTTTTTCAGCCAAATGATATGTAGCAAAGTCTGGAGAGAAGAAAGATGGATGTATTGGATTTAGTAATATGGAGTACTGAGGTGCAGGTACAAAGATTGCTTTCCTTCTGGAATACTTCTGATTTACTCCTAAACATGAAGTTGACCATATGGAGAAATTTCTGTGTCTGAAGAAAAGCAGCTCACTATTTCAGGTCTGCAAGGGAAACTTCTGCTTCTTGTGGTAGTAAATCTCTGGGCTATCCATTTTTCTGTTCAGTAGACTGAAATTTAGATTCAGGAACAGTATAGAATTAGAGGCAAATAAACTGTTAGAGAAACTCTTAAGTCATATTGACTTAAGTGATGAGATCATGCCAAGAAAGTTAATGCAGGCAGCTCTAGGGGAATGCTGATCAACTGATTTATTCACCTCTGTTTGTTTTAAGCAAAAACATATGTCTAAGGAGGATTTCAAAGCAAATGAAAAAGCTGAAAAAAACCATGTTTCCTTTAGACCCTTGTTGTCTTCACTCCATTGACTATATATTTTTCATGTAGAGATAAAACAGTATGAAGAGATGAAAATACAGCATAAATGCCTTTTAAAATATCTCTTTAATTCTATATTGACATTTTTTTAAAAGTAACCTTGGATTCCAGATTGTATGGTTCCACATTAGTAGGGCAGAATCTGTCTATGTGCTTCTACTTGCCTTGTTCACTGCTGATCACCCTTGCCCACTTGGGTTATGCTTGCAGCCACTGCCTGTGGCTTTATTATAAATTATTTCCTACAATTTATGTTTGACTATATCTTTGTACAAAGATAACGTGGTAGCCTAAGATCTAAACTAAGTTTAGGCTGTTTCAAATTCTAGATGCACATTGTCCACATAGACACATGGTACTGTGTTAAATGGGTGAATCTTTTTACCCCCCTGCATGGAATCCTGATGTACCCCCCTGTCTCACCCTGATGTACAGGGGTTTTTGAGTTTGTTAATGTTAAAAAGAAACTGGATCCAATTTTCGTTTTTAAAAAAACTCTCTGAAATGCAACAAAAATTTCAGAAAAACTTGCATGAGGACACATATAAGGATCCTAGGAACACAAAACTATATTTTATTTCTAGACTATAACCTTTCCTGGAAACTAATAAATATATAATGTCTTCAACAAACTTGTGCTCTCAATTCAGTATGGACTTTAATATAGTTAGTGACCCATCAGTATAGACCATAGACCACCATCTGCATCAAGACACTGAAGAAGCTTTTAAATATTGTATTTTTAATATATTTAATAGGGACTTATGAGTTTAGTTGTGATTGACTAGCAGGCAAATAGTGCATATTGCACTTGCAAACATACAGCTCCGAGGATTGGCTGTGTAAATTAAATTTGTTTTGTAACCGCGATTTTGCATGCATCTGCCTGTTTCTGTGAAAATCAGATGGAAAGATTACCACACCAACAATGCAAGCCCACACCCATGAGAGGTTTCACATCTCTGTTTTGAATCCTTTCTCATAAGAATTCCTTGCATGTGCCTGGCTTTATTTATGCTTCTGCTTACATAAGAATTTAAAGGCTATCTTTTCTGCATCCGTATGTAAACATTGAGAAACACATTTAGCTCTACACACCACAAAGGAAGCATGCTGTTCTCTCTAAGAACATGTTTTTTGTTCTTAGATGTTGACATCAGTAGATGTTAGATTATCAAACTATTGAATAACATTGTGTCTCTGCCACCAATTCAGTACCACAACTCCTTTTTGCCACAGTATAACCATAAAGCTGTTTGACAAAGAAGGAATCTGCTTCTGGGAGACTTTTCAAGAGCATTGTAATTGAGTGGGTATGGACTGACCACCACTGCTTGAAAGCTCAAGTCCATTTGTTTGAAAGGGAGAGAAATGAAAAAGAGCGGGTTTAGACTGAATGTTATGGGAGAATATCATATGGGCCCAACAGTGCTCTCCATTGTGGAGTGGTTAAATAAAACAGTTGAGCTGGATTAAAATTTAGGTAAATAAGAGGTTGAGAAAAGTCAGAGAAGTGTACCTCAGGGGATGATTTTACGTGGTTTCAGGAAATGACCAAATAATACCTTCATTCTTATCTCAATTATTTGTCTTAATATGAGCCAAAAGCTCTCTCTCTGAAGAGGCACATGGCTCATCATTTTTCAGTGTATATAGATAACATAAATGAAATCCCAGATTCTTTCTTTCTCTCCAACTAAGGCACTCATTGTTAAACCTGATCCACTCTAAAGAAAAGGCTTTCCCCATTAGGCACATAAATCCTAGTGAACATAAAGATTCCCATGTTGCAGCATGATGGAGAATTTGGATGTGAGCAGAATCAGAGGTACCTTTGAATTCCTGAAGCAAAGATCCCTGTTCATTAGAGCAAGAAATACTGCTCAGGACAGGGAGTTCTAGAGAAGAACCAGGAGTTAACACCGAATATATGAAAAGCATTTGTTGCATATGCTACTCATGATCATTTTATATGTGAATATAAAATTGTTGCACCAGCAAATAATGTCTACACTTCGTACTTCAAAAAAGCCCACCTTTTAACCAAAGCTGAAGTCTCTCCTGGCATAAATGATGGCAATATTATATTTAAATTTGGAATTGTAAGTCTTTGGTATTGTTGAAAGAGATTGTCCTTGTGGATCCAAAAGCTGTGGCTTCAAAAACATGAAAAACATTCTGAAAAGTCCCTGATAGATGACATGTAGAACCATCTTTAAAAAGTAATACAAATAAATATAGGAATAATGGGGAAAAGTGGAAGTAGAAGCACTGAATTTAAATTACAGGTTAAAAATGCAGGCAGCAAAGAAGAGGAGCTAAAGAAATCAATGAGATATAAGTAGGAATAAAAGTAGCAAGAGAGATTTTAAAGGATATTAGGAATAAAAATCCTAGACTAATCCAAGACTAGGTCCATTGCAATATGAAGAATATAAAATCAAATAATACAAAAAATTAAAAAATATAGAAACATTCAGTTAATAATTCTTTTCAATGTTTGAAGAGAAGTAGGAGATGAAATGGTGAACGAAATGAGAAGTTTACCATATGCAGTGCAAGAGAATGTGAAACAGTATCTGCTATAATTAAATGACATAGAATCAAGAGGCACAGAGAAGTACAATTAAAAGTCTTAGAGGAATTATCCAAGGAGCAGAAAGAGCTGAGTCAGTTTGTGATTGAGACATAACTCTGGGACTGGACATGGATAATTACCTGTGGAAGACAGGCTTGTTGGAAGATTAGATACTGCAAACAAAAGCACATGAGGGTCCAGTGGGTAAACATTGAACTTGAACAAATTTGGCCTCGAAGGAGACAGATTTTCCTTGTATTAAGGTAATTTAGCATGGGAACAGCTCACCAGGGAAGGTGGCAGACTCATCAGTTGGAGACTAAAATGAAATGAGATAACTTTTAAAAGAGTTGCGTCTCAGGAAAATTCTGTTCTGTGTATAGAAAAGGTCAGACTAGATCATCAGAGCAGTTCTTTTTGGCCACAGCATGTATAAATTATAAATTAAACTCAAACTAATTTAGAAAATGATGTTTCAACCCAAACTAGAAACTAATTTACTGTCTCCTGCATTAGACTCTTCTCTCTTATAATGTCTCCAGCATAAATGCCATTGATTTTTTATTAATTAATGACACATGTTTCTAATGTGGTCTGTTTTGTGGCCATCTAGTACTTAGGTTCCTTTTGTGTGGCTGATGTATATGCACACATAATGAATTATATATAAAAAAGGACTGTAAAAGAACTTGCACTCAAAAGAAAGCGTGAGAGACAACAGGTGGGCACAGCAGCCCCATTGAAGGGGGCTGAGGGATGGTACAATGCTAGGTAGAACTGAAGAGTTTCTATTGAATACAGGAAGGTGCCATATGGTCAGACATGCCTGAATGTGCTGTGGGGGCTTTCCAGCAAGACTGGCTGCTCTAGCAAAAGGCTCACTATTAGCATTAAAAATGACTAGGAGGAAATTTTGTTGAATTGTCAAAAAAATCAGAATCAACAGTGGAAGGTACCACAACCCTGCAAATACACAGGGCACCTGCACAGACTCCAGGCCTACGTAAATATTTGCAATATCCTTATTTTAGAGGATGTTGGCATCCTTATAGAAGCTGAACTAAGTCATTAAAGTTATTCCTTGAAAAGTCTTGAAATATATACTTCTGTTCTGTGACATCTTCTTCCAAAAATATCTGAGCAGTGATGGATGTTTTATCATCAGCTCAAATAAAAATCAGGATACGTCTCCTAGCATTTAAAATAAGTTTGATTGAGATGCAGTAAGAATGGTTGTACTGAAGCTTTTAGATTTGGAAGAGTTGCACTGCTTTCTTCCTGATCACTTGGAAAGGCAGAGTGAACCTCCTAAACGCTGCTTTCAAATTCTCAGTGGCATTCTGTGCTTTACTGGGTACTTTCCACTTGTTCAGATACTGTTCTACAAGAGTCTGGTTACTTCTCTTAAAAGTAAAAAGACAACAAAGGGAAAATAAGCCATCTCCCAACAAACTTGTAGTACTTGGAATATAGTGGGTTTCATATATATGTGTATATATATATATATATACACACATACATCTAAAATTATATATAATGTGTATTATATAGTATTTGTTTCCCTATTTGTTTGTTTCTGTAGCTAGCTGAATTGGTTGTGCTAGATAAGCTACAATGATTCCCATATTTCTGGGAAAGTATCCTTGATGGACTGGAAGACTAATTCTTTGCTTGTACTACATGCAGTGGTATGCATATGGGTACTTTTGTCTATAGCTGTAAGCGGGACAAGCATGTAAAAGGTGATGGAGAGCTTCAAAACTTTATGTGTCATCTGAGCTGGCATTTAATGTGCACTGTATATGGTGCTCTTATCTGTCGCTCTCCACACAGCTTGTTAAGGAGCAGAGGCAGCGGTTTGCTAACATGCTCATATATACAAGTACTGTGCACGAGTACACAGTGCAAACTGAAATGTGGATCATTTGAAAAGAGGATTTTATCCAGTGATTTCAGTGGGCAACAGATAAGGCCCATACCTTTCGTCATCATTTCTGTTTAAAGTCCCAGCATTGCTTCTGAAGAGGTGTGCAAACAGCAGCAGCAGAAAATCTTTATTTCTCAGCAACTAGTTAAAGTCATTCACTGAAGTATTGTGTCTGTCTGAGGCAGAGCAAAAGTGCTCATGCTGCAGTAAGGCAAGACAGGCACCACTGGGGATTTTCCCTGCACTGAAGCCCCAAGTCTGGGACAACACTGTAGTTTTTTTAAACTCTGCATAAGTCAGTTTGTATTAACATCATAGCTCATGGTCCTTGGCGCAGGAAGAAGGATTAATAAAAAAACATTCTTAATACATTTCTCAGGGCCCATATCTGCCTGACTCTCTGGGTGTCTAATTATCAGTCATAGCGTGGCCTTCCTAGAATGCTGCATGTACTTATCATTTGAGGTGGTTTTTTTTTCAGTCTGCACTTTTTCTTGTAGAAATGTAATGAATTTATAGTGCAAGCTGGGATGTTTCTAATATCCCCGTAATTTGGAATTCAGGTGCATTAGGAGAAATCGGTGATGCTGTTCTTTGCCCAGTCAATTACTGATCCGGACTCATTTTGTTTTTCCTAAAAATTGAACAGTTGCAATCCCAATACAAATGTTACATAGTTTTAATATATCATTACTTATGCAAGCAGAACTATTGATTACAAAACATAAGTGATGGCAGATAGCTTCTTTTGTTGCTTACTGTGTTTGGCCTCACCATCACAATTCTCAGACAGCAACTCCTTCTCTTCTTCCATACAAGGCACATTTCATATTGTATTACTGAAATGTACAGCTGTGTTTAGTAGCTCCATTCTCACACATTTAAGAATAGCCCTGCCTGATTTTTTTGAGATTGTGCCAGTATTCCAAATGGCTTCTCTTTTGTTTTGGAGAAGTTAAAGCTTAATTTTGGCATTTATCAGTTCTGAAGTTATGTTTGGTTTCAACAGCTTTTTTTTTTCCCTAAGATTCATCATTTGAAATAACCCTCCGTAATTACAAGACTTTGTCAGGATGTTGCCGAGCACCTCCCGCGTGTGTTTTTTGGAGAGAGGCGTGGGGCAGGAGGCGAGAAGTGGGAGCGTGTGCGGCAGCCCCGCCCGGGGAGCGCTGCCCGGGGAGCGCTGCCCGGCGCCGCCAGCACCGATCCGCCCCGGCGCCTCCCCGCTCTTCAGTCAGGCTTTGTGGCCCCTCGTCGCTTGTTGTTCAAGCTGTGTGTCACAGCCAGTCACAACAGTTACTTCAAGCAAATTTTCACACTCTTTGGCTCAAACTGCTGGCAGCATTCCTAAAGACTCTGAGGAAATAATTCCACAAAGTGGCATAAATTAATGTGACTAATTAACATGATGTTAATTATTTGTAAATTGTATGTTTGGATACACATTACTTGAGAGGCATATGTTACATTCAATGTTTACTGAAACAAGTGACTGCTAATCGCATCTCCTGAGTGTTCCTTTCACAACAGTCAGCAAATAGAGGCTTCTCTAAAAATAAAAATTGTGTCCTAAGGGAATGTATGAACTATAACATGCAGTGAAATGAGGAACTGAAGTAGAGAGTTACCTTCGTGGCCGCCTGAGAAACGTGTTGAAATGAGTTTCATAGGTAGTAACTACTTTCACATGTGAGTCAGGACATATACGTATATTAGCAGAATGTTTTTAAATGAACCCATGCCAGTGGAAAAAATAAACTGAGTTCATGCAATTAAGAGTTGCATACAAGGACAAGACCTCAATTTAGGATTGAGCAAGCAACAGTAACACAGTTGTTTTCTAAGTTTTGCATTTCTGATGTGATGCTGAGAGGGTCCTCCTGCATCATTAGCAGCAATTGCAGGCCCTTGAGTGGTGAGTGCAAGGAGGGCAGAAATGTGAGCTGCTCAGTAACCTGTGACTTTCCAGCACGAGGCCCTCGAGTGGGGGTCACAGTGTCTGCAGACACCCACTCCCCCCGCAGCTGGCAGCAGACTGGGGTGCACCTTGTGCCGAGCCCACACGGGTTCTGCTGTGCTCTAGAGGGCATCGACAGATCACACTGGTGCTCGTCAAGGGGTGCTGCTTTTGCCACCGGGGAGTTTGGCTCTGAATGCACTGCCAGGGGGGTGTAACAGAGAAATGCAGTCAGTCCAGTAATGTGGTACCACAGGCCACCATGTCATATAATCCCTTTATCAAATTGGTCAAACCTCCATGATTCAGGATTGTTTTCTCAGTGCTGCTGGCAGAAAGTTATTTTAGAACACAAGGTAGTAAGGCTTAAAAACTCTTTGGAAATTTCTAGTTTAAATTTCTCCATGATTGCTTTCAGCTACCTTTTTGATCATCTCAACATTATCTTTTGGATCAAATAGTTCTTTTACCTCTCCCACAGTTCCTCTTCCAGCTTCATTTGCATCATATCTTTCAAAGTTCAGGTCCACAGAAGCTTAATTACTTTAAATGCTGGTTATTGTCCTACCATAGCAGCTCCCTAAACTCACTTGCCACCTGACTGTACACGTGCTAGAGTTGGTGCAAAGGAGAGGAAGGGACCATGTGTTTGTAATATAAAGGCACAGAGAGAAATATAGATGGAGAGAAAAAAAAAGGACATAGTATATCTGTGAATTACATTAGTAATCAGAATTTTGAGAAGTGATTTTTCAATCACAGTATAACCATATTCTAGATATTAAAGAAACTTTTCTATTTTACCCTTTCCTTTGATCCTTCCATACTTCCCATTCTTGCTTCACACATCAAGATATATGAGCTTCCCAGTAAAGAAAAAGATTATGACTTTT
>VZRX01003799.1:13656-105967 GCA_013398075.1 Notiomystis cincta
TTTTTTTTTTTAGCACAAGCAAGCAACATGTTTTCCTAACATGCTTTCTTCTTTTGGAGAGACAGAAACTGCTTTTGTTGAAAGTTAAAAGATAAAATTTCATCTAAGACAAACATCTAGTCTGGAAAATTTCAGCAAAAAAAAAAAAAAAATTACAGCTTGGCAAAGACGTAAGCAACTGAAACCAATGTATTATAATAAAAAATATTAGGCAAACTTAACCAGAGCTCTTGTCTATAATAAAAATGTACGCAAGCATACATATGTATATACCGTGCTATTTTCTTATACATGTAATGAATAATGCAGTTCATTATTTTTGGAACTGTATCATTTGCAGTACTCTTTCAAGCCAGCTCCTGAATTCAATGGGGCTTATTGTATATGTAAAGTTTAATACATGCATAACTCTTTTGCAGAATCATATCCTACAATATTAATGTGGTATTCACATTATGAATTTACCTGCCTGAAAATCCAGAATATTTTAAAATATAGCTGTACACACACTGACAATAAAATTTAAAACCTTAGCACTCATGCTTTTTTTCTGTGTAAAACAGTTACATATATTGGAAAAAGATGACAACATGTAACTCCTGGTTTGTTTGTTTGTTTGTGGGGTTTTTTTTTGTTAATTTATTGTGGTTTATACGACTTTTGCCATTGTTTTTTCTTTCCCTGGAAGAGGAAGGGAAGATAAATGCAAACACAGATTATACACTTTGCTTGTTTAGGGAGTATTTGGGTGCATGAGTTCTGTGCTGGCAAGGGTGGGGTGGAAGCTGCAGTTGCTGCTGTGCCGAGGTGCAGATGTTGAGGAGGCTGGTTTGGGGCCTGTGTTGACTTAGCTCTACTTGCACAGCGAGCCTTCCATGAGCAGATGCTCTGAGAGTCTGATCTCTTTGAACTCGCTGGCCTGTTAAGTTAAAGGAGAAACTCAACTCTGGGCATGGATGTGCAACCAGGACTGGGATTTGGTGCTGAAATTATACAGAATACAAGAGCAAACTTATTTTCAGAAAGTTATAAGTTCCAGCCATTTTTCAAAAGAAACTGAGAAGAGCTTTATTATAGCAGAGTTCACAGTGACTCTGAATTCTCTGTCCAGTACACTTTCAGATAAATTGGAAAGGGTGAGTAGTGGGAAAAGTTTTTGTTCCATAGAAACAAAAATACAACTTTTGAGGATTTGCAGTCATGATGAAATCATACTATGGTTTTTGAAAAGAGAAATGAGAAATTACATAAAAATAAGGACTAACAGCAGGTCTTTAAGCTGTGAAATCTTTTTGAAATGGAAATATTTATATATCTCTCCCTCAATTGAAATAGTTTTCTTAGCATTTAGGTATTTCCTAGATATTTTGACAACAAAAAAGCAACTAGAATAACTCAAATTATTTAAAAAAAAATTTTTTTTTATTTTTTTTAAAAAATAAAAAGTAGTTATGATCTCTCACTCACCAGGCAGTTGTTAGCTGATTCTGATAGCAGTTGAATCTATTACACTGACTGGGCCACCCTTAGAAAGGTGAGAAAGTGTCCTGGCATGTTGTGTCTCATGTGGCTGTGTTCAGTCATGTGAAGCAGACCTCCTGCCCACCATAAAATAATACAAAACAACCTTTGGATAGCACAGGAGGCAAGTAACAGAAAGTGCAGAGGAGAAATTGCAACCTGCAGGCAGAATTAATCACCAGAGCTGGTCTTGGGAGATACCCTGGAAGTAAGTCCCAAGAAATACCATTTCACTAAGCTCATGTGCTGAGGGCTCTCTTTGGGATCCCCTTTCCCCTCCCTGAGGGCTGAACCCTCTCCCAGGCAGCTGAGAGGAAAGCTGTGCTCATCTGAGGGTGCTCTGTTCCTCAGCGCTCAGTTTTTCACTGGGTCTTTCAGCCACTGGGATTAGTCGGAGGACAGGCTCAGACCTTGTGGAGTCAGACATCTACATCAATGTAATTTTAGGGACCTGACACAGACCCAGAGATTTGGTAGGGAAAACTGACTTCCAGTCAACTGCTGAGCAATTTGTAGTTTTGTTCCTCCCTGTGCCTGCCCTCCTGTGCTGATCAGCCCACGTGGGAGCTGTTGCGAAGCCCCAGTTGGGGCAGCCTGTGGTGTACAGCTGACAGCCAGTGCTTGCTGATCCCATGGATTGCACTGGGAGCTCAGCCAGAGCCCAAACACCACGAGAACACAGGAAAATCAGTGTTCTTTCTGAATTCCCCCAAACTCCAAGTTGTATTTTGTAATGGTACCAAGAGATATTTTTGGAGACTGGTGGCTTCTTTTTAACTTAAAGGTCAATTTTGTTGGTGAGATGGGAATGGAAGAATCTCCAACAGATTATGAGGAACAAAAGGGTCAGATTAGGCCCCTAAAATTAAGATTAAAATCTCTGACTGGGTCAAGTGAACTGCTGTCTCTTAGGGAGCTTAAAATTGAAGTCAGCACTTGGGTTACACCCTAATTTCCTACTGGGAAAAACTGTACCAATATATTAGATGTTTTTAGTTTGAGCATATACCCATTCACAAAAATATCCAACTAAGGCTGTTAAACTGCAAATATATAACTTTTCATCTGTGCATCACCTTTCTTTTAGGGGTGCTTCAATTTGTAGGTTATATCCCTGGGAACATGCACATCCCATCATACAAACCTGAAAAACTTTCTCTTACTATATCCTTAAAGGACATATTCTTGTTCCTCCCTTCTCTGCCTGATGGGTGACACATGGGACAGATACACCCACCAGCCTCTTCAGTTTCATGTAACAAGACACCGTTCCAGCCCTTGTTAAGACACCTATTGGCACTGTGCATCTCAAAGATGATAAGTTTCAGAATGAAAAACCAGCCCAGCATCTCTGTGTTAAAATTAGACACGTACAAAAAGTCACATGAATGTGATGTTCTTGATAACTGTGTCCTTAAAAATTGCAATGACATTCAGTGGTGTGTTTTAAGAATTTTGTTATAATATTGTTACAATTTACCTATCCATTACTTAGATCTCTCAAATAGATGGATGTCATTTAAAAGTGCAACAGCAATGTGCTTTCTTGATTTATAGTCCATTCTTCTCACTAGCTTTCTGGCCTCCAGTGGGATTTGTATTTTCTGTTGTTAAATCCCAGCATAATGGATACCACAGCTGCAATGGACAGCTGTAATTTTTACTGAGTTCTGTCTTGGTATGTGACTCAGCTATGCAGTTCTCTAGTCAGCCAATGTGTTTTGGAAATGGATTTGAATAATATCTCTATATATTGTTTAATTAACAATTGAAAATGTTTATTCTTTTGAACTTCTCACTGTTGAAAAAGAAAAAAAAATATGTCTGTTTTGTATTTAATAGTAGCATTCCCTAGGTGCCTAATGAGGGCATGTACAGGACAGCTGGTTTGGATGTACACAGAATGTAAAGCCACAGTAGAGTATTTAACTTCTTGAAATTACATTTCATTTTAAAGTCTCATGAAAGGTGAAACAGTCACAAACACTGAAGTAGTGGTAAATTTTAATACTAAGAGAATAGGATCCTTAGTACCTAACACCATGTTTAGTGCTTGGAGAAGGGTTTCTTGCCATCATTTACTAACTTGTTTTTCACCCCTGCACAAAAGTATTAGAAAGTACCGCCATCATCCCTGGGCTGAAATCAAATTGATATACCCAGCTTTTCACTAGAATATCCCAACACATTCAACCTGTCATGTCCTGTGCTGGGTCTTGTCCCTTGAATGACACCTGATGCCTCACATAATTGAACAGGAATTGTATGCTGCTATTGTTGGGGTTTGTACTTAATAACAGGTAATACACACTTACATGTAACCTCCTTGAAAAGCTGAATATTTTCCTCCAAACAACTTTGACTGTGAGAACATTTCTAAACACACACTAACCCCATGTCTCTTCTCTATGGAACCAGAGAAGAGGGAAGATGATATATTTGCACACACTGAAATGGAGCATGTGCCTCAGAAACATGCTAAACTTTGCTTTTTTCACAAAATCCCCTGACAGTAAGAACAGTCCCTGAGAAATAAGACAAAGATGTCACTCAGCAATTTGGCCTCTCTGGTTTGTACCTGATATGCCAGTGAACATCCCCTAATCTCGTAAAGGAAACCTAGATTCCAAAATGGTTTGCAGATGAAAAGCACGGTGCTAGCTACAGTTTAAATATTTAAATATGTCCTCCATTGCATTAGGTACAAATCTGTTTGCTGTCAGCATTCAGATAGTCGATCCTTGGGTTTTATAAGAAATATCAGTTAATCACAAATCTGGCTCTAGGCTATATGAGTCTCTCAAATGTGCAGTTCAGGAAAAATGCCACAGGACTAATGTGTTTCTAGCACTGAAGCATGTAGCACTCTCTGTGAGATCCACTGTGATAGAAAAGTGGAAATAAACCCCTCAGTCTTTCCAGGAGGAGGTAGATTACTGTAGTAGTTGGCCATTTTTAATACCATTTGATATCTTGTAAATGCATAAAAGTATTGGAGAATTAGTACTCTATCAGGTGGTTTTCTAGCTCTTCTCCAGGTGAGAGTTTTGCTGTTAGCAGAGGTATTTTAAGAGAGGAAACAGTGTCAATATATCCATATTTTTATCTGATTACTATAGCTATTTAACAAGATTCTTTACACCCTTGGTCAGGAAGAATGCTAAATACAATCTGTTAATTAAAACTGGAAGAGTTTGGGTTTCCTTGGAAAATTTTTGGTCAACTGCCAAGTGAGTGGTCAGCAGAGACACTGGATACTTAGGAAAATATTCAGTCAGAGCCCAATTCTGTATTGGGTTGATAAAATTAAGAAGGTAAGGCTGTAAGAGGCAATGTAATAATAAAATTAATAATCTTTGATATATGGAAAATTTTGATAGCCAAAACATTTTGAATATTTACAATTGAACCTTTTTTAGCTTTGGAAATCAAGATTTGCTGCTATTGTTTGACATGTGGTTCACTGTTTCATTTGAAAGAGATTGAATTTTAGATGGTTTGATACAAAGACTGTCACAGTATGAAAAAAGCCCAAACTTGTTCTTTTCACCTAGTTGTGATTTACATAACTAATGCAGTTAATGTAATAACACAAGTAAGGTTCTTCACAAATATACCAGCAAGGGTATTACCTTTTTATTTATTTTTGGTATTTACCTTTGCACTGTGTGCTGTTGATTTCTCCTGTTAATAGTTTATTAATTTTGTACTCTCTTGTCGAATAACTTTCCATTACAAGAAATGCCTTGCATGCAAGATCAAATACTGTGCTATGTACTCCACTCATTAAAGAATCAATAGCTGTTTTCTGTATTGTAAGTAGCTTGTTCAAAGTAACAGCTTGCAAAAGTAATAGTAAGACATCTCCAGTCTGTTTTTTCAGTTTCCCTGGATATAAAAGGAGCAGCTGGTTAGAATCTGTTCTACCATATTTAATAACATCCCAGTAGGAAGTGCTTCTCTCTCAGAGAAAAATCTAACCCTGACTTACCAAAATGTGCAGTGTTGATTATACTTCAGCTTTTACTTTAATTCATCCTGTAGGTCGTGTCTAGGTACATGTTACTACTCTTCTACATATGATTTTTAATTAATGTATTTCTTGGTTATTTAAATTAAAACCTCATAAATGGCAAGGAACATTAGATTTTTCAAAGTAAGGATGTAAAACTCAGATCCTGAATTTGATTTGAAAGTCCTTTGGGAGGAATGAAAATCCTATAAAAATATTTTTGGTGGCACTTACAACATGTATGTTCACATATTATGTATGTAGGCAAAAGCAGTGTTCAAGAATTTTCAGAAGAGCTTTTCGTATAATGAATCTGCAAATTAGATTTGCAGAGATTTATTTTATTTAAAGTGTGTAGACATTTGTCACATAGCTTTGAAAAAAGCTGTAAGTTAGAAAGGGTAGTTGGGTTTTACACATTTTAAAATGTCTGAAGAGCATTCTGTTTAGGTGACATTTTTGACTATTAGGTACAAGGTAGTCATCATCTGAGTGCCAAATATAAACTGTTAAGACAGCTATTTGGCATGTTGGCCTGTTATAGGTAATTTTTTGAAAATTTATGTGATAATACTTGTTAGATTTTTAAAGCTTTCCCTTTATTTTGTAATCAAGATTTGTTGGTAATTATGTTTGGAATGTGTTTGTGTCGGTGTACACAGACATACACCCTTAGACATATGTATAAAATAATGAGGTAACAATTTATACAATAGGGAGCTATTTAAGCTTAAACATTGGTTTCAGATTCATTATGCTGTTTGACATCATTATATCTGTATGAATAAACCATGAATTATTCTTCTTCCATAGCAAACTAAGCCTATATTATTAAAATAATTAAAACAATTAAAAAATAGAAGTAGTGTTAACCAGAAGCTCATTTTGATGAGTTAAATTCTATTTACTTCATATCCACTCCACTGCTCAGAGATGTGAAAGAATTTCACGCAGACCTTTTCCTGCACTATACCTGGAAGCAACCAGTTGTTATCATGGCTTTCAACTAATCTAAACACGGGGTTTTCTCCAGTAGATGATGTTGCATCTCTGCATGCTTGGCATACCAGGGCAGCCCCTAGAAGCTGCTCAGGTGACCAGGGTGCCCTTCCTGGTTGGCAGAGGTAGAGAATCTGCTCTGGCAGCTCACCTGAGCTGAGGCCAGCTGAGGTGCTTCATCAGGGGCCAGGTCAGCACTGCCCTGTGCCACGTTGCCTGGCTGTGGCATGGGGATGTGCAGTGCTGCGAGCAGAAACCTGCAGTCGCTGAGGAAAGGCCAGGGGAAAGGCTCTCTCACTCGTGCACTCACAGAAATGAAGGCAGTGTGTTACAGAACAGACTCCTTTTTTTGTTTGGAGCCTTTCTTAAGATGATAGAACAGGATTGTACTCCCCCTGTTTGCTTGGGTTTTCTTTAGGAAAGGAATTTTAAAAAGGAGTGAGCAAAGAGAAGCACTGTCCATGAGAGAGACCAGTAAAATGCATGTGCCCACAGGATGGGTTACAAAGACAACTTTGTCATTAGAGACAGTGCAAGTTCCAGTGATACAAGTACAACAAATGAGGAATCATTCTGACACCTGCAGTTCCTGTGGTCAAAGAAGCAGCTCAGTCAGGAGTGAACTCTGTTATTTTTATCTATTTTGTTGCTACTTTCCTTAGTGTGAAATGCTGGGGCCCTTTCCTGCTCAGGCACTGTAGTTCCATGCAACAAAAGCGCTGCTCAAAAGCATGTGGAGAAATTAAACACCACAGTTATCTAAGTTGCTGCCCTAGAAAATGATGCACAGTCTAGCTCATCACATAGAAAAACATGGGTTACTCTTTTATTCCACTGTATCTATGGTGAATACATACATAACATTTTAACAGAAACTTAAGAGAAGATACTGTGGTAATCTGGAAATGGCTGATTTTCCTCAATTTTTTCAACTGTTCCTTACCAATGTAGTTGGTACTATACCTGAGAACTTTCATTTATGACATTGAAAGTGTAGGGGAAAATGGATTATGCCTGTTAGTCCTCACTAATAACTTCAGAAAATAATATTTTTATCTTTTAATTAACATCATCTGATTCAGCCTTCAGACCCCTTTTTTTTTTTTTTTATCCTGCTCTTGCTGTCTGCAATCACTTTTTTTATTTTTCCTTCTTGGAAAAAATGTGTGTCTAGTTGTTTCTTCCCACCATTCCTCTTCTTAGCTCTAACTTTGCCTTCATGTATGCTACAGCATGTACCAGAAGGTCTTACTAATTTCAGTAACCAAACAATCTCTGAGGTGGCAGCAGCATCATTTCTTAGTGTTCTGTAACAATTTTGGTAAACAGGATTAAATTTAGTGCAAAGATGACAGGAACCCGTTCACTATCATGGATAAATCATATTTAAATTGTAGAAACATTTTACATTACAGGTTTATATTAATAGATTCCATGGTGAAGGAAATGAATTCAAAACCTGTTCTTTAAAGCATGGAAGTGAGAGAAGAAAGCTCTTGCAGAAACTGACTTTATTCATATGATAGACACTGCACCAGAGGAAAAGGGTCATCACTCCTGAGCTTTAAACAGGCTTTTAAACTTCCCACACCCGGATCTTTAAGTCACTTGGAGCTAAGGCTGCAGAACTGACCTTAATGTAATATTCTGGAGGGAACTGGTAATTTGACATATTCTTGGCAGTACTTCCAAACTTGGGCTGCAGAGCCCTATGGGCTTTCCTTTGGGAAGTGTTTGGTAAACCCCATCCCACTGTCTGACTACAGAGGTGGCTGTCCTGTGATCCAGGTAAATCAGGAGTCAACCTTACAGCAGCCACACAGCTGTCATAAACCCCTGCTGAGTCGTGCTGGGCCATGTCTGCAGGCTGCATCTCATCAGGAAGGGCAGGAGCACCCCCAGCGTGTCCCAGACAGGACATTGTGGAGTTCCAGAAAGCAGTGAGGCGATCCCAGGAAGCACAGCTGGCCTCTGGTCTGGGCCTGGGCAGTCTTTCATTCAGAACATCCCTTCAAATGAGATAGCATGCTGCCATATTCACTGGTTGTGGTGCCTTTCAGTGTGATGTTTAAAGCTCAGGCAAGCTGCAGTGTTACAGCCTGGTCAGACCTTCCTTTCAGCTGTGGATAGGCGTGTTAATTCAGTTACACGCTCTCAGAAACATCCTTGTTATCAGTGCTTAGTGGTTGCCTTCTGGGCAAGTACAGTTCGCCAGTAAAGATCTAAAAAGCTCCAGGAAAAAATGGGTCCAGTGGTGCAGAACATTTTCCAAAAACTCTTTCCACAGCCACATAATAACTACTGAATTTAGGCTAACAGCTATGTTCACTTACTTTCTAGCAATAGCAAACTCAAAACCCCTGCTAGAGCACAATGCTAATCAGTCCCTAATCAAGTCTCTAACCAGCCTGGAAAATGTGCTGTTTGAAGAGCAAAAATTCATGTATTTGTCATTTTTAATTTTTCTGCCTAGCACTTATTTTCTTGCTATGCTCCATAGTCAATGAGAAAGAAGCTGGATAGATTGTCACAGATCTGTGCTTTTCATTTCTTTTCCTGTACTGGGAATATGCTGAATGCTTAGTTTGCTAATAGATATAGAAGGATAGTTATGTTTTAAACAAAGGTTCATATAAAAATGTTGAATTCTTGCTACACATTGTATTGTAAGGCTCTTTATCAAATCTACATTATAAATTACACTTTTTCTTACAATTGTTTTAGGTCACTGCTGGTTAATAGCTGATTTTTAAGGGCTTTAGTTAATTTTTTGCATATAAGTTGTCTTTATATCATAGGTTGCTATGAAATAAAGTTTCTTTAATGACAATTTTCCTAAGAGTTGATTTACTACAGTCTCATTTTGTCTGACCTTTAAATTAGTTTTATGCAACCACAGTATTAGAACATTCAAGCAAATGCAACATAGATTTGTCAAAGTTATTATCCCAGTCTACACTGAGGAACTAGACATTCAGAAAATGTTGTAGACCTGATATTAGTCAAAGTTCAACATTTGATACAGGATCACACATGGGAATTTATTAGTCCAGCTGAACAAGGCGGATGCAGAATGGAATAGAGCTGAGTAAAAAAGCCACACAACAGGTTATGTTAAATGGAGAATAGTCACACTAGAAGGAATGTGTCAGTGGATTTTTTTCAAGGACTAATATCGGGTACTAGACTTACTTAACATTTTAATTAATGGTTTTGGCACAAAATGTAGAACCGGAGGAATGGAATTTGATGGTGGCAAAATATTGTGAGGCATCATTGATATAAAGGATGATCAGAATATTATGCAGGAAAAATGTTCTGACCTTGAGGACTAAAGTAATAGAAATAAGATGAAATTTAAGAATAGTGGTGACACTTAAGGGCTGCTGGAAAGAATTTCTGCTAGAGACTTATCAGTTGAAAACGACAGAGGAGGCAAAAGACCTGTGTGTAACAATCAGTCATAGAATAAGGATGAGTCACCGATGTGATACAGCTGTGAAGAAAGCAGTGTGATCCTAGAAAGTATCAAATGAGAGATTTCCTGCAGAGATGGGGAAATGTTAATGTTGCAGCAGCGCTGGAGAGCTTGCTTTCTGAAAAACTGTATACTCACTCCTAAGGAAGATTAAATCCAAGTGATGCAAGTGTTAGGAAGGGTTATAGGGATGATTAGAATGATACAGAAGCAAACAAAATGTACTGCAAACAAAATTAAAGGTTGTAGCTTGTTTAGGGCAGTAATATAAGGGTGAGAAGAGGCTAGATTGCTGTCCACATGCTCTTTGGTGGGGAATCAGCAGGGTCGGAGAAAAGTGGCACTTGAGACTAAAAACCAGTGGACATGAGTGAATATAGGCTGGAAATTGAAAGAACATTTCTAGTGATTGGATCAATAGGGTCTGAATCAGTAGCAGCAGTAAAGAGAGAAACGGACTGGTTTTAAGACAGAGCTCAGTAAACTCATAGAAAGATTTATATGGTGTGATTTTCATATTATGTGATTTGCTGAGTCAGTTGGGAACTAAATCTGCAGATTTATGAAGTCTTATGTTCTTCATTGCTTAATCACCTGTGTATGCATCATATGTGATGCTTACAGCTTGTTTAGACTGTGCCAGCTTATTTAACCTCAAGTTGATACTCAACAGCAAGACAAACTTTCCATGAGAGGTACAGAAAGAGAATCCTTATTCATAATTGCATTGCTCAGAAGTACTCAGATGTTCTCATTCATACCTGCAGTGGTGCTCAAAAGTACTCACAAAAGTACTCAGAATATTTATGTATTTATTAGACGTATTATAGACTGTATAATAGCCACACTACATTCTAAATAAAAGTATGGAATTATTTATTGGAAACCTACGTTCATAGTTTTGGCAAAGGAAACAGAAAATGGCTGCAAACAAAACTTTTGGGTTTCTAAGAGGACATAAAACACCTTAAATACCAGTAAAATTTACTGGTTTTATTTACTTCTTTTCTGACATAAGTGCAAGTCTTAAAAAATACAAAACCCAGTAGTGTCTGTTCTCTCTATTGCATGCAAACTTCTATAACTACTTCACTAGAAAAGTGTGGTAGTTTTACTGAAGTAAGAGACTCGTAGGATATGAAAGGAACCTCTTGGATGTTAAGATCCTTGCAATGTGAATTCTACCAGTAGAAATTCAAATGCACATCATTTCTATCAGGATAATAAATGCAAAGGCTCTGGTTAGATAAAACTGTTGATCCTCAGATGTTTGTCAGTAACAAGTAAATATGCAGGAAAGTTTTCCCATTAAAAATACTTGTAATGAGCTATTCCAGCCTTAGGAAATAATAATTTTAAAAATATGTGCAAGAAAAGAAAGGGGCTCTGGTGAACAACTGTGAAGGGTTTCTTCACTTTACTCCTTTACAGTAATGGATTGAGGGTGGAGGAGGGGAAACAGTATGTCTTAATAGAGCTCTTTAAATGACAAGAGTCAGTGTTAAAAGAAAGGATCAGAAAATTCTTAGGGAGGTGAGCATCTTGGGTTTGTCTAGCTCACACTACTGGAGAGCACTTGTGTTGTTTGAAAAATATTTTAATATTTCAATGACAGAGCCCTCTGGGCTCTTTTCAGAGCACAGTATCCACTGCTTTATCATTGCGGACTCTGCAGAAGGTTGTGCATACAGTTCTGCAAAAAATCAATTCTTCCAGTATAAACATCCTTTTTGCAGAAAGTTGAAACAGGAAAAGAATGCAGTACACTGACATGTTGCTAAGCAGCAAAAAGGACATATGTCAAGAACCATCTATATCTTTTGTATTACTACACTTCCTTTCCTCACACCTTCATCACACAAGCTGTTATGATTCGTACGAACCCATAATATGGAGAGAAATCACATAGAACCTAGTTTTTCCTCATTTCTTCTCTATTTCCATTTTTTAAAGATCCAGCGTTAAAGAAGGGTCCTTGGTGGGTCTACTCTGGTTGAGACATGACTAGTTTCAGGTCAGTCCAGAGCTTTAGGCGTTTTGGGTGTAGATGATTAATTCATTAGTTGATGGGGATCCTGTCGTGAAGCCTTTTGGGCCTGGGTTACTTCCAGAAATAAAAAGAAAATCTTGCCAAAAGGGAGAATATTAACCTTAGAAATAAAACTGGTCTCTCCAGACCATGAGGAGGTTAGCAGTATTCTGCTGGGATAGTTAAGACCTACAAAATGGTGACTGCCAGAAAAAAAGAGGTAATTAGAAAGCATTTGCAAGTAGGAGTTTTGAGATGGTTTGCACTGACCCCGAATTTATGTTGTTTGCCATATCTTTTATTCACTGGAGTAGGCATAGTTCCTTCCTTGCGAGTTTCCATGGGTACAGTGTTATGGTCTCCCTCTTGCTCTCCCAGAAACACACGTGTGAGTAGTTTCAGTGGCATGTAGAGTGCATTAAAGACCTTTTGATAATTGATTATAATTTTTGCAAGGATGGATTTTATGGTGGTGACATTCCGTAGTTTTAAAAGCATTTATTTACTGTGAAACTGAATAGTTTCAGGACACACTGTCTTCCTGATAACAAATGTCTTCTGAAATGAGAAAGAGATTTCCTTAATTTAAAATTTCAGCATTGAGATATTTTTTATTATTACAAATATTTAATAATCTCTTCCAAGTCCTTTCATATTTTCAAGGTCAAAAATTTTTAAAAGGATTAATGGGACCCAAATTTCTTTTTGCTTCTATCAGACCAACTGTGATGAGCTAATGGTGTTCTGCAAGTTGGCATTGGAACAACAAATTGTACATCAGCCAGGGCTCGTGCCTTTTTCCCTATGTGCCCTGTGACTATATGACTAATAAAATGCCTATTTTTATTGTGTGTGGTCCAGCTTCAGAATAATAATCATCCTCAAAGATTAAATTAATGAAAAATCAATTTAGCAATCAAATATTTCAGCCATAGTGGGTGGCTGAGTTAAGAAGGTATTATAGGCAGAGTATAATTTGTTCAGACATATAGTCAGTTGTTGGATTTCTTATTCAGTCATCAATTACTGCAAAATGGTTAGCTGAAATTACAATTAAATAATGCTTGCAAACCACACTGTTAGAGCACAGTCACATGGGGAAACAGCTGTAGTTATTTTAGAAGTGACCATCCCTGCTGTTTGCTACTGCTCCTGCTCTGGACCTCAGAGAGAGGCATCTCTCACACACTGCCTTGCTCAGGCAGCTTCAGCCACCACCAAGCCCTGGTTTGGGGCAGGAGCCTTCACAAGGCCACCGTGGTGTCTTCTCCTGGGTGGCAGCGAGCAGCCAAGGCTCCCGCGCGGGTTCGCCTGCGGGCAGGGGGCTTGTGAGCAGGAACAAGTTGTCCTTAACCCCCTTCAGGATGACACATTTATAAGGGCATCTTTCAAGCCTGTATGTAGAGTGATTTCCTGAATAATGTGTTTGCCCAGTGCTACTGTGACTGCTCGTGGAATGTTGCTGCTGTAAGTACTTCAGTAACATTTATTGTCCTACAGTTGCACTTCTGTCGAACTGTGCGTAGGTTAGGAACTAGGCTGTAAGAGCAGTATTTTCAGGGAAAGTATTTTAGGCTTTCTGTTTCAATTCCCCACATGTTCAGTACCCATCTTTATGACATGAGTGAAAATAATCAATTGCTTTTTGATTAAATAATTGCCCTCAGTTTTCAGTGTGCCATAGGACATTACAGAGAACATGGGAGAGGCTTTGAAATTTGCTCTGAAGATTTTCAACAGAAAATTATGATAAATTAAGAATTTGGAGCTCCTCATGAGTTTGTGATTCCATTTCATGGCTCAACTTTTCAGAGAAAAGCAGTGACTTAATAATCCAAGCCAAGTAATTCCTTTTTATTCGTGGTACAAGGGGTTTTAGTCTGTCTGTCTGTCTCATAGAGCATTATGTGCTCACTTACATATTTGGTGGAAAGATTGTTCTGTACAAGCTTATCTGTTGCAATATTTCCAGATATCCTGTTTTAAAGCATTTGCTAGTAGGCATATGTATGCAATACTTCATGAACAAATGCCAAAAAAAATCCTCTAAAAACTTATTTTGCGTCTTGAAAGAGGATGTAAGTTCAGATGTGCTTCAATGCGGCACCACGGATGTGTCTTTTTAACAGTTTTACATGTAGGCGTTTGCTATTAGGTGTTTGCTATTGTTAAAAGTGACAGCTACATCCCCCTCTTTAGGTGAGCCTTTTAAAAATAAGTGTAATCTACATATGGTTTGCATATTTTAATTTGTGATTTGCATATGTTAATTGACAGTCATTGCAGCGGCAAATGGTGTTGCATGCAGTCAGCCGAAGTTGTAAGAGTTACAGGAAAGTTTGCTCCAAAGGCTGAACTGCCACTGATTATCCCCAGTGATGCTGGGGATGGGGAGGGCTCTGTATTGCACACTTCAGAAGTGTGAATGAATAAACACAATGGTTGCTTTCCTGGCTTTAAAATATATCTTGCAACTTTGGAAGGGAATCATTCCCTGCTGTCAATGCCTTCCATGGCAATAACTTCATGCCAGATCATATAGAAAATTGCTCTTAAAGTGAGCCTACATTTCTAGAACTTTTTTGGGGAAAGAAGATCCTAATTTTAACAGTTAAATAATATGTGAAATAAATGTCTCTTGTACCCATGCAGAGGAATCAGGAAGCAAAACTGTGGTGCAGAGTGAACCATATGAAGACACCACTTTGTAGCATTGAAAAGATGAGATTCATTTCTGCCCATCAGTCATATGTTTTGCAGGAACAAGCCACATCAGCATGTTGAAAAACATCTATTGGAGGAGACATAAAAGTTTTTGCTCAAAAAAGTGTTAGATAGGAAAGGACATAGTAGGGAATAACTACTTTAATGATATTTAGGTTGCTGAATATTGCAACAGTTGACCTGTACTGGAATAATCTTATAACAGGAGCCCCCTGGGATTCTTCTGCTCTGAAGCAGACACACTGGCATCAGTTTATGTATTTTCTAGGCCACTACATTTCAAATAAGAGCAGTTTCATATTGCTACTGTCAGTGATGCATTCTGAAAAAATAGTGAAAAAGACAAAAAGAAAACCTGTACAATTTTCCATCACAGTGACACCATTGTGGTATCAATAATATGGTTCATCCATCTTGCAGCAGAGTTTTCCTGTGGTTAGCAGACAAGTGGCCAGTGACTCTTCCCTTCAGCATGTCTAATGTCACCAGCAGTACAGTTTTTATTCCATGTTTCAGCAAGACTTCTGCTTAGAATCATATTTAATAAAGACAAGGTAGTAATTCTTGGTAAATCTAAGAGAATGATTCATAGATGGGCATGTAGCTGGAAGAATCCCCCATAAATGTCATCTCACTGTGCCCTTTAAGAAATATCCATTGGCAGTCAACTTTCTTGGGACTTGTGGCAGGGGGAGCTGCTGCATTTACCTAGGACATGGCACCCCAATGCAGCACAGTCAGTAGAGGCAGCGTGGTGTATGCAAAGGAGATGATTATTCCACATCAGTTGGCTAGTTATATAAAGGGTTTTTTATTTAAAATAGATGACTATAGAATATATCAAAATATTCTTAATTTCTGGAATCACTGGAAAGACAAAAAAAGGCACCCACAATATAGATATTGTTTTTTCTGTGACACTGGAATGTAAACACAGACATTTCTCTGAAAAAAAGAAAAAAGCAAGAATTTTTCTTGGTTTCTGATCCTATTTGGGTTAAAATTTACTCCTTATAAAGTAAACGCCATTTCTTCTTGACACTGTTAAGAGTGTCATTCCTCAAGTGTAACTTGTAACTGATGCAGTAAACAAAAATGTTGTTTTGTTAATACTACCATTTGCTCTTAAATCTTCTCACAATTGCATGAAAACCTGTGTTTTGAAATTAAACCACTTCCATCACCTTTCTTATGGTTCTGAAGGTTTAGGTGCATTTATCACTACTCAGAACATACAGAGCACAAATAACCTGGCAAACAAGCAGCAAACACAAATTCTTCAATGGAAATGCGTTGGGTGACCTTGTGAGTGACTTCTGTGTGAGTACCCGTTTGAAGGACATTGAATGGAGCAGACAGCTTACAACATGGGCGAGTAAAATGTGAATGGGATGACATACAAGTGATGAAACTCAGGGGGAAAAAAGCAGGTGGAAATAGAAGAGGAGGAGCAGAAGTTCAGCTTCCCTAGGCAGCATCCCCACGCAGAGCAAAGGCTTCCTGTGAAGTTGATCTTTGGGGGTGTAGCCTGCCATCTGCCTTGGAAGTGGTGGATTTTTAGGAGATATTAAAGGTGACAAAAGTCATTCAGAGCCACTGCTTGTGACTGTGCTGCACACCACCTCATGGGAATAGCTCTGGGAGTTCAGACTCATGCTGCTTTGCTGACAAAATGTGTGTGTGCTTGGAAGCTCCTGTTCCACCTCAGTAGGATACTGTGTGAGTGTGTAGGCACAGATGATTATCCTGGAGAAATGCAGCGTTGCTGTGCTAAATGTGTATTGCTCCTGAAGTGGGCACGTTATGGGCACAGAGCATGTGCTGTAAGAGGGTTGGTGTTTTCTTCTTTCAGAAGTAGGGGGCCCTATAGCCTGTACCAGCACCAGGGCAGTGACAGGTGACTCTCAGCTGTATGGTGGGGCAAAACCAAACCAGCCCCTGGATGTGTCTGCAGCCATGTGAAAAGCACTGTGGTGCACTGTGCAGTCACTGTGGGCACCTGCTGGGTACAAAGCCTGGGGGGGAGGAGGTTTTAGTATCACATTGTTTGCTGTGAATTGTTTTCCGTGTTATCTTGCATACATTGAAATATTTAATGGGTTGTTTCTAAGTTCAAAGCCATAGCTCAGCCCATCAAAGTAATTTCATTCTCTTGCAGTGGCAAGCAAAATAGCCATCCCCTTTTAAGGCCCACTTGCCTCTGAGGTTCTTGCAAAAGCAAGAAACAACAAGAATTTCAAGCGCAACAGCCTGAAAGAATAAACTTCCTCACATGATTTTTCACACTTCCTAACTCTAACCAGATGTGAAGTATGCAAAAACAGGCTTTTAATTTGTGTTTGTAGTTGTGCTGATTCTAGGAACAGGAGGATAGGAGTGATGTGGTTAAAGTACTGTATGAAATACAAGAGTGCTGATCCAAAAAAATTTTAAATGTCATGTTCAGTCCAAGGCCTGTGCAGAGGTCTGGGAACAACTCCTATTTATCTAAATTGCTTTATGCTTCACTGTGGGCAATTTTTCCTCCATTTCTATTTATTGTAGCAAAATGACATTTTAGTTTTGAATTAATCCACAGTTTTGCTGAAAAAAATATGCAAGCTTCACTTTGCATTAGAAAGCAGTTGCAGAGTAGAGCCCATGCTTTCAGATTGTGTTCAGCATGCTTTGTTGGCATAATCCAGAAGCATGGGGAGCAGAAACAGTGCAGCTACCTGGCCTGCATCAGAGCACAGCTCTCCTCCTCTGCTCTCACCTCTTAGGTGACTAACTTCACATAAATGAAAATTATTTTCTTTAATTCTCCTCATCATTATGCAAACAAAATTTCTGCTGTTTAACTGGAGATTCATGAGGGGGCCAATATTTGTGAATAATGTCTGAAACAAGATCAGTATTAATGGGGGGGTGTAGTTTGAAAGTATTAATGTATTAGTGTATTAATGCAGTGAAGAAAGGTTGACTTTAGGCAAAGATGTTTTTCTATGGTTATGGTGAAAAAAACCAACTTTGCAGGAGCTTTTCTTTCTATTACTCTTCCATATAATGGATGCTCACAACAGAAAAATTTTGGACTGGTGTTTTCTGCATTTTATTCCAGCACCTTTTATATTTGCTGTATAATAAAAGTATGAATTGGTTTCTACCAAGCTTACTCTTACACGGTGTTAGGTTTTGTAAACAAATAAGTCAGCTCTCTATTTACTGAAGTAGCTGGCACACAAATCTGTTTCCAGATCCTGAGTTGAGTTTGCAATGCTGATGTTAAAAAAAAAATATTTTTTGTTGTGAGTTATGTACAAATTATTTGAAAGTCAGGGGGATATTTCAAATACATATGTATTCAGCAATATATTTGCATGTTCACACTGCAAGGTGGAGTATCTTTTTTTTTCTTTTTATGCAGAGTTCTGTTTGATGTAATGAGTTTGAAGTATACCAAATTAAATTAGTTTTTCTACATTAGGTGATTTCTGCACGTTTTTAAAATTTGGAGAAAATGTATTTAATTTTTCAAAGAACTACTTTGAATTTCATGGTCATATACATTTTAGGATATCAGAACATCTAGTCATCTATCTGGGATCATTCTCTTTGATGTCAACAGGTATTGGGAGACTTGCACTGTAACCCTATCAAGCACTGCTGACAGATAAAAGTTGTTGCTAAATCTTTAGAAAAGAGCTTCCCACCTTGACTTTCTCTTTTGAAGTTCTGTAGGAAAATATGTTCCAACAGAAATTTTTTATATGCTTTCAGCCTAAGATAATAAAGTCTGTATTTATTTTTCTGTAATTAATTAAAGAGGTTTTAAGGTAGCATCTGGAGCACAGAGTTCCCTGCACTGTCACTGTACTTGGATGTCAACAGCTGTTGGCAGCTGTGACTTGGGTGTCTAAATGCATCCATCACTTCTGTAGCTTTCTACCTCTTGATTTTTGGAAGTGATGGGCCAGGGCAAGGATTGTGCCTCACTTTTTTTTTTCCATTTTTTTCTTAGGTTTCTAGTTTATCTGTTGTTAAGCAATGATGTTGGTCTGGGTGGGCATTTGGGTTCATCTGTTGGTTGTTACGTTTTATGGTCAGGGAGTCCCTGAAATTTTCCAAACAGTGGCTATTCAAGACTGTCATGGGAACTGTTTCTTACCTATAGTAGTTCCAGAAATCACAGTGAGTCATTGCAGAAAAGCTGTTCCAAGAAGGTAATATAATGACTCTCCAGGAAATGCAGAAAGATGTAGCATACAGCTAAAAGGACGGAAAACATAGGAAGGGGTTGTTTCAACTTCAGCACAGATTTGTTGTAGTACTTATTACTGATGTTACCTTTTTCCAGTTAAGAGCATTCTGCATTACTTGCATAAAATTTTATTAAAAACTACGTATAATGTGTGTTCTGACAGAAGCTTATAAACCTGCTACATTGCTTGCCCTTTTCTGAAAGTAGTTCTTTATTATTTCATGTTATTTTGTCAGACATCTGATTTGTATAACTGAACACAGGGCACTTGCTTTCATTTTAAGGGTAATAAACAAGGCAGACTTTTAAAACCAACAAAACATTTTTAAATAGTAGACTATTTTTCTAATTATTTTGTCCAGTGTGTTCAATACCATTTTTACTTTCTCTGCAGTTAGTTTCCATGAGCTTGAAAGAGAAAGAGAGTGGAAAAGCAAGCTTTGCTGCAGAAAAAAAAAAGAAATCAAAGCCAACCACCAACAGCTTTTTGAAAAAGAGTGTTCAGGTTGTTATAAAACATGTATATAACCGACAACTGATATTATCCACTGGTGAGATATTGTTCATACATCTACAGCATAACATTACCAGAAAAATCATGCTGGTTATCAATCCACATGTGCTCAATGCAGTTTGAGGATTTTGAGAATGCCATGTATATCTTTTATCATGTCACTGTAACCCCTCACCTCCCACCAGTTCTCCAGACACACTCCCCACTACGTTATCTCCCCTTTGATGCACGTGTCAGCCCATTTCACCTCTGATATTTTTCACCTGAATGTGGACCATGCTGTGATGCTTGACTGACGGTACTTGAGAGCGAAGCCCTGTGTTTGGGGAAAGAGCTATCTTTCTCCTTCACATGACCAGCCTGTGGGGTTCAGTTTTGCCAGGAAAAGAATTCTTACAGTGTTGAGGAGGTCGGCTGTGCCTGTGTGGCAAAGGCCTGTGTGAGCCCGTTTTCCCCACGCACACCAAGCTGACCAGATGCTGTGTGGCCATTTTCACGTCTCGGAGCACAAACCAGTGTATTCTCACTCTTTACAGGAATTCACTCCTCAGACATGGTGCCAAGCTAGGCAGACATGTAGCTTTTGGGTTACTCAGTGTGTTAGCAGAGCAAGTTGGTGTCTGCCTACAGTATGCTTTATAGAAACATTCATGGCTCTGTTTGCACTGTACTAACCACAGTGAAGGAATAGCTTTGACTGCTCAAACTAGCTGCCATAGGTACTGTTACTGCTCTCAGTAGAAGGGAGCTTCTGGAGAGCTGCAGAAAGCATCCAAGAAGAAAGATAAATTCTGTCTGAGCTAAACCCTCTGAGGTCCCAGCAGCCTGTGCTTGCCCTGATCAGACCTCACATCATGAATGGTGTCCTCAGGCTTCTTATCAGGCATGTTGGTGGTGGCATGAGGTGCTGTTCTGGCAAATACAAACAGGACTGGAACAAAAAATAGATTTATCAGAGTTGCAGCTAATTGAAGGTGTGTGATGTTGCTGATTTCACCTGGATGAAAATCAGGAACTTTAGAAGTGGAAAAACCCTCCACTACACATGGGACTCTCTCGGTCACTCACAGCTTTTCTTCCAAGGTTTCTAAGGGTGAAAGGCACCTATGCATTTTTTAGATCAGTACATTCTCAGTTGTTTATTCTTTACTCATGTAGGCTGTGCATGTTTAACAGTATTTCTAGAATACATATAAGACTTTTTTTTTCTGCCTCAGCTTCCCATCTAAACATGGCTCAGAGGAGAGACTGGAGACGAGACACTGGTAGAATTATATTTGTAGATATCTGTCTCCAGAACAACTTCACTCCAGAAAATATAGCACAACAGATCTTCCTATGTGCTTTCATAGCAATAATTGGAATATTTATACAATTTGGGGGGAAGAAGGGTGAAGGGAAGGGAGATCCCCAGCATAATGGCCAAGTTGTTAGCAAGTGGTATTGGTGTAGTTTCAGTGATTTGCCTAATTTTCATGGAACTGTTTGATTTAGACCAGTAAGAGATGAATCAAGTCAATGGCTGTGAAATATGTGGGTTGGTCACTTTATTCACCACCAGCATGAACCACAGAAAGGCAGACACCTTTTTTCTTCAGCAACCAAGCTTTGGTTTTGAGGTCTCTGTCTATGTTCTGGTTCAAACCAGCTTGGGTACCTGCTTAATAGGATTGTGGCAGTATGTGAGGATCTTGCTAATATCACTTTATCTTAACATCATTTTGCTTATGTTTTTATATAATTCTCTTTTTTTCATGCCATGTTTAGAATTGTACTAGGTCAGATGAAGTCAGGGGTCAGGGGTGTGCTTGATTTAATACAACTGGATGGTTTCCCTGGTTTTTGTTCCTTCCTTTTGGTGTCCTGTCATTTGAATTTTATGATTTTGCCTTTATTTCTTGAGACAACTTTTCTGGGTATCATTTTCTCTGCTGTGTTGGTCCTTTATGCTGGTACAGATTGCATTTGTTCATCTAAAATGCCTGTCCTGTACAATTTCCATCATTTTTACGGTCTTACATTTTGTCATTTTCTGCTTGAGTTTGGTTGTGGTTTGTTATGTTTTGACAGCGGTTTGTCATACAGCTGTGAATAACCTCTTTGGTTTGCTTTTAAAACTTTCTTCTTTGCAGTTGTTGAACAAAGTTAACTGAGCTACTCTTTCTTCAAACAGAATGATTAGCACAGACAGAAGTGTGATTGGCTGAGTACTGCAAGGAGGCAAGCCATTTGTTCTGGCTTTATTTGCATTCAGAGTGTAGCATTTTTATGCAAACACAAATACTCTCTTTTCTAAATATTCATCATGGGAGTGATGGTTTTGATTTATAAGACATGGAAGTTTTAGAGTTAAAACTAGAGCTTCCTCATCTAAGGCATGTCTTTTTGTCTGTGGAACAAGAATATGGGTGGATAACCCACCTAAACATTTCTCACCTCCAGCCTGAGAAAATCAGCTTAGATTGTATTCTTCCTGATAAATCTGCCTTCCATGACAAATTCTGAATTTTTAAATGCAGAGTAAGGGTCTGGCCTGCCCTGTACGGTTAGAAATCTAATTCAGTTGTTTAAACAATAAATTGTATGGGCTCTGAGTTTTCATTTTAGGATCGAGCAGCAGGCTCCCTAAGTACTTAGTGTTGTCAATGGATACAGAGAAAAAAATTAAAGCTTGAAGCTGGTACAGAACTGTGCAGGGTTGGTGCTCTGCTATTTGTGCTTCAGCTTGAGACACTGGTTTTGAGACCTGCAGGAAAGGAGCTGAGAGCTGAAGCTGACTGTGAGCCAGCAATGTGCCACTGCAGCAAAGAAATCAACAGCCTCCTGGGCCGAGTGAGGGAGAGTTTGAGGGTGGTGATCTTTCCCTCAGCACTGCTGAGACACATCTGGGGTAGGATAGGCAGTTTGGACTCACCATTTAGAAGCAAGACATGGATATACTGGAGTGAGTCCAGAAAAGAAACATGAATATGATTAAGAGCTTGGAGGATTTACTATATGAGGAGAGGCTAAGAGAGTTGATTCTGTGCAGCCTGAAGAAGCCTATAATGTGTGTGAATATATGATGGTGACAGAGTAAAGAAGATAGAGTCAGACTTCTCAGTACTGCCCAGTGTAATGCAAGAGGCAGTGAGCACAAAGTGAAACACAGAAAATTCTATTTAAACACAAGAAAAACTGTTTTGCCTCAAAGGTGGTCAAACACTTGCACAGAGAGGTTGTGAAGGCTTCATCTTTGGAGACACTCAAACCCCAACTGGACACAGCCCTAGACAAGCCACTGTGGATGCTCTTTCTCTGAGTGCAGGGTGGGATTATTTCCAGAGGTACTCTCCAAGTCCAGGTGCTATCCTCTGAAAGGGATCTTGGATTCTACTCTGTGCTCTCTACATTTCCTGGTCCAGATTCTCCTAGTCTGAGGCTGAAATACTGGCGATCTGATGGATGAATTTTGTACTGAGCGGTTCCTTAAAGACTGGTGGTCAGCTGCAATTGTAATAAGAAAAAGATTGGGAGGAGATTTTATTGTAGGATGGCTGAACCTTAATTAAAAATTACTCTAACACAGTTTAGCTTTGTGCTGAGACATATACAGGGTTTTATAGTTCATTTCTGAATGTTTTTACCGAAATGAATTATAGTGAAATATTGTCTCTCTTCAGAGAGATGAAGGATTTAAGACTGAGTTGCAGATTATGGATCTGTTGAGAATAAGGGTCATAAGGTGCAGGGAGTAAAGCTGAGGTCTCATTGTCGTAGTTGCTGTTACTTGCTCTTGACTCAAGTGTGTTTTAGAGGATTGAAGTGTTGGTTACACTCTTTTGAGAAAAGGAAATACACTGTCAAGTGAATCAAATTACACACGCAAATCCTCACCAGGGTAAAATGTTGTTAGGAAATATTGGAGAAAAGGTGCAGTCAGACCTAACACAATGATTGAATTACACAGGCTAGAAGGAAACAGAGAGAAAAAACCTATACATTTGCAACTTTATAAGCTTTAATATTTTGGGTGATAGCCTTTAACGGTAGGCAACTTTGTTGATGTAAAATAAATAAGATACTGCAGATACCATGAAAGTGACATGGATCTAAACAAAACCATTGGGTTCTGGTCATGGGAAAGATTCAATTCACTCAGTAACAGTACTGAATCCATGTTACACATCTCACTTTGTAATTTTTATACAAAATTGAGAACAAAGGCAAATTGGTTACAAACATTAGATTTCCACAACATCCAAAAAGTCCTGTGTAGATCATTAAAAATAAAACCACGGTTTTAAGTACATGGGAAGAATATATATAATATGCTAACTTTAATCTTCAAAAGGTGTGCTTTTGCAATATGTAGGTACTACTTCCACTCTCTTCCAAACTTCATGATATTCAAAATTTATAATGTGTGTAGATTATACTGGTTTTCAGAATGTGCAAATACAAGGTATTGTATTACTAGTATAATACTATTAAAAGTACATCAGTGTACTGTAATATAGTATTATCATTATTACTGTTGTATACATTTTATATAATACTTAATATTTAATTTGTATAAGTAACTAGAAATGTCTATAAGTGGAAATTAATTGTGCATTCTAATTTTTATTCTGAAAGCAATCTACATGATAGAAGCTCAATCTTACACACTAGATAGGGATTAAAAAAGGACAGGTCTGTGTGTGCCAGATTCTGCCTTGGATACATGTGGGTGGTTTAATCAACATGGCCCACATGTCTCTGAGACAGAATTTGGACTTATTAGACTGCCTTTTCACTGCCTTCCATGCCACACTATCAAATCTGACAGCAGCTTTTCCTAGGAATTGACAGATTTGTGCTGTTTGGGTCTGAATCCACTCAGCAGAGAAGGTCTCACAGAGGTGGAGGAGCGGTCCCACGAGCACCCTGCCTTGCAGCCCTTCCAGGGAGCAGGTCACAGTGCTGAAAGCTGGAGTTTGCTGTTGTCCAGCTTCAGAGGGGGATCCAGACAGATGGACTGTGTCTGGAAGAGAGCACAGCTGATGTGCTCTTTCACTGGGACAGTTTGGGGCAATCAGAAGTGTAGGCAGAATAACAGCAGTGCTATCACTATGTAACTCCATGAAGTTTTGCTCTGTGTGTACTGATTTGTTTACTCCACTTACAGAAACATATGTGAATGAACATGCCAAGCTCTGGCCCACACAGATGTTAGTTAGCCATGCCCAGAGATGTCAATTAACAGTTAACAGAAAGCTCATGCTCTCTATTGCAGTGCCCAGGAAGGTTCATTTGCAATCAATGGGCTGTTGTCTCCTGGCTTCCCTAGTCCCTGCATCTGGCTGAGGAGAGTTAGTTACATCTCCATTTAATTACTGAGATCCAACTGTGATATTCTCTCAAGCAAGAGACTCTCATAGTCTGCCTAGAGCTTTATGGGACAGCTCAACATTTTGTGTTGGGAGCCAAAAAAACCCCACAGCCCCAACTAGCAGAGTTCCTCAAGCCCATCTATAGCATGTTGATGAGATAATCAGCTGCAGGCTGCACCAGAGCTTCCAGAGCTCCTTTGAGCTATAGGCAGAGGGTGTTTTTTCATTCTGTTGCTGATTCTGTGGAACTCATAAAGGATTTTTATCCTTTATATTTTTGGGGGTTTATTTGTTTCTGTTTTATTACTTATTTTATAAGCTAGCTTTAATTAAAGACAGAGGACTCGACAGGATTCAAGCTGCAAAAAAACATCCTGAAAGCAATAAAACAAATATTTTTATTTCACTGATTAACACTTCCATTGTTTCTTTTCTACACCAACTTGGCAGTTATTTTATATGGTGTATATGCTAAATCCAAATGTCTGATCCTGAGAGCCTCTCCTGTAAATGCAACACATGAGCAGTTCAGTGAGCAAGGCGAGGTTTGCTCTCTGCTTCTGCAGAGGCCGTGACCCTTCATTCTGCAGAGGGGGCATTGAGATTTTGACAGCCTATCTTTGGCACACAAAGGGAGGAAATGTTCTTCTACTATTCCTAGCCCACAAATAATACCAGTTTCCTGTGAACTAGAAAAACATGTTTACTTTCTATTTTATTCAAATCTTCCTTGGGGAAAAAAAAAAAGAAACCAACCATCCAACAGCCCCCATCACCATCACACTGTGTGGCGGTACCAAAATTATATTGCAAATTATTTTTTTAGCTGGCTTTCTACCCATAGCTCATCTGAGGCTTGGAAAAACCCTGAACTTCCCAAGTTATGGACAATCCCATCTGGAGATCATTGGCATTTTTGGCTGGTTTGGGATGGAAAAATAATTCTAGAATTAAACATAATCCTGACAGAATGAAATGTTTTAGGCTCAGGCAAACATATTTAAAAGGGAAAATAAACTAAAGGAACAGGGTGAGAAAGGGACACCCTAATCATCATTGTTGCATGCCCAGGCCAAAAAGCAGGAGTGTGACCTCAGTACATCCCTCCTTGAGAGGCAGGCCCTGAGCCATTGAATGTCAGATGGCTTCATTCTATTCTTTAGAATTCCCCAGGTGTGATACTTGAGGAATTATATATAATATAACTGTTACTGACCTATAAAGCTTCTTGCCTATGTTCATAGATTGAATTAATTGATTTCCTTGGACCACTCATATTTGGGGTGGTGTCACAAAATCTATCTTATTTCAGTTCTAAAATTTTTTTGATCTCTGATCCATGGAAAAGTTACAAGGAATCACATTTAACGAACTTATCACACCATAAAATAAGCTAAAGTTACATCATGCCAGGGGATGACAGCATTCTTTTTTGTGCAAAATATTAATTTCGGATATGCTTTTCTTATTGACATTTTCATATAAATAACTCCTGTTGCTAAATCCAGCTGATCTTTGTCACTTTGCTTTGCTATCTGGGCAACTGCTAGCAAATTCAAGCAAAGATTAAGTGGCAGTGCCCACTTCTCATAAGAAATCCTCCCTCTGCTAGGGAGTAATGCTGCCCAGGACAAAATTATAATTTAAAGCAGCATTCCAGTGATCTGGAATTGATGCCTGAATGCTGAGGAGCAGGTGATTTTTCCTCCTAGTATGGAAATGTGAGGTGTCACATTTCACTCTATTAAATGGTCTTTTCTGAGTAGTGGGACATAAAAGCATGTTATTATTTGTATAGATGAAGGTATTTTTTCCCATGTTACAGAAGAATTGCAAGTTTGGTTTTGAAATATTTAAAAATCTGTATGTTTTGGAGTAGGGTTGCTCACCTTTGTGGTAGGGGTATCCCTTTTGTCCTCCTTGTGGAAATCTGACTGAATTTAGTAGATTTCTAAATTTTTTGGGGAAAAGAAAGGAATGCATTCCCAGACAATCAGTGCAGGCTTTACTAGAATTTGACAACTAAAGCTTCCAAGGTCTCCCTTCCCAGGAACATAGCAGGAGCTCAGTGGGGCATCCACATGCCAGCTACATAGAGTAACTGGACATTTTGCAGCTCAGGGCTATGTGGAATCATGGTCATTTGCATTACCAAACCCACAGGGAAGGCTCAGCCAGTGGTGCATGCAAGAGCAGGAAACCCTTTCTTCTACACTGCTGGCAGATGTACCTGGGATCCAGGTGGCCTTAAGAAGGAAGGAACTTGACCTGAAAGAAAAGGCAAGAGGAGGGGGAAAAAAAAGGAGGGTAAAAATCAGGAGCAGATGACATTGATGTGATAAAGGAGAGAGAATTAGTAACTGGGAGATGAAAGGAGAAGATGGAGGATGATTGAGTAAGGGAGAGTTGGAAGTCAATGAGAAAATATAGGGAATGAGGGTATGTTTGGCTGGGTGAGGGGACACAGAAGAAGGAGGTCCTCATGACTGGTCTCGGCTGATGAGAAGCCGAAGGAAGGAAAGATGGGATTCATTTGGAGAAAGAATCTTCTGTTACAAGGAGACAGAGTGGGGGAAAGTGCACAGAGAATTTAGTGGGGGTAGCCCACAAAATCAAGATCCAGAAGGACTGCTTATGCTGCCAAGGCAGGGAGGCTGGGACAAGGAGCTATGGAAGCCTGGCTGGGTGGGAAGGGCACTGAAAAAATATGTGTGAAGTTGGCATTTTGGGCAGCATGGAGGAGAACAAGGAAACTGAGACTAAATAACTGAGCCTTCTTAATTAAGAAGATTGAAGAAATCATGTATATTTAGGATAGGTTAATGAGTTTCCTTGAACAAAAGAAAAAGGGGCAGCATTTGAAGAGGGGAGAAGACAGGGAGATCCTGGGAGTTGAACAGTGAGCTTGGAAGATAATCAACCAGCCATAAGCTGAGAAAACTGACAATTGGACCATGGGGGTGAGTGAGCAAAAAGACTGGAGAAAGAATAAAGCCCTGACATTAAGAAAGGAAATTACAAGAACTTCTCCATACTCAAACTGCTTCTGCAAATGCTCAGCTCAGAGCTCCTGTGGCTAAGATCTGTGTGCTAGCTCTGAGGGCTCCATGTGATGCTCCTTTAGGGAGGTGTGGTGTGCCAGGGATGAGCCTACAAAACCATGCACAGACACACATTCTTAAACATCTATTCTGTGGACTACAAGCCAGGCTCTAAAATATGAAGGAATTCCAATTGCAGTAGCACATCAAACTTCATTCAGCCCCACTGGTGCAATTGGATGTGCTATTTAGAGTATACTTTCAATTACTGCTGTGCCTGCCACTGGGGAGTTGCCAAGCCAAGGCCAGGCTGGCTCACAGCTTGCTCTGTGCTCTGCGAGGGGCGAGTTCACTGCACTGGCACAAGGATGGCTGGACCACATCCTGAGGTGGCCACAAGTATCCAGCTGGCCCATCATTTGCCTTCACAATATGCGGGGTCCTCCTAGAAAGTATCCTGCTATCTCCAACAGAAGATACATGGTGTTGCTGAAGTCTTGTTGACATGTACAGTGGCAGGCACAGGTGGAGTGTGGACACCCACATGTGAGTGCATCCATCTACTGCTAGTAGGGAAGGAGAAGCACCTTTGGCATGTTCCCATTCTTTTGCCCAGGGAAGGATTGTATGTATTCATGCAGCAGAGCAGGGAGTGCACACACATATGTGCTTGCATACTCATCTACACAGTTATGTCTTGGAAGAGAAAAATTCAAGGAAAAGTCCTTTGCACTAGAAAATGCACAAAGTTTGGGATGATCTCTAGGCCTCATAAGAGCTGTTCCACAGCCTTTTGTTGTTCTTGGAAATGCCATCCTCTGCACAAAACCTCCTTGTTACTGCTGTAGAGTTTCATGTTTATCCTAGAAATGAAATTATCTTTTTAAGCCATTGAGTGCTTTGGGAAAGGACCAAAACCTTGAACAGGCTTCAGTCTTTCGTGGCAAAGCAACACAGTGAGCTGAGGACAGGTCTGCTCATTAACACAGATTTGCATTACTGTTTCTTCTGGAGCGGAATATTTAGCTGTATATATTTATGCTGGATGTTTGCATCGGTTATTTTCAGTTCTGCAGACTGACAGGGTCTGCACGTGCATCTGTCATAGAAAATGAGGTTCCATGGAGCACATCCTTGTGTGCACCTCTATTCCTCTTCATCCTTTTGGTCTCCCACTTTGTTCTTCAGAGTAGCATATCCCTGTGGCAAACATAGATAACGCCTAGCAGGAAATAATTTTTATTAAAAATGCTTACTAGTAATAAGAGTAAATTATTTAATGTATTTCTAGCCTTCTTTAATGTGTTGTAGCTGTAAATACAGGGCAAAAAGCAGCACCACATGACCACGCTACTTTGGGAACAGTCTATAAACTGCAGTTAAATAGTTTCAAGATATTTATGCAGTGCATAAGTCACATGAATAGAGGTTTATCACAATCAGTAGGAATGCTGGATTTTCATATCGCCCATTTGCTGCTTAAGATGATTAGCAGGAAATTTAATTTGCACTAATTAGCCTTAGGGGAGCAAGAAATTAACTTGATGGGTAAATTTCACTTTTTACTATATACCACACCAACACGAAGAAATTTGAGTTAAACCATGAATTAAATCCTGTGCTAATACGCTGGACTTCAGTGTTTCTAAATTAAATTAAAAGACTGTAAAAAATTATTATATGCATGGTTAGTGGGTGGGGTTTTTAGGATCTGGAGTCATATAAAAGTCTTTCAATGTATTCACTGAATTGTCAGCCACTTTCAGAGAGTGTGGTATATTTTTGTACATAAACTACATTGATATCTGATATTACAGCAAAAGCTTTAACAAGTCCTAATTTTCTATATTTGCATATTTCCATTACACAATATGCATTATGAGTGCTTATACAATATTCCACATTGCAATGCACAGAACAAAAACAGTATTCACAGATCTACTGTGAAAATTCCTTATTTTTTAATTTCCAAGACCCATTTGCAAATGCATTTTTAGATTCAGGAGCCTTTGTTCATATGCTGGCAAAATTTCTATGAAAATAATTTTTTTAGAAATCACCCTCAAAAGTATACAGCAAATGAGGGAGGCATGAGTCACCATCACATAGTCCTAATAGATAATTTAGAATTAGGAACTAATAAACTCTAATCTTGCCTGTGGATGGTGACTTTTCTACCTCATTCTTCTAAGAGACCATTTAGATTTCTTGGGTTTTTTCCTGAAAAATGGAGGCAATTTTTATGTATCTACCACTCAAAATTACTGTGGTTTGATTAATGCTTGCAAAGCAATGAGTCATTTGGTATGGAAGTATCCATCCACTATAAACTGAAGTGTTTTCTTGTACCAGGCTTGTGGTTACATTCAAATTTATCTGTAAAGAGGGAGATGGAAAGCATCAGTTTCATAAGAGAGAATTGCCTTTGCTATCAGTGCTGCTGCTAGTTTGTGCATCTGGAGCACACTCAGAAGGTCACTCCCACTACTACATTTTTGGAGTTAGACCTTGTAAAACTTACCTGACACTACCAATGAAGTGAGAGATGTGACTTTAGTGAGAGTTTTGCCTGACTAAATAATTCTGGATTGGGTCCCTTCAGTCCATAGTTTGGGGTTTAAGTGGTGTGTGTAAGGGAGTTCAGGTGTCTGCTCAGACTTTCTAGCCTATGACATAAATACTGGTCTAAAGAGAGATCTCAGATAGATCTGTGGGTGGTCATATATTGTATAACATTCTACTTTTGCATTCTCAGGTCCTCCTTCAGTCCCCAGTACTCTGATTTCTTAGGAGTAGCCCTCCTGTTGCATCAAGAGAGCATGTGCATGTGTGTGTGTGCATGTATGGGTGGGTGTATATAAATATACACGTGTCCACACACAAACAAACATATGTGTGTACACAACACCCTTATTTAAAAGTGCTTTGCTTTTTTTGGGTGTGGAAATATATTTCTGTCAATACTACCACTTGTATTTATACACTTACGGGTAATATTCAGCTTTCAGTAGTAATTGACATCATGTGGGTTTTTGTGTAATAATTACTTTGGGACAAAAAACCTTGCAGATGGTTTCAAGAGTGACTCTAACTTGCCATCAATGTAAAAAGATTAAATATGATGAGCCCACTCCCTCTGAATGGAGTCAGCCATTTTCATTGATTTCAGTGGGAGCAGGCACAACTTTGTCTCTACAAAAGGGAGAGAACATGTATTATATTCATTAAATGAAAGTTTGATTTCATTGCACTTAAAATTATTCATGTGCTGTTAGCAAATGGTTTGAGATTGTATAACCTAGAGCACTTGCTGAATTCTGCTTTGTATTTTCCTCACAGCAATTGGAAGAACCCTCATTCCTCGTTATTTTAGCACTGTCTTTGAAGGAGGTGTAACAGACCTGTATTACATTCTCAAGCACTCAAAAGAGTCATACCACAACTCATCCATCACAGTGGACTGTGATCAATGCACCATGGTCACTCAGCATGGAAAACCCATGTTTACCAAGGTAACAGGGAAGACTCAATAAAGCATGTTGTTGGTTTTAGGTTTTCTTTTTCTTTTTTGATGTGTATAAGAGTGAAAAATATTGGCTGTTGAATTTTTCTGGTAGACTGAGAGTATTTCTAATACTGAAAACCCTTGGAGCCATTTAATTACTGTTTTCTATATTCATTATGTGACTGGAAAATTCTGTGGGTATTTCCTGTAATTCTCCCAGAAAGATTGCAAGAGAAGCACGTAATTCCAGGTTGCCAGAACTATCAGTTTTATGTGAATTAAATTCAGCCTGCCCATCTCCTTTTCTCTGGATTTGATTTTAAAGCAACAATGAGATTTCACATTGCTGGTACCTACCATTTGGGATGGGTATGCATTACATTTGATACTTTCCTAGTACAGGGACTGTAGATCTCTAGGAAAATACTGGTTTAATACAGTAGGATGCCAGTCCAAAGGGCAATGAAGTCAATGGAAGGAGTCAATTGATTGAAACACAGTCTGGATCAAACAGTTAGTGAATATTCAATATTCGTAATTGATAGTGAATTATCTTCATGCATAGGGCACATCTAGTCCTGTAATTAAAACAGGTGCCATATATGTATATAAAAAAGCAGTACCAAAAGGGTGAAAAATAAAAACTAAAACTAAAATTTTCTTATATTAAAAAAGAAACCAATCATAAACTGTTTTCAAAATGGAAGTGAATACATTTTAATACATTAACGGTAAATAATAACAGGAAATAATGATTTTCCATCTTGTACCTGTTTATCTTTATGTTTTCCATAAAGAAAAGAACAAAAGGAGAAGGGGCAGCAGTAGAAGGTAGCTGACCCATGTTGCCCTTGGTCTGCAGGGCCATGGAGGTTTTAATTTGAAGTCACTGCTATTGGCAGCATCGTGAGCAGGGTGTACATGGCTTCTGCTGTTTTAGCACCTATGTGAGTCCCATCCCAGTGCAGGGCTGCTCTGCCCTCTCCCCTGGCGTGGGGCTCAGAGGGAGAGGAAGCTGCTGGTGTGTGGGCACTGGTGAGCCAGGAAGTGTGAGCCCACTCTGTGGCTTACATAGACACAGACAGGCAGGGAAGAGACCAGATATTCCTATTGGCACCTCTTTGCCACCTCACTGCTCACAGGGAGCTGTGAGTCCTGGCCATGTGCAGGAGATGGGCCAGAGTTACACAGTAGCTGCTCCACTGCTGAGCTCCCTAAAGCGATTGCTGTCACTGCCCTTTGTGTTAGCCTTAATGCAATACAAATAAAAGCAGGTTGGTTTGGGGTCTTTTTAACCCATAAATGCACAACACTTTTCTCAATTCAATTTACTTATGGTGGCAGCACATGACAGTGTTGTTACTTTGGAAGGGAGGTTAGCATCCAGCAAGTCAGAGGTGGACGAGCAGTATGGGCTGGGCTGGGTGCCCACCTCGTGTGAGGGGGCCACAGTTGCCTCTGGTGGCACTGTCCTGTTGTATGCAGTGGTGTGCAGTGGGTCTCCCTGTCTGCTGCAGCCCTGGCAGTGCACAGCTGGCCTCAGCCTTGACACTTCTCTGGCAGATGCCAATATAAACCTCTGTGTCCTGGTAGAAAAGTTCAGGTGGGGATGTGATTTGGATTTTAGGAGAAAAATTAGGAGGGTTTAATGCCTGTATGTTTAAAATATGACTTGCTAGTAAGAGTAAATCTGAAATAGAACACAGCAGTTGGTGGAATAGGGGAGAAGAAATAATAGTCTCTCAGAAATAAGTTAGAGCTGAATGTTGTCTCAGCTATGCTTGTTTAACTTCTAGCAGAGATACCAAGGGCACAGATCTTGTACCCAAAGGTAAAGTCCTGCTCTCAGAGCATCAGTGATGGAACAAAGCAGAGCTCCCATAATAAGCACCACTGCAATGGGCTGTGTAGCTCCTTGGATCATATCTGAATTTGACCCAGTGAAACTATCCTGGGGGAGGGTTAATGCAAAAATACCAGCTGTTACCGTTTCACAGGCAAATTCTAAGCTGCAAATTCACTAACTTCTAATATAACAGATTGAAACACTTGTCATTATATATTGAATCAAGAATCCATAGAATCAAGAATCAAATGTATTTTATTCATTTCAACATTTTGCTAGTTAGAGCAACTCACTGCATACAGCAGTATTGGATGAATATATAAAATGGCATTTCCAATCCTTTTCAAACAAATGTGGCCAGAACGTGCCTAGCAGTAAGAATATGAATAGTCCAGCTTGTCTTCAGAGGCTAAGAGGTCCTTGTAAAATGTCACACACTTAAAAATTGTTTTATCAAGATACAAATAAATACTATAAAATATTTATAACTGTTTAATGGCATAAATAAAATGTTGTAAAATACTGAAGCCAAGACCGCTATGTTTGTTTACCTGGGAGATGCTCCACTTTTTTCTTCAGGTAGACAAAAGTTTTAGGAGTCCTCCTAAGTCTCACCATGTTTTCACCATGTTTACTCCAACTCTGGCACTCCCACTTTATGTGAAGGCAAATTGTTTTTCTACAATTATCAATGATTATGCTTCCCAGTGGAATGGCAGAGGTGGGCATTGCCTTCACCACTAAGGCAGTGAGTGCCCTGTGTGCTCACTGCTGTCTTCTGCTCCCAACAGTGTGGCCATCAGCTGGATTTTGTTGGGAAGCCCTTGAAATGCAGCGATTTTAATCCCTACTAATAATACCAGGCATTGCCCAGATTTGTATAAGCTTCGGGTTTCCTTTCAAGCAACGACTCATGTTTGAGAAATGGTAGTTAATAAAGGGGGAACACTTCTAAAGGTGCCCAGTGTTAGGAGAATGAGACTGTGAGCAGTAAGGCACAGGACCAAAGTTGGCTTTCATGGGCACAAGCAGTTGAAATTCCTACAATTAATAAGTGCAGTGAAGGGGTTAAAAAGCTATTGGTTAGTTTGAGAAATGTTCTTTTTTAGTTTTTTCCTGGCCTAGTCTAGAGCAACCACGTGATACACTGAATGCCTGCCAGCCTCTTTCTTGTTGATCCTCCGGAGACCATCTGTGCTGGGGGCATTGATTAGAGTGTGTCTGCTGGGATTACATCTTTTCTGTTGCCATGCCAACTAATCAGCTGATTTTGGTTACCACAGAAACAAAATGTCAGAGCTCACAGTACGGTAACATGAATTCAGCACAACAGAAAATGTTTTCTTAATTGGAGACCCTTTTGATTTTTTGGATTCTATGTAAAAGGCAGCTTTCAGGAAAAAAAAATAGCCCTTTTAAAAAAAGAGCTGTGCCAGTTTTGTTGATTAAAACAATATGTAAAATTCTACTTTACATAAGGAAATTAAATTCCTTTATAAGATGTATAAATTTTTACCACTGTAATATGAGGAATGTGTTTAAGTTTTTCTATTAAAATTTGTTAATGCCAGTGCCTAAAATCTGCTAAGAGCTTTGGTGGGGTGAGCTTAAGAGAAGAAACATTTGAGAAGCCACAGGTATTATTATAAAAAATTGTTTTAAACCTGAAATATTTTCATGTTAAATTATCAGTAACCAGGATCTTTGGCCTCAACATAGTAACATTAATAAAAAATATTTTTCTTCTGTGAATCCTTATGTATGTGCATGTGTACTCCTGTGTAATTTCTCATCATAGTGCAGATGATGTGAAAATCAAAATAAAGGTGAAACATAAGGCACATTAAATATCTGAAGACATAACTGAGGTATGTTGAAAAGGGCAGATGAGAACCTGTTGCAAGATTCTCCTTCACAGTCTACAGGAATTTGTCTATATAGTGAACCTGTTAAAATTACCTATGTGTTTTTGCAGAAACAATAAGGACAAAAAACTGTAAGGACATTAAGTGAACTGTTAACCCAAAAAGCCACACATTGACCAAGTGAGAGCTGGCCAAGTCTGAGTTGGAGCTTTTAAAAAGGCTCAACAGACTGCTGAATCTGGGATGGTTATTTTTCAATCAAATACTAGCTGTATTAAAGTTGCAGAAACCCTTTCTCTTGAAAGCCATTGCACCCTGTTTCCACAATGTCTCTGTACCCTGCACTTGCAAGTTTACTACAAACAGGAATTTTAAGTCTAAATATCCAAATTAAATTTAAAAAAAAAATCAACAGTGGTAGTTAATTTTCAAATCAGACATAATTTTCAGTGCTCCACAGTACCCCCAGTCAAGACACCAGGCTGGGCTTGTATTTTTCACCTTAAAGAAGACCACAACCATGAACCTTTCCCACATGAAATTGTGGAGAGTTGTTTAAAAGTCTCCAGTAATTTATTTTATTTTTTATTTATAGGTAGTACCCACTTGCTGCATTTATTCCTCCTGTATTTTCTGTCCTTTCTTAGACAAGATTCCTCACAAAGCTGTGTGAGCCACTTTCTGTGGAAGTAGCTCCACTGTCCTGGCTTTGCTCTGCTCCCCTCACTCTCAAACCTGTGAGCAATGCAGCTCACAGAGGCCCATGGCAGGCAGCCACCTGGCTTTGCTTGCAAGGGGGGATTAATAAAACTAGATAAGAGGGGAAAAAAGCAAACAAAATTTAAAAAAACAAGCAAAACCCAAAACCACAAATAACAAACCCAACAGAAGAAATTCTTGGAAAAGACAAGGAAAAAATTAGGGAAAAAAAAAAAACAGATTTGGCCACAGGCATTTAGGGCACTGCCTACTACAACTGGACATGAAAGAAAGGTTTATATGCCAAGCATATAAAGGAAAGGGCATTCTAAAACAGGTTGGGAATGACTGGTTCAGCAACTGGCCATCAAGTGCACTCAGTTGCACCACAGTCACCTCCACTGTGAGGTTCAGTTATTAATTAGCAGTAGCAAACTGTGAGGAAAAGAGAATTGATGCAATAAATAAGATTTAGCACACAATATTCTATGTTTGTAAAATGCTATAAAATGTATAGCATTATAAGTCACTGTCTCTGAGGTAAGGGCTATGAAGTAATTTTCCCACATTCGTTTTTTCTCCCCAGGAGGACAAAAAACAATTAATCTAGCAGAGATGAACAATAGAATACTGCTCTGATATTTTTGAATGTTGTGTAATCAATGATACAGTACCAATGAAAACCAAATTCCTGGCAATTTATTTCACACATTTTGTGTATTCTAGGTATGCACAGAAGGACGTCTTATCTTGGAGTTTACTTTTGATGATCTTATGAGAATAAAAACGTGGCACTTTACTATTAGACAATACAGAGAATTAGTCCCACGCAGCATCCTAGCCATGCATGTAAGTAATCCTTTATTCATTTGACCTAATGCAGAGAGATGAGATGAGGTTTCTGAAGAACTCCGGCAAATTTCACACCCAAGGCAATTAACTATAAATATTTTGGTTTGCCTGCAACTACGTCTATTCACAAGTTCTTTCATCACTCCCTTGTTTCTCAGTGCTCTATTATTGCCACTGTTGCTATGTTTTCATTCTATCTTAGCACGTAATTTTCTTTTTAATCCCACTTGGTGGTCCGTATGATTTGGGTCCAAAATCTCTTATCAACATGAACGTCAACAAAGTCTGTGAATTTTCATTGTTGTGGGTACCAATGATATTTAAGCTTTAAATGAAGCAAACTGATGTTACCCTTGCATAGAGAGAAGATAAGAAATTACTATATATTTACTTAGAAACTTTTAGAATTTTAATCCAGACTTTCTTTTTGTTCCACATTTCATGACTTTCTTTTTTTATTGAATGAAAACACATGCAATGAAACATTTAAATATTACATATTCTACAAGTTAAATTCAAAATGTAATGAGGTAGATTGTGTAGAAACAAAGAATATACTTTTATTTAATTTCTTTACCATAGACCCATTCCTACTAGTAGTGCCTTGATATACAAAATCAATTGATGGACTATGGTTTTATAAAGGGTAAGAACACAGGCACAAAAATGTTCCTGTATTTTGACATCAAGTTGCTTAGACATCTATAAAGATATATTCATAGTGAGGAATTTTAAATAGCTTAAGCTGGATCTTTTTTCAAAGTGCTGTTACAGGCCTGAAGAAAACACCTTTGAAAACTTGCCCCACTATTTCTGTCCCAGGACTATCTGCTGTTTTAGGGGACTGCTCAACTGAACTCTTCAACAGTAGCCCATTAAGGGACAATAAAGATGGCCATGATTAACATTATGTATTAAGGGGGCTGCTACAATTCAGAGTGGAAGCAAGTTAGACAGCAACCAGCAGGTATTAATTTTTGTAATGAGATTGATCTCATTTTAAAGAGGAGGCTGGTCTCACAGGTAAAGCTCCTGGCTGGGGTCAGGGAAGGACTATACTTGCATTTTTCTCTGTTTAATTCTGGGAAAATAACTTAGATCAGAAGGGTTCTCCAGACTGTGCTTAATATCACATATGTGATGACGTCTTTCTGCTGCAGTTTCTTACCCACAAAAAGAAAATTATACTTGTTTTTATTCCTACTTTTTTCTGTCTAGTCTCCTGGGACTCCCAGCCAACAAATAGAAGGCTCAAAGCATACTGCAATCCCTCAGGAAGCTCTTCTGGGGGGCCCTGCTCACTTGCATGACCAGACCTCTTGCATCTGTCTTTTGAATGGATGGTCAGGGATCAAAGGAATATATTGGAAAGCAGTCTTTAGTCTGCTCCAATTTCATAATGCTTTACATTTTCCTATGCATATGGAACTCTAGCTTATTACATAAATTTAGCATCAGTGTGTAATTTTTCCATAGCAGTGGCATTGCTTTTCAGGAAACCCTCCCTACATTCCACTAAGCACGTAAAAAAAAAATACGCCAATGAAAATCAAAGTGAAAATTCTTTTTTCCTTTGTTGTTTAGGCACAAGACCCTCAGGTGCTGGAGCAGCTGTCCAAAAACATCACTCGAATGGGTCTGACAAACTTCACCCTCAACTACCTCAGGGTAAGCATACCATAGCTGATGATAATTGTGAGCATTTTCTAAAAGGTACTGTTGGCTTTGAGTCAAGGTAATGAGAGCAGAGCCTGTGTTGGTCAGGTAAGAAATTGACCTAACCCTTATGAGGGTGAAGGAAAAACTAAGACACTGTAGTCAAGATGTAGCTGATAACAATGGGCTATTAAAAAGGCTGAGAATTTCATCATTCACTCCCTGTGTGAGTAGCCCCTCTTTTTAACAGTCTTTCTTCTCAGTTTTGATTAATGCCTTTATTTTATTATAAGCAAGAAGTTTCCAGTATTTTTCCTCTTTGTTTCACTGTGCCTGAGAGAATGGCAGCTAATTCTTATTAAAAGCTGCCTGTCTTCTCCAGCTTTTCAACCTTGCCACCTCTCCCAGGCAGAGGCAGGGCTGCAGGAAAGCTCCAGCCCTGTTTGCAGCAGTCCCTCAAAGCAGTCCTCACTTCCCATGCCTCTGGGAGCCTGAGCTTCCTCCTTAGCCTTGCACTGAATCGAGTGTGGTTTTTACGATTAAATAATGCATTTGTTCCCATTGCTTTTTGACCCTTAAAGTGCAATCAAAGTTTAGATGTTTATTTTTATTTTTGAAAGTATTCCCTGATGTGGGCTTACAATACACACACAGAAATACAGATTTGTAGAGGTCTTATTTCAAGCTTAAAATTCAGATTTTTCCTATTTCTAGATGTGCCACTAGTGGATAAAATGAGGCAAAATGCTCAATGATACACCAAGATTACCTGGCCAAGAGTATCTGGTTTTATTCCTTTCAGTTGTGTGAGTAATTATTCAAGGCACTTTTTTAAGATAATGCAAACACTAGAAAATGCAGTTATTTTCAGCCTAATGTAGAGCTGTACCTAAGTCTGTAATTTAGCTGTACTTCATTCAGTTCTATGAACCTTGTAATGCCTTCCCTGTGGATGGCTGGAGCGCTGTCCCCAGAGTGTTTGAACTCCCGGGCAGACTGTGCAGAACCGAGATGCACGGCGAGATCTCTCCCTGTATCCCCACAGTTTAGAGGCAGCCTCAGTGAGTTGTACTCACTCTCCCAACAGCATAACCCATTGCTGATTGTTGCTTATGCTGATGTGGTGTTAATGTAAAAATTACTGTTCAAATTATAGCCTGAGTTGTGCAGGGCAGGTTTGGTCTATTGTAACTGAAAGAAGAATATGGCATAAAACCTCAGAGGAATAATACATTGCATTAGGATTTTTCCATGTGTAAATGTAAGATTAACATGACAATGTAAAATGCACATTGTATTCTTGTGGTTAGTTTAGTTTAGGATTTTGTACAGAGAGCAGCTCTTTTACTGTGGCAGCCCTACAGCCACACTGTCATTGTTTCATGGTGGGGCATCCTAGAACATTGTCCTAGAGAAATCCCACTGGGGATTCCTCCTCAGTCATGCCAAGTTTGGCATTACATCCTTGTGGCAAAAAAGTGGCTGACCTATGTAGGCTGTTTCTGTGGTTTCTTTGCAAACTGTCCATTGCCCACCTCTGGAGTGTTTGATCCCCTGAGTGTGACAGGACGTGGTGTCACACACTTGGGCTGGCCCTCAGCAGCCTCCACGAGGCTCCGAGGGCCAGGTGGAATTCTCAGCACTGCCTCTGTCCCTGACCCCTCTGCCTCCCCTGTGGTGCAGGCTGTGGTTGCTCAATGTGACAATGCAAATGGCAAAGGCAGGGTTCTGGTTAGGAGGCAGCTGGCACCAGGCACCCATGCTGCTCCCTCTGTCAGCATCAAAAAAACAAGCAAGAAAGGAAGAGGGAGAGGGAGGGAAAAAACTCAGAAAAAAAACCCCTGGGATCAAGATAAGCACTAGGGAGATGAGCAGTGAAGTGGAAGGGGATGAAAAGATAAAGTCTTACTTTTTTTCTTCTTCCAAACTAGTTTTGTTAGCTTAACAGATGACATCAGGTCTCTGGGTGCAAAGCTTCCTCTGGCTCCTGCTGTGGTGATTCCAAGAGGAAATCTTTTTTTTCTCAAGCCAATCTTTACATGTGTGTGTTTCTTGTGGTGAGGGATTGATCATTCTGCTCGTTTTTTCAGATGTTCGGCTCATCATGGCAGCGTGTATTACATGGTGTATTTCCATTTTGATTTGCTTCTTTTCCAGTTACTTTCCTCTGTTAATTTTGACATGAAAATCTTCTCTGCACTCATGCACTAAAAATCATGCACTAAAATAATGTGGTAAACATACTTAGGTTTAAGGTGTATTGTTTTGTCATTTTTAAGTCAGTATTTTATGATATTTTATTCAGTATTCCCAGTGTTTAGTAATTAGCGCTGTTGCCTGATTTTGAATAAGGATCAGAAACTAAGCATAAATTTATTTTTTTTTTTCTGCTGCACACAGCAAAGGCTTGTGATACTCATAAGCAAAAACTTCACTGATGGGCGGAATTAATCATTTTTATTCTCCGACGTGCACAGAGCAGCAAGCAGTTTCTTTAAAGGCAGAATTTAAACCTGGATTTCAGATGGTTGTGATATAAAGGCATAGCCTGTGTTTTTTGGGCTCTAGACATCACAGAATGCTAAATCATTGCTAGTTGGGATAATTGCAGTTGCTGGCATGCAAACCTCCATTCCTGAGTGCCACATGCTTGTAGAGCCGCAGCTTTGGATGTGTGCCCTGGTTTGTCTTCATTTACTCCAAGTAAAGCTGTCCAGCATAGAAGAACATTGATTTTGTAAATCGTATTTAATACAAATTTAAAATATATCTTCTTGGAACCTGGAAATGAAATGTTTTGTCCTATATCAATTGCCAAAAGGTCTTTCTCTCTGTTTTCTCTGGCTCTGTATAAAACCATAGGCTTCCTTCCTTTCTAGTTACGAGTTTGTTTTGTTCCAGCATAATTGATTACCTCATCAATGGGGTCAGCATACTTTGCTGTAGTTGCTGAATAGGCTGTCTCAGAAATAATGAGCAAAACCGTATAGGTTTTAAATAATTATCAAGCTTTTTAAAATGTAATTTCTTATCAAGTTATCATGTAGTAGATATTGCAGACTATCAGATAATAAGGCCAAGACCTAGTCTCAGTCAGTATGAGTCCAGGAACAAACAGGAATCCTGTACAGATTTTGAAGGTGAAGATAACATTGAGAAGAACAGTTTCCACCAAGCTACAATAATTTAGTTCCCACATTACCTTATTTTTTCTAATTTTTTAGTTGCTGAGCTATTTTATCTGTATCTTCCTTGTATAATAGATTTGAATGTACTCTAAAAACAATAGCTTTATACTAGCAGCACTATTCAAAATTTGGAACTCTGCTATTTCTTGCTGCCATCTATAAAATGATTCATTCTCTTAAAATTTCTGACATTATTAAGCAGTCAGCTCCTACTGTCATTTAGGCAGGATTACCTGGCCTGAGCCTTGAAAGATAGTTGTATCTTGCCCAGCTGGTTTTCAAAATTTTTCTCTGCTTTCTTGCACTGGCTGGGCTGGAGTGATTTCTTAGAGCTCTCCCCCAGATGTATCTGTTGCATCCTGCCCACACCGGCCTGCTCTGGTAGCCAGTTTATTGATGTTACTGGAGCTAAAGGTGCACCTGCCCCTTGCAAAGTCAGAGTGAGCGCGGCAGAGCGCTCCCGCTCTGCGTCAGGAGAGGCATCTCGGCAGGGGAATGCACATTCCCATTCCCCCTCACATCCTGTATGACTCTATTAACCAGGGCTTGCTTATCTGAGCTACAAATGATCCAATTTGTTTGTTCCCTGTATGAGACAATAACGAGGTGTTACTATTGCTACACAGAGGACAATATTTTCCAAGTCCTCACTTTCTCTAATTTAGTTCCTCGCTAGACACTTTTGGATTTCTTCTGCTAGGAGGATAATGTGAATTATTTAATGGGACACAATTTTCTAAAGGCACTACTTACACTGTAATCGAAAGCCGTTTGTATGTATACCCATTGTGTACACAAAATTTTCTTTTCCACATGCAAAATAGACACACATGCAACACTTTCCTTTAATGTGCAGGGAAATTTGATTTTCCAAACACAGTTTCTAGCACAGGAATGATATGAGCTCAAATAATTTTGGAGCTATTTTGCTCCTAATCCATAACAGTTTGTGGCAGCTATCTGGTCAATATTTTATGGCTGTTTGTGTATCTTCAGTGAAGAAGGAGAAAGTTTACGTGCATACATGTTAAGAATGCAAAGTCAGGTGCTTGGGGGAAAAGAAATGCTGTATTTATAGTCACGCATGCAGTATGAACTCATTTCCCCTAACTTTGTGAGTTACGTTGTGTCATCATCATCGAGCTACATCATCAGGCAGTGCAGGTCCTGCACGGGCTGCCGAGCCCTCTCTCAGTACTAAGAGCTCCAGTGCTACTCACTTTCTTGTAGGGTCTCCCCCAGCATCATTCTGCCACCCAGGGAAGTGTGGAGTCACAGTACCTGGAGGTATCTAAAAGACCTGTGGAGGTGGCACACAGGGACATGGTTTAGTGGTGGCCTTGCAGTGCTGGGTTAGTGGTTGGTCTCGGTGGTCCTGGAGGTGTTTCCCAGCCTAAAGGACTCTCTGATTTCCTCTCAGCTGCAAACCTTAATGGCTGCATGGCTCCTACCAGCTGAGGAGGCGTTGTCATTGAGGTGTGCACATGTGGCCCTAGGGCACTGGGATGAGCACTGGGGCAGCCTGAGGGGACACCTAAGGGGAGCTGGCCCTTCTGAGAAAGCAAGGGCCTGATTTTGCAGAGCACATGGGATTTCATCTTGCCCCATGTGCTAACAACAAAACTATTGGTACTGGATGCAGTCTGGTGTCAAGGCTGGCTATGTATTTGAAAAAGTAGATGGTGTTTCTGGAAACACACTAGTGAAAATTCTTTTTCCATGACTGAGTATCTCAGTGAAGCTTGGGAACAAGGGCAGTTTGTTAGAGCAGCACTGGGCTATTCTAAAGCCTCTCCTTTCTTATTCTACAGTTCCCTGCTTCTGCCATGTTCCCATGTCTTCAGTAGCCGTCAGGGAAGCCCTACACAGAAGAACTTCATGAGCTTCCTGCACTAAATGGGGGGTGCTAGGGAAACAGGATGTATTCACATGCTGCATCCTACTGGATGTGAATGAGAAGTTCTATAAAGGGTTCTCAAGCACTCAAAAGAGGGGGTTTAGATAATATAATCATTTTGGTGAGTTTCATATGAAAGCTGCCAAAATTTTAAAGAATCCTCTTAACTGTACATGCTGAAAGCAGACACAATATTTTGTAGTCTTAGTTCCTGTAAAAAATGGAATTTTTCAATCTAAACCAATCCATCTTGGGGTAGCTCTCCATAGGAAAATATAGACAAAACCAGAGGGTTCTCACAGAAGGATTCAGATTACTGGAGCTGGCTATCCATAATCTATCTGTGCCAACTATAATTAGCTGATTCTGCCAAGGTTTTCTGGTAACGTAATTTCTTAGCATTTATTTTAATAATGATCACAGTGATTTCTGTTCCTCTCTTTTATGCATCTAATGTTTTAGGGACTGTGTTATATGTTACTTTCAGAATAATAAATGAGAAGAAATGTATTCTTTGCAAAAGCTCATACAGTCAAATGTTAGCTTTTCACTTTTTTAATAAAGATAGAACATCACAGAATCCTTATATCAGGAGTTAGTTCATCATAAGTATGAAATAACAGAGAGAACAGGAATGAGAGAGTTGCAGAAGATGGGACAGGTAGAGAATTAAGCACCAACTTAGAAATTTTCTAAAGCAAAAATAGAATCTGAAGCAATCTCTGGATAGGATATGGATTGGAAAGATAATATTCATATTGTTAGAAATAATACTGGTGTTTTCATCCCTTGATTTCTAATTATTTTGCTAAAACAAATGGGAAAATTGCAGCACATGAGAAACAAAAAAAGATGGAGCAAACCCAATAGCATTTAAAAAAAATCAGATGGCAATTTTAAACCAGACTGGAGAGTACAGTGAGCTGGTGCAGTAGTGTGCTCTTCTGCTCCTAATGACTCAGAAACAGATTTTATTATCTGTGAATATCAGAAATTTCAGAAGTCAATGAAAAGTGGGGAAAGGGAACAGAGAACAAGAGTCAACAGAGATCTGAGTTCAAATTGGGATTTTAGCAGACATGGCAGATTTTACCAGTATTCTGGAGATGGTAATGGCCAGTTTTCACACAAAGAGCACTACCAGGCTCATGAGTATCAGTTAAGGAGAAAGTTGTGTGTGTATGAACACAAGCCAGTTACTGTGCTCACTGGACATACAAACCATATGACTTTTGAAATAAAATTAAGGTCTGGGCTAACGAGAATGGAAGGATGATAATCAGTGATGTGAGTCCTTGAAGCATCCATGAGTAAGAAATCAGAATGAAGTTAGGTTGGAGCAGTTTAAAATTAAAAATGTCAGAAGGGTAAAAGGAAGAAAAAGAAAGACAAAGACAAAGCACTAGTCATATAAAAACAAGCTACAAGATTTGAACTAATAATGTTATTTCAGAAAAGAAAAAAGATGAAGAAAAAAAAAGTCCAAGAACACAGCCACAGGCTCTCTTTTCAGAAGACCAATTTGGACTAGTATGCAGTACAGTCATAAATAATAATAGCTATTAATTAAGTTTAGGAATGAGACCTGCAGAGGTACAATTTGTATGAAGACCTGAAAATGCCCAAACCAGCTTCTTGTTCAAAGCAATGAAAACAGCAAAAAATTTAATTAGTTGTTTAATATTGAATATCCATTGGTATTTGGTATGAATTGTGATGCAGGGAGGAGTGAGTGCTCTGAAGCGGTCAAGAAATAGCCTTTAATGCAAAGCTGGTGGTTCAAACCTTTGTTCTTGGAAAGAGTTGTTTTAGAACTTAAAATATTTATTGTGGAAAGCTATGGCAACCCTAAGGTCTGCTGTTCATCTGGAAAGGGGATCCTGTAGCCTACCCATTCATGTTTTTAATCTTCATAAAGATTATTTCATGAGTCTGTCTATTATGATATCACAAGCAACTAGCTCATATAACCTTGTGAAGTAATTTTCTATACATAGTTAACTTTACTGGTTAGCCTGCTTATTCCCTTCCTTTCCCCTGCCACTCTTTGTATGGGTAGAACAGCATTCCTGTTTACCCATCTCTGCTGGAGAGAGCTTCTTCGATGCATCTCAAGCTAAAATTTTGCTTTTCAATAGAAGGTGTTCTTTGGGTTATAGAGTTTTATCCTACTTCTAGGATGTTTCTGAAAAGCCTTTACCTTTCTTGCATGATGCCCTGATCCTTGTGTTTATAGAGGATACCTACCTACTTTGTCATTTCATTCTGTCTATATACTTCCATTTTTTAATCTCTAATCTCTCCGTTTTATATTCACAACAGAACCCCAAAATACCAAAATCTGACTCTAAGCAGTAAAATAATGTAGAGACTTTTAGTCTGGGTTAGAGACTGGCAAACAAAGCTAAATTTGTCTTGTGGTCACCTCCCTTTCCCTCGTACTGGTGCAAGCACTGTTGGAGCCAGGTCAGGTGACTGACCTGATGAAAGAACTAATCTAATCCTTTTCACCCAAATTATGACCATCCTGAATAGCTCCCCAAGTGATGCTTGTGCTGGGCACAGAACAGAGCAGCAGTATGGATTCCTATCAGCTGGCACCTGTCGAAGCTGGACCTTGTCTCCAACACTGATGCAAGAAGACAAGAAGGAGCTGGGGAATCCTGATTAAGTCACATTCCATAAAGCTGTAAATTCCCCTTTCATTCTTCTGGATCTGGAACGTTATATTGGTCATGTCTGACCTATTATTGTTTCACGCTGCTCTAAATGTGTTCATTTCACTAGAGTGACTACTGACTTTCAGCAGTAGATTTTAGAGAAGACACTTGCTCAGAACAGATTACCATAATTTACAAAACTTGAACTGAAAACAAAATAAGCATAAAGAGAAAAGGTTGGTTTTTGGCACTACCTCTGAGTGAAAAACAAAATTCTATCAGAATACACATACATATCGATATAAATGGAACACCCATTTCTGTAGGTCTCCTGTGAACCATCTATTCACTAACTTTGCAATTAATTTTCATTATTCTCCTGCTGGAAAACTTCAGTAAAATTTTTCCTTGCTGGATGCACACAAGTATGAATATTGGTGTCCATCATTAATGTGTCTATCTGTGCATTCCTTTTGATTTCTAAGCATAATTTCTGTTGATATTAAAGGGAATATCAACAGATGTATCAAATTCATAAATGGAAGCCCATGATTTTGTGTTTACCCTGCTTCAGATAGACCCATGGGATGTAATGTGGAGAATTTATAGGCAGCACCAATGAGCAAAGGTGCTGAAACAGACCTGCACTGATGCCCACATAAGGCTTGTGAGCACAGTGGAGGCAGAGGACATTGAGAGGACAAGAACTGTGTCATTTCTAGTGCTGCATTCTGCACAGCTAGAAAACTGTGCTGTGTTAAATATTGCTCCCTCCTCTGAACTGCTTCCTTAATCCTGTGCCTTGTCACCTTTTCTGCTTGGTGTTGCTGCCTCACGATCACTCATAATAAGGCAGTTTGTTGATCAAAGATCCAGTTCAACATCCATTAGAGTCAATGGGTATATCTCCTTTGATCCAAATGTCATCTCATAGTTTTTCATTTGTTCAGAGGTATTTTATACACATAAAATCCAATTTATTGAAATTAATTTCTCTCTTCCTTTAGGCAGTTTTAGCCATGGAAATGTCATGCTTCATGAACAGCAACAACAAATGGTTATTTTTATTGCTTTTTTGTTTTTCTTTTCTTTTTGAGTTCTATGACAAAAGAAAATTAGCTTGATTAACCACAGATTATAGTTCTTAGGTGAGCCCACAGGAACAAATATCAACTTGGGGATCTAATTTGAAGAAAGATTAAGCATAGAAAAGATTGGAGGAATACAAAAAAAGTAGAGCTTTCATGGCAAGACAGAGAATTTTCTCATTTTATTAATCATTCAGGCAAAACTTAGAGCTGATTTAATTAAAGGACTGTGCACCATTTCTATTCAAGATAAGATGGTTTTACATAAAGTAAGTATGAGTCACATGAAAAAACCTCCTCAGCTGTATTCCCTAGCTAAAATTTCATAGCATTTCATTTATAAAGCAGGATTGCACTCAGTCATGCTGGATCAAAACCTTCAAAGAGAACACAAGCACAGTCTAAACAAAGTGGTGTTGGTGATGAGGCAGAGATCACAGTGCTCTGGAGCAGACCTGGTCTCATTCTGGTACTTTGCTGGTCCAGCTTTTCAGTGCTACTGCTGCATAGCACAGGGAATGCAGGTCCCTTGTCTACAAGAAGGCAGAGGTTTCTTTCTAGAGGCTTTCCAATCCAAGTAATGGAATATAAAACAGAATAATCTTTTAATAGTGATATGCAAAGGAAGGAAGTAAATTTACATCTTCTAAACACTACCCCAGACCTTTTCACTGATTAGCTTTTGACGAGGTGTATTAGAGCTATGGTATCATTTGAAATATTATAGTCTGTTTAATAGCAAGTCTGTATTTTGTAACTGTCTCAACATCATGGTGGTATTCTAGTGTATCCTTGGATACCTTACTGATTTTCTTTAGCAGTGTGTGAGGTGAGATGAGATGAGATGTTCAGCCCATACAAAGGACAGTATATCATATATTCTATTGCTAAGTGCTCTTGAACAATGTAATTTTAAAAATGAATTAATTTTTCTAGAATAATGGCAGTAAGAAACAGAACATGAAATACAGCTGGCTCATTATGATAGTTAAAAGTGTAAGGAGAACGACAAATGATTCAGAACAAAACATATGTTCTTGAAGTCTTTCAATGTTATCACCAAATATATTCATATGATCAATACTCATATTCATATTCAGACTTTTCATTTCTTTTGGGGACCTTCTTGGTGTCTAATTGTATTGTGGAGACCATCTGGTCCCTTTATTTCTCAGTTTCTTTGAATTGTTTCTAGTTTACATATATATATAAGGATATAATAATATAAGGATAGGTTTATTCCTATAGTCTTATTCTAATATTTAGATTCCTACTGTGGGCCACTTTACTACCTAAGTAAGGTTTCTGTTGCTATAATAAATGATAAGGAAAACTTTGGCTTTCAATCACACACATATACCAACTGGAATAACATCTTGGAAAGCAGTGACCTTTCTCCAGAGTGGCATAAGTGGGTGCAAAGCTTCTCCTGTGGTAGTTACATGTTTCATTACCTGTAGAAATACAAGGTATGAACACCATCAGATTAACCACAGCAGTGAAGGACATGTGGACACTGTCATGGTCTCACCTCCAAGGCTTGCCCTGAAGCCTCTGCTAATCAGCCCAGTTCTGCTGAGAGCACAGATGCAGCCAAGCAGTTCTCAAGGCTCTTCTCAGTACAAAACCTGTTTAAAGGGAAAAGGCTGCCTCCCTAATAGACCAAAAAACCCACCACAGAGGCTTCAGGAATGGTCTTTTCATTGACTGCTAGAGCAGGGATTAGAAATACATGAAACAAGAGGAAAGGCAGCAGAAACAAAATCTAGCCACATAAACCAAAGCACTGTAGCCCCCCAGGGGACTTGAGAAGGATGCTGTCTATGAAGGTGCTCTCACTTTTCTGCTTACACTGTCCTCCCACATTTCTTGCATCAAATTCTGCTAAAGACCACAGCAAAGAATACCAGAGCAATCATTGGAAGGGTCAAAATATAAACCGTGCTTTTTTAATGCTGATTGGTTTGGAATGATATTTTAGGCTTTTTTTCTCGCCTTTTCCTTTAAGTGAAATTAAAGAAGAAAGCAGCTTTTTTTGATACCTGCTATGAAGGCTGTTACTGGTCCTTGATAATGCCTTTGTGTAAGTAGAAGTTGTGGCTGCTTAGTACTTCTCAAGATGGATGTATCATGCCAGCTTTTACCTCTAATTTATATTCTCAAGCGAACCTAAAGGGAGCTTACATTTTTAACTTCCAGTGTTTGATTTCATTGTTCAAAGTTTTGTTCTTTTTTTTTCTTAGTTTCTTTCTGAACAAAAATTAGATTAGAAAGAACTTCAAAGGATATCAGCTGCAAGAGGGTTGTTGATTTCAGTGGAATTATACCAAGTTATAAAAAAAATCAGGTCAAAACGAGGTAAAAACTTAAAGAAATATATGCATTTAATATTCTTCAAGCTTGATTTGACAAAGCTTTTAAAAGGTGATCTGCTTACATTTTGCTCACACTCCTTTCTTTTAGGTACATAAAGGTATGCTTTTCTAAACAATTAATACAGTTTATCTTTGCTCAGCTTCATACTAGTAAGGCTGGAATCAAGTTCTTGAAACAGTGTCTGTGGTTACTTATAGATGCAGTCCAAAAAACTGTTCATCTATATGTGTAATCATGGGAGGTGATGTATATAAGGGTGGAAACAACCATTTGGCATTGCAATCTAGCTTAAAGATGGTCTGTGCCTTAGGAATAAGGCAATATGGGCAGATCTCATTAGCTTCTTTATTCCTATCTGCAGGGGCTGTTAGAATCATCCATTTAATGACACTCAACTTTCTGTGTTTTTATAAATAAGGCTGTACGAATCTAGAATATCATAGGAATTGGGACTGTGCAGAAAACACTTTTGGTGATGAACAATTCAACTTCCCACTCAGAAGCACTCAAAAAACTTAAACAAAACCCCGAAGGGGTTAATATGTGGTGACTCTTTGGGGTTTTTCTTATCATATAGATATTTTTATATGAATATAAAATTTTGTGTTTTCCTCAATTTAGTTGAAAAAAAAACACCCCTATATTTGTTGGCCATTTTAGGCAGCGTGTTACTGCAGCAATAGGAAAGTCTAGGGAGTGCATCTGTGGTTGGTTATCAGTCTTAAACACCTTGAATAAATTGCATAGCATCAGGAAAACCAGATGACTTCAGCCATCCAAAAATACAAGAAAATGCATTGCCTGCAGCCTCTTGCCACTATTATAAAATAGAAATAATTATGGAGAGGGGAAAAAAGTTCATCCGTGTACATTTACTAAAGTATATGTCCATGTCATCATTGAAAATGTGCCTGAAAGTTCTAGCATAGTAAAGCCATTTCATATAATGAATTTTGTTATGCCTTCTCATTTTCTGTGGACTCTGAAAATCTAGATCTACCTGCACTCCCATCATCATAGGATATGATGTTTTTGCATTTTTTTTTTTATTCTAGCAATACTGTTATAACAGCCATTATATCCATTGCACAGCTGAGGAGCTGAGGATGCTTAGAAGGACATAAAGCCACAGTCAGACATAGTGGCTTCACTGCAGCCTTCACTGCAGCTAGAGGCTTATCTTTTTGGATCTCCTTGCTTGGGACACCACAGGCATTTGTGCCATCCTGGTTTCAGCCAGCCACTTTGTTGGTTATTTTTACAGCAAAGCATGGGAGGTGGGAGGCAATGCCTGTCTTTATCTGGTATTCCAGAACCCTTGCCCCGAAGTCTTGGTGTATGGGTGAACATCCTGCTCAACCTGAGGGAGCTGAGAGCCTCGTGTGCACATACACCAGGAACAGGCTAAAAAAATAGTGAGTGCTCTGAGCAACTTACTGAGGCTGGGCCATGATGCAAACCAGGAGGGCATGACTCCATGGGTCAAAAAAGGAGCCAGATTGCTCTGGCTGCTGGAGAGCATGGCTGAATGAAAACAAGGACTTATCTTCTCTTGTCTGCTCTCAGGATTCTTTTTTTTTAAATTGAAGAGTGGCTGAACAGCAGGTTGGAGTGAACATGTTAGTGGTTGCTGTCCTGTATCCACAGCTTGTACTCTGTGTGCTTAGGCCATGCAGGTCTGTCTGACTTAGACCTCATTTGCCTTTTCAAGACCCTCAGGTTATGTTCATCTTGAGATATTAAACAGCATCTAGTGGTGTTCTTGGGTATCTGAATGCACTGTCTATACTCTTTTAGAGCTGTTCCTGCCCACTTTGCTCACCCTCAAAGAATTCCTGGGCACAGTTCAGGAGCTGGCATGATAGTCCATTGCTGGAAGGGAATTTGTATATAGTCTCCTGTCTTGGTGCATAAGAAGGCTTAACTTTGTGAAGGTAGGCCATTCTCTGCCAGTTGGCCTCCCTGCCAGAGAACAGTGTGGCACATTCCATTTGCTAGAGCTGCTATGTCTTAACACTCTTAAACATGATGGTTTTTGAATTCTGAATTGTTTGAGTATGCACCAGGCTCACCTCAACCAAGGTAGGTGAAACACAGGACTTTTGTGGCTCATACTCTTAGAGTTGAAGGCTTAAATGTGGGTACTTTAGGATCCCTTTTTTTCTGATGTTTGATTTAGTGCTACAACTGAGGTCACAAACCAAGAATGAGCTTTAGGACCAGCTCTCCCAATTTCTTTCCTGATATCATTATCATCATTTCATTCTGCTATTTTTCTGTATTAACAGAAACACATGCTTGTGTGTATCTTTTATTTCTGTCACAGGAAAATACCACTATTGTTCTCCTGTGTACTGGGATCACAGTAGGTAATAACAATTTTCCCTGTCAGCTAGCAGGAGAAATAGCAGTCTCTATTTACTCCACTCCCAGATACACTTCCAGAAGTGAAAGAAGCTTGTCTCTCTGGAAGAGGCCTGCTGCCTGAACTGAAGGCAGACATACAACAGCCAAGCAGCAAACTGGTCAGAATGTGTTCAACAGAACACTGTCCAGGATGTGAGGACAACTCCTCAATGCCATGGAGAACCTATAACCCTTGGAAACGTGTATCTGGGTACATAAAATGGGGCTAAAATCTGAAAAAGATAAAATAAAATTAACAGCTCCTTCTTTATTACCTCTGGTCTTTGTGTGTCTGTCTCAGTAAAGTAAGAATTTACCTTTTGATGTCTTCTGTTCATGCTGCAAAGTCAGGCAGCTCGCTCAGATTAGAGGGGTTCTTCCTTTCTGAGTCACATTTTACAACAGAATCATTAAGGGCCAAGTGCAGTGTTGATACATGAAACAGAAGGAACACAGCTTGACTTTCAAACTCCAAGTAAGACTTTGCAGTACTAGCAATTAGGAAGAAGATATTTGTACATGTAAACATCAAGTCTTATCTGGAAATCACTGAGTTAATAATCTTGGGACCTTATGCTGGTTTTTTTACCAAGATGCAGCAGTTTAAGGACGCTGTTGTGCAAAACTTTGTGCAAATCTAGTAATAGATCAGCTGGTCTGTTTTTAAAAGGAGGGAAGGAAGACTATTTATTTCCCCCCAAAGGAACTGCTACAAAGCTATTTTCCTTATCAGAAGAACACCTTTTTCCTGAATGTTATCTCTGACATTTGTTCTTTATAACCTAATGAGGGCAGGTGGAACACCATGGGAATGAGTAATTGTTGATTTGATATAATTTTAACTTTTGTTTCAAGCCTGCACATGGAGCTGGTATTTTGAGCCTTCATTTTGCTTATTGGTGACCTTGGGCTATTTTGTAGTCAATAGGAGGGAAAAAGATAGTGCTTCTTTTTACAGCTAAGCTGTTAGGTGGCTCAGACTCTTGCCTAGAGACCATGCAAAGTTTCTATATAGTTTTTCTTCTGTGAGCAGCAGAGAGTATTGCTTCATCTTCCCACATAAAATGGTAAGGGCGTATTTGTAATTTAGGCTCTTCTCTGAATGTTTGATTCAGACCCTTTACACATCTTGTAACAAACACACAGTGGCCTTCCTGGCTAAGGGACCTGCTGTGCAGGGCGGGTGAGGCAGCACTGTGGCCCTGCCTGCTGCCCCAGTGCTCAAAAGGGCTGGAAGTCAGCTAGGTGCTGCCTGCCCTGGCACACAAGCTGACCCTTTTTCCTTAGAAAAGGTTCCAGGAATTCCCCCCAAAATGACCTTTGGGCATGGTCATTCCCAGAAGAGGGACTTTCCTCTACCAGGTATAAGGGTCTATGCAAACCTGTTTCTCCACTGGGGAGTGGTATTGGCATAGGGATTGATCCTCTCTGCACTGGGTGCAGCACTGTGCATGCAGTAAAACCCAGTGGCTGGGAGAGCAGCTTGTGAGTCCTCAGACCTGTCCATGCTCTGCCCATGGCCAACCTGTTTTAATTTGCCCTCCTGGTACTAAACAAGTAGGGAGACACCTGAGGTTACAAACTTCCAACATGAGAAGTAAAGCCATGAAAAGTAAAGCCATGAAAAGTAAAGATTTAACCTTCTCTGTGGCCGGGTGCAGCCTCTTTCTATCCTGGCATGAACCCAGTGGTGTGTTAAATTCTGAATACAGAATACAAAGTTGTAGAGTATCAAAGCTCCAGAAACACTCTGATACACTCTCTTGAACATTAAATGGCTGAACAACCATGCTATTTTTGCATGTCCTTAGTACTGTACATGGTACTGTAATACCAAACCCTAGATGAAGGTGAATACCCAGTGTTGCTACTCTGCCAGGATCAGAGGACAGCTTCTATAACAATAGGCAGAAAAACTGCTGTGGCTCAGCCTGACAGTTAAATGACCATTCTTTGCATTTCCATCAGGAAAAGGCTTCTTCTAAATACCACTTTCTCCTCTTCACCATTCTTGGCTACTGGGAAAACCAGAAGAGTCATACACAGATTAAAAGTAGTTTAAATGTAATATAGAACTAAATGTAATTTTTTCAATTGTCATCTCTCTTGGCTACTTTGGTATCCAGCTGTTATGTCATCTTACTCATGGATGGGTAAGGGCGATCCCCAAGAGCTCTTCCAAGCCTGGACCTGAGAGCCACAAGCCTCCACAGTAACATCATCCTCTGTGCCAGAATGACCCTTTCTGGGGAGCTGACACAACCAGCAGTAATCAGAGCTAAAATAAGATAGCTTTCCTTAAAGAAGCCAGCAAGAATCTGGCTCAGAACACTATCCTGAAAATGTCTTTGTCTATCACCAAGCAGAAAACTTTCTCCAATTGCTTTCAGAAACCCACACATGGATTGTCCTTCTGTACAGTTTCTTAAGCAGCATTTGTCCCACATCACCAGTTTCAGCCACACATTTCTGCCCATATGCTGCCTATTCCCTTAGTTATTTCTTGGACAGATCTCTTCCCCCAGCTGTTTTGCTGTACAGCCACACAGACAGCAGTGCTTGCACAGCAGTGGGACAGCATGGTGCTGCTTTAGCTGGCATTGCCACCTAAGAAACAACAGCCTTAGTGTACCATCCCTTGGATCCTGTCCCTTCCTAAACCTTCCACGTGATTTTTAATGGCCTTGCTTTCCAGGAGAGGAGGAGAAGGAGGAGAAAACAGTCTATGAGTACTAACATCTTTGAATTAAAGTTTTTCCCAAGTAGCAGTTTATTCAACATATGATGGACCATTCAATCACAGGTTGGATACAAGTACTTGCAGTCTCTTCAGGAGAAAAGTTTAACTCATTTCTCTGCTTATCCTCAGATTAGTGGAGGGTTGAGGACACCGGAACATATTTAAAAATGCATAAAAATTTTGCCATAGATTTATGTTCTCCATGCCCTAAATATTCCCTTCGTGGTGCATATACCATATTGCTTCCGAGAATACCCAGACCAGGGTTCTTTTGCAGTCTGAAAAACTAATTAAAAGCTTAAAAACAAGTGGTCTGAAAGAGCATATTCCTGCAAAAAGTTTACTGGTCAGTGGTGTCCGCAGGCTACTTTATCCTCATGTCTTGATCAATTGACTCAGGCCATAAATGATCTCATACTTTTCCCATTCCATCTCAGAATGTTTTTAATGATTGGAAACCTCCTGTCTCTGGCTGTGCTTTATACCTTGTGCCTCATTTCATAGACTGGGAAATTTCTTAGCAAGAATTTCCAGTTTTCATTGGAGCTAACTAAGGGGTACTTCAAGTTATATGATTCTTCAGCAGCACCTCCCAGAATGAACCCACTCAGGATGAACAAGATAAACAATATAGGCAATGACATAATGCAGACAATTCACAATAATAAAGTATCTGCATTAGTCTCAAAACAGCAATTCAGAGGAGCATAGGATTAAGCAAATACTCTGTATGCCAGTTCATTTGCACCATCTGCTGAACCAAATATCAGAAGGGGAAAGGATAATAGACACATGGGGCTGTGTGTTGAAATAGATTTGGAAAAAGAAAATTGTTTCAGAAAGCTATGAAAACAAAAATCTGGGTGCTTACAAGTCTGCAGCCAGGAGAGGGAAGAATGATGTCACTTCGTAGACCTCAGAGATCTGCTTTTTTCATTTACCATTTTTAGAAGTGGGGAAGGTTGTGGAGCTGAATATAATCTACTCTGGAGTCTAGTTCAGAAGGGAATTGCTGTTTAACTATAGGAACCACAAGCATGGTTCCTATTATGCAGAGAACAAGAAGCACATTTTTTTTTCAAATGTCCATGAATGCTGTGAGTGAGTACATGCAAAGTTGGGCCTTGGACACAGCCACCAGGAGACAGCCACACACTGACTGTGTTTGGGTGGTTTAGACATTGCAGCCACTTGCTAAGAATCTTTTGTGCTCACCAGAGCATGTGAGAGACATTTGGAACCTTTCAGCTGATCTTCAGATCAATACTATTACTGAGAATGCTTCCCTAGAAAATATGATCAAAAGCTGAGAAATTATGTTGTTCAGATACTATTGTAAAATATGTGTATTAGTCGGAAGATGATATTGGATTTCTGCATTGCCAAACACAGGAACACTAAAATAGGGAAAAAGATCCCATTATTCCAGTAGTCTGGGAAGTGCTGGTGCATCTCTGTGAAGTGTCATATGGTGTATTAGCATAAACCAACCCATTTCAAACCCTGAAAATATGTGTTTATTTCTCTTCGTCAAGACTGCTTAAATATTGGAAGTTACAGTTTTCCCCCTGTAATATAAATTGCTACAAGAAATGTAAATTAATTTTTACTTATTTAATTGATAATAATTACACTTAACAATCTGTGCTGCAAAAGGTAATGGCTGTAGAAGTCAAAAGGCATTTGCACAGAAGTTTAACTTGGTAATAAATGGCTTCCTTGTGTGAGATGACACGTAAGAACTGCAAATACAATCTCATCTTTAAGGACTTGAAAAATTCTGGTTTAGCTGCAAGAAAAAAAAAAGGAAAAGAATTTTCTCTGTCTCTTCTTTTGGTGTTGAATAGGACAGTATTCTGGAACATGATTGTAAAAATTAGAAATGTCCCTTTAAAATGCAGTAAAAACTACTAATTGTTTATTTTAAATTTCAATTCTTATAGTGTCAGAACACCTCAAAAATACTCATGAAAGCATGATTGATTCATGGAGAAATGTTTTAAAGGACATAAGACATCAGAATAGAATTCAGTCCGACTTTGTGCATATCATGGGCCGTTATATTTCACTGAATTACTGCCAAACTGAGCCTAGTGGCTTCAATTTCACTGAGACATAACTGGTGTTTGGCAAGAGCAGAAAGTATCCTCACAGTACCCATTTCAAATTATGGAATTATTAGTTTCCTTATTATATAGATGGGACACAGAGTAGTTTGGGGAACCATTGAAAGGTCTTTCTGGATGCTATATGCTCTACCAAGAGGCTATTCTCTCATGAAAAAAAAAAAGAAAACACCACAGGAATCTTGAGGTCTCACTAACTCCTTCTCCATAAAACTGACTTCTCCTGACGCTAGGGGTGATAATGAGAATTTGATGATTGTTCTGTGACTTGTGTGATATTTTCAGTCCTGGCTGGAACACATTAAAAAGCTGTTTTGAAGATAGAGGATACATTACTGTGATCACACTAGCAAAAAAAAAGTTCAAAATCTCTCCTTGCTCTCTAAAAGCACTGAACTGCCTGAAGAAAATAGATGTGTTAGCATAGGCAAAATTACCCAAACCTCATGCCAGAACAGAAATTCACATTGCCTTGCTCACATAAGAAGGTGCAAATTGTATTTTTTATATATAAATAAAGTTTAAAAAAGCCAAATTGTAATTGTTTTTGTGGTGAGAGTTTCCAGCGACAGGCACCATGTCTTGTGAGCTTCCAAAAACATTGTGACCACCCTGGAAATAACAGTTGCACTGTCCCCAGCAGCACTGGGACCACTGCACACTCTCTACATGCACCAGTAATATATGGACAATGCTATTTGCAAGAGACCACAGGTTTTGGCTTCTTCACCCAGAAATGTCAGTCTGTCCAATTAGTCCAGTTCCTCTTCATTATGGAAAGCAAACAGGACATTCCAGTCACTGGACCTGCAGATGATGCTCCCTGCCTGCATTTCCAGTAGTAAGTGAGACAGACCCATGGCACTGAGCTGAGAGCTGGCATATGAATATCTGCCCAGATATTGGCACATTGTGTCAATTTGTCCCGTGCCACCTCAGGGTCTCCCAAACCGTCTTGGTGCCATTTGGGAATATTGTACTTTATAATGTATCCATGAGAGGTTCCATACCCATTAGCAATGTGTCTGTGTGCATTGGATCATCAAGCCATATAAACTTAGAATGGCTCAGATGAGGGCAAAATTACATTTGTGTTACATTAACAGAGCATCCATTGTGGAATTGAGGCTGATTTTTTGTCTGTGTTGGGCAATACCTGATGTGATGCTGGAATGGAACTGGCAGATGATCCCTTGTATGCCATGAAGCATGCTGATACAAAAGTAATCTGTCAAATTTTCTTGAAAAATATTGAACTGGTCAAATTAATTTCTACAAGCACAGCTGTCTGCATCACCAATACCCAGGAGCTTTAACACCAGGGCTGCTGTGCTGCTGAAGCACAACCTTAGTCATACACTTTAACAGCTTTGAGAGCAGTGCTGCAGTGCAATTGGTAACACTGATACACACACAGAAGACCTTTCTCAATATTGCTGTTACTGAGAACTTCAAATGAATGGATGCATTTGAAAGACTTCCCAGAAAATACATTTCCTTTTCAGCTGGCAGTTCAGTTATTCGTCTAAGTAGTCTGTGGATTAAGTAATTTGACAGGTTTCTTTTGTGAAACAATTGTGTGTTATTGCTCTCTCCTTTTTCTATCTCACCTGTACAACTAACCCAGAAATTCAACACAGATATTTCAAGGCTCATACTGGGACCAGCCAGCAGCCACACCAAATAGCATGTGATGATTCTGGTAACCACCATAGGGCCTATAAATGCATTCATAAACCAGGGAGGGAAAACCAGAAGCAGGGAAAGGGTTAAGAAGTTTGTTTTTTGCTATTTGCTTACTAGCTCACTTCTTGGCATAAGTCTCTCTGGATGTGGACAAAGAGGGAGCTCAGATTTTAGTCATTTCATGTCTCGGAAGATTAGTGCAGGGAGGTCAGATTGAGGTACAGCATCATGTATTATAATGCAGCAGAATGATCTGATACCTAATTCATTATGTGACCAGGCAGATTGGACAATGTCATTTTTCTACATGTGTAGGAACCCTCAGTTTGTTGGTACTGTTGGTGGTACTTTCTGTTTATGCTGTGCTGCAGGGCGGGGTGGTGGGAAGAGGCTGCACTGTCCCCATTCAGATGGCACACTTTCCTGTGTGTTTCCCTGGGCATGACTTTCACAGCATGGGCACTCAGACCACAAGAACTTGTGAGTGAGTGGTGTCAGGCAGTGCCAGTGTCCCCACACAGTGTCCCCACAGCACTGTGAGATGCAGTCGTTCTGGGAAGCAGAGGCCACACGTGCCATTGTGTTTTACCTCCACCTGATCATCATATCCACCTAAAATTCCATCACAGTTTGCTATATAGATCCTGACAGAACAGCTCAAGTACACAGTGTACAGTCAGAGGACAAGTATTGATTTTGCTGTACCTGAATAAAATTCTTAACAGGAAAACAAAGCTAATGTTGGTGTTTCGGTTTTTCTCTCTTCTGACTTTTGTGCGTGGGTTTCTGTTCTCACCACACAGTATTTGATCCACGTGAGGTGCACAGTCAGAGCTTGATTTTTAAGATGTGCACGACCCAGGCTTTGATCTGTGCAGGCACAATTTCAGAGGCAGTAAATAATTTTGCCTATGTTTTATTGCCTGTATTTAATTGAAGTGCAAAGCAATAATTTCCTTCCTACCAACAAATCAGCAAATAAGATAGACAGTTATTACATTTTTCTGGTGTTATTATCAGGAACCATAGCCTACCACATCAGCATTGCCTAAAAGCTTCAATGTGTCATTTATTTGCATTTCACTGGGCCAAGGGACAACTAGCCTGATCTGAAGTGTATCCTTATTTATTTTGAAGATGTTGCTGTGAATTAAGGCTATCAAGGCATTATTTTGATAATAGGTATAGTATACATTAGTTGTGTTGCTAATTATATTGTCATGAAAACATTTGAAGCCTTATTAACATACACACTCATCAATACTTAAAAGCATCGTTGCCTGATGGTGATAATACAGCTTCACTGGTGGATGATCTATGACTGCAAGCATTAAATACTCCCTACTTTAAAGTCATTAATCCCTACTTTCTTTGAATACGTTTAATTAAAAAGTTCCATTTTCCAGTAATTGCTGTTTTTATATAACCCTGAAATGGAATTTTATTCAGGCACAAGGTCTTTTATATAAACATCCATCTGTCCATAGCATAACGGTGCTGGGACAAGTTTTGTGGATTGGGTGAGAAGTGAAGAGATTACAGAAGACTCTGTGTCCCTGTAAGAACTGTGAACTTTTGTCCTCTGTGTAACAGCTTTGGAGCATTTTTGCTTTCAGAATTCTGGTGCCAAACAAGGGAATTGCAGAGTCAATAGGAGAGAAAATCATGAAACAAAGGGTTTTATGCCTACTGGAGTTGCAATATTAGTTTATTAAACATCTCCTTCCTTATTCTTTTTTTTTTTTTTTCTATGTCAAGGTCTGTACTGCCAAGTATCCTTCTTTGTGTTTGAGCACAGAATTAAGCAAACCTCAGTTGCATGTATAAAAATACATACATATATATATATATATATGTATCTTCTCTGTGCTTCAGGCTGAGAGATATGACTAATAAAAAGAAAATATGCTTATATTAATAAGGTTGGCATTCAAAACGTATGAAATAAATGCATGGAAGTTTGTCAGCTTATTAATCATTCCATTACAAGTGGTGTTTTTACTTTCATTGCTCTAACATCTAACCACAGTTCACTGGCTAAAGGCCAAGGTAGCTCTTGCATTGGCACATTACCATGCGGTGTACTTCTGTACTTCTCTTCCATTTATTAATGCTGCAGACTTCCTACAATTCAGGCTAAAAATAGAACTGGTTATGTGAAAAACACTGCATTTGTGGTTGAGCTGCAGTATAGAAACAAGAGGATTTTATATGGATGGGGGAAGAGATTCATGACACAGAAGAGCTAGCTGCTTATATTCTGGAAAAAGCTTTCTTTTTCCGTGGTTGTAAATAAAATTAGAGTTGCTATGTACACGTTAGTCTGAAGGATGAATCAGAGTTGTTGTATTGCCTCAGTCTGTATGAATCTTCATGTGTATCTTTTGTATGAAGGAGAGATGATTTCTTGTACAAGGAAACCTGAAAATAGAGCAATGTATTGGAAGTAAATTTGTAAAATCAAAGGTGAATGTGATATTTTGTTTTTCAATATAGAGACTGTCTCTGTCTGTGCCACATGTCTGTGCCTCAAAAATTATATGCAAACCAAAAACTTGTTCCTCACCACTAAATTTTTGGGCTTGTATTTTGGCCAGGCATAGCATCTCCTATTGTTCTGCTTTCAGTAACTTTAAGACAGCACTTGCTGTCTGCAGACCACTTCACCATGAAAACATTCCTAAACTTATTTCCAAGCTGTAATACAGCTGCACACTAAAAATTGTCAGCATTCAAATGCAGTCCTTACACTCTTGATCTTTTTTATAATGCTGTGATTTGTTTTGAATCAACAGTAGTTTGAACAAGACAAACAACATACCGGATTCCATCTGAACCTAAGGGAGCTGCCAGGGACACAGGTGAAGAGTGATAGTGGATGCATTTCATAGTCAAAATGAAAAGCAGCAAAACTGATAAGGTCTCATTGTTGCACAAATAGAAAAAGCTAACAGTTTGCATATCAGAAATATCAGGTGTTAGGATTTGACTCAGAACTGCTGAATAGGAGCTTGTTTGCCTTTGGAGAAATAGAGAGGAAGGAAATGTCATGCAGCAACATCACACGTGGCAGTGATGGGAGATGGCAAACAAGGAAATAGACCTTTCCGATGCTGTTTCCTAGAGATACTGTTTGGACTGGCTGTGATGGTGGATTATTAAGGAATTCTGATTATTAAATATCTGTGCTTGGCAATGAATAAGAGAACAAGGAACCTCTTTTGAAGTGCACGACAGTCTCGAAGTCACCCTTGTTTTGATCTTAACTTGGTACTGTGTAAGAAATAAAATTGGTGATCGTGTTAGAAGCAGAGGCAATAACATTGAACTGAGAATAAATTGTAAGCTGTATGATTTTTGAACTATCTAGAGAAAATGAAATTAAGAAAGCTTTCAAATGCCATGTGCTTTGCACCAGGCCACTGAAACACAGTGAGATAGAACAATAGTTACTGGGTTTCTCTGTCAATTCATAACCTAAAATTGGATTTTTAAAAGGAGGTATTAGTTCACAGGACAAGGCTTAAGTAAAAAATATTCGGTGCAAAGTGCCTAGTTCCTCCTCTTAATTACTATAGACGAGCCTTAAACCTTACCTAGCAGTGGAACCCTATCCAAATCCAGTATAGACTGAAATTAATGAATCTGCTCCAATTTACATTAAAATTTAATTTTGTCCTGACAAGCTCTCTGAAATTGATACTCACTGTAATACTGAGTGCAGTATAAAAGTTCATAGCATGCAGTCAACATGATGCACTTTGCAATGTAATTTAACACTAATGTTAAATTAAATTACGAAGATAAATTTTATGGTCTCTCTTAAAATCATTTAAGAGCTTAATTCTTATCTGAGATGTGTAAGACACAAATCTTTCCTATTGATCACTGACTATAGAGATAATTGTGAGAGAAGAATCACAAAATATGATGGGCTGTCCAAGGCTTTTCTTTATGATACAGACTTCATGATTTCATGTATTAGTCCTTTACTGCAGCTAGGATTTCTGCTGAAGGAAGAGGCTCAAGCAGGTTGTTCTCATTGAAGAAAACACCAATCTCTGCAGATTGGATGAGGCCAAATTGTACCAGGAGATCCATAAGGAAGATTTAGACAATGTTGAACAAGATTTAGATGATTCAGATTGTAGATTTTCATGGCCTTCAGAATTAAGCCCATCAGGAGGAAGATGAGACTCATCCTATAGTCCTTTTATTTTCTTTACCTGAAAATACATATAGCAACTGGATGCAGTTTGCCTCTGCCATTGGAATTCCAGGAATATCTACTTATGTTATTGAAACCAAGTGCTCTTACTTTGTCTGATTTGTTGTCAAGGGAAGGGAAAGGAAGCAAATAACCTTCACTGTTCACTTTGGTGTAAGAACTGTGAGCCCAGCTGGTGGAAACAAAATTGAAAGCCCATGAGACTTGAGTGTGATGCTGTTGAAGGAGGAGGGGTTTTTTTAAAACATCTCCCCATTGTACAGAGGGTGAATAGGAAAAAGAGCATTTGCTGAAAGGACGTTCTTCTAATGTCTGGGTAGTGAGAGGAAGAGTGAACCATCTGAAGTTGTGAAGTTCTTGCAAAGAATCAAAAAAAACAGAAATCATTTAAAAAACAGTATTAAAGCTTCAAAGAGAGAAGTTAAACTACAAACACTGGAGCTCCTTTCTAAACTCTTTCTAAACTATGGATCTTAAATAAAAAGATTAAGCAAAATCACAAGGAAAAACTTGTCAAAGTTAAGAGGAGAGGGTTATCAAATAGTTACAGCAATGACCGAGAGCCCTAAAAGACTTTTTGAATGCTTAAGAATATTCTGAAACAGAATTCCTTCCAGCACATGCTGTAATGATGAGTATGCTGACAAAGTGATAACTAAATAAGGTCAATGTCAAAGTAATCTCCACAAATGCACTCCAGCTTCCCCTTGGACGAGGAAAGGAGAGCACATCTGTCCAGTTCAACATTCATTATGTGGTGTCTTGAAGATGCTTCACACCACTCATTGCTTACAAACTGAAGATGTCCCTAAGACTGATCATATCCACTGTAAGAAATGCTTAGTTTAGTACAATATGGTGCTAAGTAGGCCCTCAAATTAGGTTCTTTTCAGGGAAGAATGTGCTATCTGCACAGCACTTCAGCAGCAGCTCTGCAGGAACAGGGACATTGACAGGAGTGCTTTCCTGGTTCTGGAATTGTGAAACCCAGAGCCCTTCTGCCAGCCTGGGCACACTGCAGGGAGTGAGGAACCTGCAGTCCTTGCTGGGATGCAAGGAGGGAGGAAGAAACTTTCTGAAGTGTAAAGGAGGTTGTGTTCCCTGCTGAGCAGGCACACAGTTTTGGTGCTGTCATGGTGCCACCACATGGAAAGGCAGAATTAATAGCCACAATAGCTAACAAAGGATCCACAGTCAGGTGAATTGCTCCAGAGTGCATGGAGGAGAGGACACTGGTGGAAGTTGTTATCTAGCTGATATGTAAAAGGGGGCAGGGGGAAGGAAAGAAATAGGAAACAAAAAAAAGGAAGGAAGGAGAAATACTGGAATTAGCTGCAAAGCTGGCAATGGCTGTGATGTGGTAAGATCTGTTTCATATCCACTCATAGTATTTGCCTGAAAAAACACATTTTTTAAGCTTAGTCTTACCTGAAATGAATGCTGCTTCTTTCCATTATCACTATTGCTGGGAATTGAAATGGCTGCAGATACAGAACAGTGTAAAAACATGATGAGCTGTGTAGCTTGGGAGCAATTGAGCAGCTGAATACTGCATTATTGAGAAATCATTCGCTACCTCTGGGTGTTAGTGAGAAACTGGAGAGTCCTAGACTGGCATTCAGGGCATAGCATAGGATGAATAAACATTACTGAGTGCTGAGTATTTGCTAGTGAATCCAGCATGGAGCTTCAGCAGTTGTGTGTCATCCCACTGCGTCTTCCAGGGTTGGCAACACACACAAAAGGAACAGTGAATGCCAGGAGCCTTGTGGCAGGATTGTTTCCTAAATAACCAAATTATCAATGAAATTAATGAGAGTTTGTATGAAGTGCAGCAGGCAAAACAGCCATATTTTCAAGTGTCAACATGTGAGAACCATTTAAATATATATCAGTAGTCCTCAAGGGACTTGTAGATAGCTGCATGAAATTATTTGGTTTATATGCATACCTTTCCATTGCCAAATTACTCCTGGCTTAGTGTTTTACCTCTTATCTAGTTAAAATAGGAATGTCTTTAGAACAAGTGGCTCAGTATTTTGTATATCAGTATATGTATATCTCTGGCATTGTACAAATAATAAGGTGTAGATGTAAATGATCATTAATATTGCAAGTGTTAAGCTGGAAATTCTAATTCCTAACTTCTTAGATGATTGCAAGTACAAATATTTCTTGACTCAGCATGCTATCACAAAACATGGAACCTTCTCCCATGCTGAGTGATGGCTATTAAGTATATCCCAGACCCTGTAAATCTCAGGTTATGGAATTTGTCCCAGAATCTGCTTTTGCTATGGTATTATGCTGCAGAAACTCATCCTGTATTTTTTAAAGCTAACACAAAATATCCACTCCATATGGTTTTGGAGATGTACTTAAAATATGAGCCAAGTTCAACCTGATGCGGTGCTGTCTTGCTGAGCCCTGAGCTTGTCTAAAACAATTTCTTTTAGAGGTGTGATCCCATTCATCTCAATGAGATTTTAAATCAAAGCCTAAAGAAAGTATTTTTAGTAACATTTTAAAGACCTTTTCATTACTACCTGTTTAAATTGAAGGTCTTTAATTTAGGAGTAAAAACAGTATGTCTATACCGTATTTCCAAGCAGTTTCCACCTCCTTGTAGATTTCAAACCTCATATTGTTTCCTACCTATGTAGCAAATCTGAGGACTTCAGTCTGTTTATACACAGCCAATTTTAAAAATCTTTGGTACCGAAGGAACTGGAAATATGGTGAGAACAGTAATCACAGTAAACAAGCTAGGGATTACTCTGTGGTATTGGACTACTTAAGCTATTGGGGTTAAGAGCTGGCTTTTCATTCTGTCCCAAAGATCATCTAAGGTTTCACTAAAATAAATGATCCTATGCAGACTGGATTTTGAATATTCAGGTTAAAATAACTGGGTTTATAATTTAAGTTGAAGCAGTTACTGAATTTTCTGCTTGCTGCAGTAGCTACTGTCAAAATCAAACATTTATTTGTTCCATGTGTATCATTACATGAGATGCACAAAGAACATTTATTAGTTCCACATCTCAGCAGGAGTGCACAGTGGCTCCTCAAAAAGGGAAAGAAGGTAGCAAGAATAGTAAGTTGAGTGATGGCAGCCTCAAAGCCCCTTCTTTTGGCTTAAAGTTTATCTTGCAGGGAAGGACCATGGATATAGCTGATCCACTGAAATGTACTGATGTAAGAGACTGGTACTTGACTTGACATACTGGGCAAGAGCTTAGAACAGAGCCAAAGCATTCCCCTCTAGAAAAACAAGTATGTAAAAAACCCATCTCATTTCTTTCAGTTCATAAAAACCCCAAAACATTTCTCATTTATAACTCCATGTTTTTTAATGGAAAACAAAGATGGTTTTTAAGATGAAAATGTTCTGTATTCACATGTGATCCTTAAAAAACACATGCTATTTTGAGCAGTGAATTGCAAGCCGGCCAGTGAAAGAAGCAGCAATATGTTCCTAGGAAATTTTCATTCCTCCCTCTGTTCTGCAGGGGAATGATACTTACATTAATTCTGAAAAACAAGCATGAGCAGAGAAATTTAAAATCAGCTATAAGCTTTCTCTGTTTCTAACTCCAGAGAATGAGCTGTATTGAGGGCTGCAGCAATGCTTTCCTGTTTCAGTGCCATGCTGCTGCGGGTCCAGAGCACTCAAACAGCGTTTTGGATCCACTCCAGCCAGTCAGACTTCCAGGTACAGCTCTTTTACAGGGCCTGAAAAAATATCCATAGTGTCCCCTTCCTCACTGCAGGTGTATCAGGAACATATTGTGGACCTCTGGAAACACATATCTGTGGATGTGCATAAAACAGGGGATTTGGATGTGAGGAGATATTTCAGTTCTTTTCAGAAATCCTGCCCCACTGAAGAAATGGGGCCTTTCCCAGGGACATGCACTGGGGCCAGAATTTCTCTAGCAGCATTAACTGGAGTTGTTTCTCTAGAGCAGATAGAGGGTGTGCAGAGGGAAAACTGCATTTCAGCATAGAAATAAAATGTCGTTGTGTTTAGAGTCGTTGGTTAATAACTCGGAGTCTTTGTGGAGGATAAAAAATGAGCTCTGAAAGAAAGCACTGAACCTCTTCAAGGCTGCACATTGTATTCCAGGTATACCTTCATTGTCAACATCCTACCTGAATATTAGCCAATGATTAATACTCCCATTCAAATGGGGGTTTTGTCACTTTTAGGAAGGGTTGTAAATCAACACGTGCTCTGAATATGCAACAGTTCCTATGATTTTCAAGTGATTAATACAGGCATTTGACCAGGACAAGTTTCAGGCATCAAAGAGTTAAAACTTCATTTCAGTAGAACTTCAGGGAACACTCTCATCTCTGCCTGGTTCCTCGCTGGCTCATTCAGAAAAACTGATGTTACATTATACATTAACATTTGTAAGTGTCATCTACATGGAAAATTTTAGTTATTTCCATTTTTTAAATTGTAGTTAGTGAAACTTTTATGTATACAGACAAAATGGGCAGCCATAGGAAGATATTTAAAACTTGCTCTTTCTGGTAGACCATGGGACTCGATGGCCACCTGGCACTGACTGACCCGGTATGTGATTTAAAGAAACTGGCTGGGTGATTATGTAGTGTCACCAGCTAAGTATGGCAAGACTCGGGGCTCACGGATTTCTCTTTAAAATGCAAAAAGCATTAAAAGCTGAACGGCTGCCGTTCCTTTGTGCTGCTGGCACGGAGGCAGGGGAGCCTGTTGGCTGGGGCAGCTCTGCCACCTGCAGCTCAGCGCCGGCAGGACCGCATCGCCTGCGCCCGCCGCAGAGCAGCCGCGCCACCGCAGCCCAGAACCCTCGTGGAGCCAAGGGCCTTTGCTGGGGAGGGATATCGCTAATTAAATTAGGAATAGAATGCATTAGCTTATGGTATGCAAAAGGTAAAAGAGAGCTTTCACATCGGTCTTTCGTGCTAATCTTCACTGCTTCCAGAATGAGCATCTGCTCTCGGAACAGAATAAAAACCCAGCATTAGAACAAAAATCATGAGGCTAAAACTGCTCTTGGTGTGACTGGACTGATCTCAGAGCTGAATATGACCCCTCACTGATGAAGGCCAGTTTTGACTCTGCTGATAACTGAGGTATTACAGGAAATTATGTGCGGATTCATATTCTCAGAAAGCTTTAAGTCCTGTCTGCAGTGCCACCAGGATCTCCTCGTATAACTCCCTTCTTGAAACATACTGGTTTTTAAAACCTGTAAATGCTAGTACTCTCCTCCAAAAAAAATCATTAAAAATAAATCAAATTGTTCCAGATGTGTTTTACTAACACCAAAAAAAAAAAAAAAAAAAAAANCATGGGCTTTATTATGTTTCCTATTTTCCCTCCCCTGAGCTCCAAGGGTATAGCATTACCATTTTGTCAAGTTGGATCCAAGCCCTCTAACTGATGAATTGTCCACAGGCTCCATGTGGAACTCCAGGAAAGTCGCTGGAGACAGTCTATATAGTACCAAAATGTGTGCAAGGGTCCCAGTGTGTCCTGGGCACCCACAAATACAGGCTGCTCATGGCAGTGATCTCTCAGAGCAAAGAGCTGTGTTCACTCCTGGTGCTGGCTCCACCTCCCAGCTCTGGCAGTGAAACAGTGATGATTCTGAGTAATGGTCAGACATCATCACAATGAGCTCAGACAGGATGGCTAGAAACTAATTCTAATAATATTGGGTTACTAAGCACCATGTGGAGTTCTTTCAGTGGGTTTTAGTACTGCAGAGGGAAAGTTTCTATTCTATTATGATACACATCATTCCAAATACGTTTTAAAAGCCAAAACAGACATAATTTTTCTTTGAACTTTAGGCTCTGTTCAACTGCACACACAATTAAGACACATTCTAGTGCCTGAAACATCCACATGGAGCTTTGTGTCCTTCTGGGACAGCAGGAGTGATCTGGTGGATCAGAACCAGCATCATCTAGGGCATTTCAGCTGGCACTGGACACCTGTGTGCAGGCATATGGATCCCACCTCTAGTGTTGCCTAAGTGTGGAACTCAGAAATATCTGTCTTGTTGAGCATTGCCATTAAAGGTCCTGTATTCCTAGGAATGTAGGAATTATTTCTGTAATCATACATCGTCACCCCACTAAATTCTTGAAGTCTTTAGGCTATTTTCCTCGGTGACTGATTTCAAGCTGTGAAAAAACTGCTTGTAGAAGAGATTGGTTTTGTTAGTGTTCCAAATATTATTAATATAGTACTATAGTAAAGATTTGTACATTTTGCTATTATCCAGTGCTTGAAAAAATGTTAAAATGGATGTTTTGAAGAAATCTCTCAGAGGGAGACTAGATGATCTGTGGGGAATAGACAGTTTAAGCCTCAGGCTTCTTCTCTATGCCAATGAATGCAGGAGTATAAAACATTTCATTAGTTTTGTTTTAAGAACTCACTCTGTCAACCCAGCCTGCCAGTTACCTGCTCACCAGTGGTTAAAGACAGCAGGTGGTTTTGGCCAATCAAGCTTTTAAATGCATCTTGTCCCACATTTTTAATCTGGCTTTTTTGAAAAAACCACGCTACTGATTGTTACTGGCAAGTTCCTTGGACTTAAGATAATTGGAGAACAATCATTTCCTCTTTCAAGGATTTGTGTTTGAGTCACTTTAGATTTCAAGTAGGTCTCAAAGGTCACTGAAAAAGACTGTGAGATTTTATATCAATCATTTTTAATCCAGTTCATTTTACACTTATGCCCAATTCATATGAGCTAGATGCATTTAAAACTATAGAGTGCAATGCCCTCCTATTATTCAAGTACCCAAAGCTGACCTTACAATTTTCAGACTTTAGAGGAAGAAAGTGCTTGTGAATTCCCCAAAAACTAGAAGAGGAATTTGTGTGAGCTCCCAAATACCCATAAGATGAGACATTCCCGTGTCCCAGAGTAGAGCCCTCAGTGCCCATACTTTTTTCTCTATGCATGTGAGATCAGTCAAGCATTTCTACATATTGGGTCTGTATTCCATTTTAATCTTGTGTGTGAAGTGAAGGAGATTATATACAGGATTAGCAGTCAAGATATCCACAGGCAGCAGGGACAGCATAGTTCTCAGTGCACATTATGGTTAGAGCACAATAGCAAACATCTTTGCCAAGATGATAAAGAAGAAACATTCTCTTTGTTGCCAATAATAAATATCTAGGGAAGAGTAAGTATATCATGAATAAAGTGTCCCTAAGGAAATGTTGGAGGAACCTACATATATATTTACATATTTTAGTCCCAGCAGCAGTAGAGCTATGTGTCTAGTGCTCTGCCCAGGGTAACTAGTTTGTTCAGAATTATCACAAATATCTTTTTCATGCTTGCTGCTATCAGCTCATAATGAGAAAATTTAGGCAGCCGTGCCAGAAACCCAGACTTTTGAGAGCCAAAACAACGGTGTCCATTATGATCATAAATCTCTTTCTCTCTCACATACACACACACAAAAACTGAGCAAGTACCTGCAGGTTTCAGAATAAATTGAATATGAACTCAAAATACAACACCTTTTTCACAGCATAAACTGGACCGTGCATATATTTTAGGACCCGATTATCTTAATTTTTGTTAGAAGAATGAAATAGATGAAAATCCAAGCCCAGAGTACACTATCTGATAGTAGCTTTCTGTCTATTAGATTATCTTGTAGATATTTATTTACAAAAAATACGTAAAAACTATGTGAGAGAAACGTCAGTGAGGCAACTGCACTTCCAATTTCTGCACTTGGAAAGAAATAATTTCCCATACTGAAGCTCTTCATTCTCCCTGCTGCTTTATGTTATCTCTGTTTTAACTGCTGTTAATGAAAGGCTCATCAAACAGCAGTGCCAATACACAGTAATATTTAAATGCTGAATTAGTCTCAGTCCTCATGGCAGCTCCCTTTCAACTATTTTCCCTGCACACTCTGCATCTCCATTTATATGAACAGGAGAAGGGTGCACGTGGGGAGAATGAAGCAAGCATTGCAGCCCAGAGAGAAGAATTTGTCTCCTGTCCTATATATTTGTAAAAGAAAGAAGGGAGAACATCTCCTGCTGAAGTAAATCCTAGACACTCCTTCAGCAAAACTTCCTAAAATTAAGTAAATAATTCAAAACAAGACTCTGCTTAAGTCATGCCTTTCTTCAGTTGCTGTTCTAACTTCTAATAATTTGATCAATTTGTTGCCCTAGTTCTGTTGGTAAAAAAAGCCAAACCTGCCCCTGCTTCTAAATGCAGTTCTGCTTTGAAAAGTGACTAAAAATGGCATGCAGGCTCCATGCTTATTCTGTGCCAGCTACTTCCTTATCATATGTCCTCAGTTTGCAAGTAAGGAACCTTTTCCTCCTATGTGCCAGCCCTGCAAATTTCAGGTAGAACCTGTAGGTCAACCTGGATTTTTCTCCTCATTTAGGATGCCTAAAACCCAAGGCTCTGCCAAACAAGAGTAAGCCCTTGGTTACATGTGTGCAATTTTGTAGCCTTCTATGGCTTTGAGTGAGGTTTAAATGACTGGAAATTATTGTGGTTATAAACAGGAGAAAATAGAAAGCAGCACAGATCTCTTTCTGCTGGATCTGCTATGCTAACAGGAGTGGAAAGCAGTGAACAATTATTTTAATTATTAAGTGAACAGATAGAAATTATATGACTCTATTTTAAAAAAGGTGCTTGAAATTCCATGCTTTCAGAAATCTCTGTCTTATATATTCAGCATTTAAGCAGACAAGTAAAATAAAATGCTTCTCTTTTTTTCTCTGTCATTCATGTGATAGCAAGAGAGTATATAGTCCTCATATAACAAAAAAAGCCCAAAATTACCTGGATTATTTTGCATCAATATCAAAATAGAAGGTCATTTATAAGAAGTGCTCGCTGTGGCATGCTGCAGGTCAGAAGAACACATTTTGCTGTATGGGAATGATAATCCACTATGGGCACTTTATTATTTATTAATCTTTGCAGCTTTGGCAATGAAGCATGAACATTTTGTAGTCTTCTGAAATCTCTGTAGCCCAGAAGACTAGAGTTGAAGCTTATCTGACATATCCAAAAAATACCTAGGATAATAAATAGCAAGTAGTTTTCTTGATTCAGAGTTTTGATCTTGCAATCCAAGTGAAGATTAAACTGAACTGCACAATGTATGCTCTGTTAGCAAGAGTAAAAAAAGTCCAAAAATATCATTTCCAGCTATGTAAATGCTGATCAGTGGAGGCTTTGCTTGGATGAAATTGTTTTATTCTGATTTTTTCTTCCAGTTGTGTGTAATACTGGAGCCAATGCAGGAACTGATGTCAAGACATAAAACCTACAATCTAAGTCCTCGAGACTGCTTGAAGACTTGCTTATTTCAAAAATGGCAGAGAATGGTGGCCCCACCAGGTATGTTTCACTTCCAATATTCCACTTATTTTGTAGTAAAATTAATAGAGAAGCAATGGGAAAGTTTACTTATAAGGGAAAGTAATAAAAATTAACAATGCTCCCAAAGCAAGCCTGAAAATTATTCTGTATTTTATGATTTCAGTCTGACACAACTGATTTATAGATGTGCACACTGAGATGGTTTCACTATGACTAGGATATAATTTAGTACAAAAATATGTGTAGATGGAATGCAAAATGCCTACTGGCTCCATTAGAATTCATCGTTTATGTAATCCTGCTTCCTGCTGTGACTCTGAAATTACAGCTACAATTCATAATTAATTGTCTTTGAGACTAATATCAAGTTATTTACAGGCCTGGACCTAATCTCCTTCCTCTTACACCTCAAAATAATAATTCTCTCTTTTTTCAGATTATAAAGGTTTGTATATCTAAGAGTGTTCACATGGGTGCCCAGGCCAAATTTTGAGAAGAACAATTGCCCCTCTGTGCTTTGCCAGTTTAAGCAAAGCTGTGTGATTGTCCCCATTCAGTCTGAGTTTTGCAGGCTTGCAGGGCAGTGGCATTAGCACACTTTAGGGGCTCTCTTGGGAGCAGCAGCTTCACAGGTGAAGCCCACACAGGATGGAGAAGGAACTCCAAGGGTGGCTCCTTGTGTGCCACATGGATGGCAGCAGTGGGGTAGAGGTCCCTGGCTGGGTCACTTGAGGCTGTGCCCTACATCACAGTGAGACCTGAGGTTTTGTTTAGCACTGTTTCTTGCTGTGTGACCTTCAGCAAGTTCCACAGTCACTTTGACCATAATGATCATTATCATGATACTCTCATCAGTAAAATGCTTTTGAACACCTTTATAGGCAATGCTGGGACAATCAGCTTTATTAATCCATCATTAAAAATTGAAAGCAGATTCCATTGGTTTGGGTCCAAATATCCTTCTACGGTTTGTATGTTAAATCTAACACAACTGCTGCTATTAAACCTAGCAATTTAATTGAAAAAGTATTTTAACACTTCCTCTTATGGATCATTTTAGTTCATGCTTTACAGTATCTGCCATTTGCTTTCCTTCTTATCATTTTATTGCAGCAGAACCCACAAGACAACCAACAACCAAACGGAGAAAAAGGAAAAACTCTACCAGCAGCACTTCCAACAGTAGTGCTGGGAACAATGCAAATAGTACCAACAGCAAGAAAAAGTCAGCTGCTGCAAACCTGAGTCTATCAAGTCAGGTACCTGTAAGTCTCACTTTCCTTTTAGGCCTGAATCACTTACAGTGCTTTGATTCTTTCCATACATTGTAAAGAAGGTGCATTCTTGAGCCCAAACTATCACAAGCAAAAGGCAATCTTGCACAGTGTGCTGTGGGAGCTGGGGAATTAGTGGAGAGGTGTGAAGAAGCTGTTCCACAGTGCAGCTTTAATGAAGGGCCCTCAAACAGAAGCGTCCTGAGGAGCAGATGTGATTTTTTAAAGGCCTGGGCCAGTTCCCCTTTTTGTCAGGGGGAGCCCCTCCACTAGGGGAGGGACTCAGATTAGGTCTCATGTTTTTACACATAGCATGAGCCTTGCAGACTTCATCTGCCAGGAGCTAAATGAGGCTGTGTCCCAGTGGTGCAGGACAGCTGGACCTGAGGAAGCCACTGGTCTCTCTGTGTTAGTACCTTCCCTCTAATTGGTGCCAGGTTCAGGTGCTGAACAGGAACAGGTTCTGAATTACCTTACCTGCAGAGGTTATCTCTTTGTCCAACCACTCCACTGCAGAGGGTAGATCCCCTGGAATGTGGCTCTCAGCTTATCCACCCTGCTAGCTGTAACTGTTGACATCCTAATTGTATAGGGACACACCGAGTCATTTCCAGAGTAGCAACTGTATCAGCACTTTAATAATGTCACATTTACTGCCTTAGTCACAATATAGGGGTAATCAGACCCCAAATTGTGACAAAGTGTGCCTTAGTCAATAAGGAGATAGCTTATGCATTTTAAAGCTCGGGAAATTAATTTGGTATTATTGGAACAGTAAAGTCATATCCTGGGAATAACATGCAGGTATTTTCATTGGATATCTGATCAGCAGATAGGAAGGGGGTAGGTCTCATCTGAAACCTGACAAAGAATATAGGCGTTTTGTTAGCACAAAGCAGACACTTCCTAGGAAGCTTGAATACCCAGATTTAAAAAAAGAGGAGGCTACTAACACCAGTGAAATGAAATGAAGATTTTTGTTTAGCAACTGATTTAGCAATCCACTAGTTTACAGCTTTGGGCTTCAGTACATTAAACTCATATTTCCTCCTTGTCATATTAAAATTTTCACATGGCTCGCATCCCCAGAGTCAGATTCTTTCCCTAATATAGGCATCTCTGTGTTTTTCTGGCAGCACAAAACAGTCAGAAGGCTGACTACCTGATCTCCTGGTGGCAGGCACCAGTCTGCCCCACTGATGATGTCTGCCAGAAAAACCTTTGGATCAATATTCAACCATATTTAAGAAAAGACAGCAACAAAGTGCAAAACCGAGCAACCAGCTAGTTGCCTGCTGTCTGCAACTTTAAAAGACAGTAGACTCATTTTCTGTCAGCTACACCCTGCTCAGAGTTCAGCAGGACCAGAATCTGTCCCCCTGCCTCTCTTCAGCCTGCTCCTCCCTGGAGAGAGGACTTTTGTTGCCTTCAGTGGTAGCCGTGTGTACTTGGATGTCTGAATGTGATTGAGCCCTCTGAGAGTTACCTGTCACTCCCACTGATACTGAAAGTGACTTCAGGTACTGAAGGCTACTCCTGACAGATGAAGTAGTCAAGGCTGCTCTTCTGATGGAGATGATAGTTGAGAATCTGAGACATATTGGTAAAGTTTATTATGGCATGAGGGATGGATTTTTAGCCTTCATTTACTTTTCAGGGTGTTGCATACTTGATGCTTTTCAATATTCTTCGCTTTCTGTACCAGAGTAGCAAAATGGTCCAAACTCTTTTGTATGGAGGATCAGGTTCCATTTTTAGGACACTTTTCCTTTCCATCTGCAAAGGGGAAAATGCTTAGCTGTTCGATTTGACATACTAACAGCTCTTCCCGTCTTCCCCACAGCAAAGATAGCAAACCAGATGGAATCGATGGTTTGGCCACCCTGTAGAGTAGACAGAACTCAAAATAATTTTAGCAGGAGGATATTTCAGTGTAAAACTATTCAACGCTTTTCAGTTTAATAAAGAGATGTTATCCCACGCTTCTTCAAAATCAGGCATTCTTTGAAGTGGACCTTGTTGCCATTGCCTTCTGAAGATAGCTGCAGGTAGCAGTAATTTGCTTTCTGTTTCTTTCCCATAACTGTACCTTAAAGTGTATCATTTAGTAGTTAATGTTTGGTTTCCCTTACTTGCAATAGAAGACCAGAGATCCTTGAACACAAATTGGCAGTTTTCAATTCACTAAAATATTCATTTGGCCATACAAGTTGCTGTGAATGGGACTTTCCTGCTCAGTAGAAAAAAAATCCCCACCCTTCTGGAATCATTCACTTTCAGTGTTAAAAGCATTTCCCCCTTATTAGTGAAGAGGAATGGAATCACTGCATCTTCTGTCCAGATGACTCACATAACCAGAGCTAGTTTCAGTTCCATTTTTCTCTTCCTCCTCTCTGGAGAACCCTGCAATGAGCTCATATCTATATCAAACCTGGATTGATATGAAGTCCTGTATTCCAACTTTTTTTCTCTAATGATTTCTTCCCTGCCAGCAAAGTCAGTCTCTCCACCATAATCACATCTAATTTCCTGTCTCTTTTATGCTTCTGTGTTGTTTTAACTTTGATAGTAAATTAATCCTGATTAAACAGTGTTTTCTTAGCCTCTATTCTATGTGATGTTTCTTGGTTTAGGACATTAGTAATTATTCCTTTTGCTCCTCCATTAATGCTGAATGCACTATGGAAAATACGTGAACTTACCACACTCCTCATCCACACTTCTCACTCACACCATTAACTTCTGTTTCTTTAATGAGGTCTTCATGCCTGGAGAGACAAATGTCCCATGTTCAGGATAGTGTCCAGAAAACAGCTGAAGTACCATCAACTATGGCAAAGCTTGACATTTCAGAGTTTTGTCATTTCCCCCACAGCCCCTTCCAGCTCTTCAGATGAATACATTGGGCTGAGCAAACCTTGATTAATGAGGGAATGGTACTTGTCACATAGACATTCTTCTAATAGTAGGTGGAGAAGGTTGTGCCATTTCCTCTACCTGCATTATTTTCTGATCAGTTCTCCAGGCAGGGACAGTGCAGACAATACAGAGCCAAGCTCAGAAAGTGAAATGATGTGATTGTGTTTCCATGCATGGCTCAGGTTGGCACTGCACCCTGAAGCTCAGTTGCTGAAGCCTAATCAGTCAGTATCATTTGTGCTCCTTGTGTTGTCTTAAATTTATTAGCACTTCCACAGTGCTGGAATATCCTGATCCATCTCTAATGACAATCCATAAAAGCATCTGAAGGGTCTCTGCTAGTGGGTGGGTATCTTCTCTCTCATCAGTAATTTGAAAAGGTTCACTCTCATTCTGTCCTCTTATCTCTAACTATTTTTTATACTTCCTCAACTGTGGTAAATAAAATACAAATTTTTGTCCTTTTGACAGTCACTTGCACTCTATTGCACCCATTTTCTCTTATGATGGTGGGATAAACAGTGGTTTCTGCAATTCTGTTGATTCCCAGGCTACTGATTGCAGAGCTTCAGTATCTCTTGTCACCATGATTCTTCTGGCCCAAGTCCCTTGTTTAATTCCTTTTCTATGTGTTAAATATTTCCTACAATCTTAACAGAAATCAGTTAGTCTGTGTGCCACAATTGCACCACACAACTCATTCTTAGGTTGGCCCATTGCTTGTCCAGTGATGCTTTTGACCCAAATCCTGTGGGTGCTGAGGCAAGAACTGTAGTGTGGTGGAAGTAGAACTAAGTGCTGCTAAAGTCAGTCCAATAGCACAAATACAAAAACATTTTTCTCACCAGAAGGTTTCTTCTCTCAGGCCCTCATGGGTGCAGGCTCAGTACTGCCAGGGCTTCCCATAGATGCACTGACTGGTTTTAGTGCACAAAGAAAACAGACAGGACAGGGACCCAGGAGCTGGAGTCTGCTCAGCTGCCTTAGTCTCAGCAGATGCCAGCAATTTAAACTGGGATTTGTTCATATTCTCAATCACATCTGATCTTTGGAAGGCTCATTGGTAACTCCAGAAACTGGAGTTACCAATTTCCACTTTCCTCTAGACAAAGACCAGAGATGGTCAAGAGTCCTTCTACAAGGCTCATAGAAAATCTGCCTTTCTAATGTTAGCCTTCCTATCATTTTGAAGAAATTACTTGTCTAATTTGGATGTGTCATTGTCTTACCACTTACACAGTACTAATAATTTCCTCTAGTATTTGAAGCTAGCTGCAATATTTTCCCAAGTCTTTGCTCAGTTTTCAAGCCTTCTTACTGGCTAAAATCATATTCTTTGCATTTTTCATATTCTTCTGTTTCAAATAAAACTTTCTTGAAAGCCCAAAGCCCTGTACTGTAGAGCAGTGATTTGTGTACTGTGATCTGTGGATTACAGGTATAAGCAAGGTCATCAGAAAGGTTCCATACAGCTATTTTCGCTTAAATATCACTCTCTATTAAGTTTAATAAAAACAGGGCACATTGATCCATTTTCATATATTTGAAACTTGATAGCAATCTACAACTCTCACAAACTCTAAGAACCATTGCTCTGTGCTGCTCTCAATCATCACCACAGAAATTAATAGGTGGAATTTGCTTTCATTTACTAAAAAAGATCCCATTGAGTGTAATGCTGTAACCATGAACCCAGTGAAATATCATGTGTTGGGAAGAATAAAGCATCACTACATGCCACTGAGTAAATGAAACATTCTTTGTTACATCCAGAGTCTTAAGTAGAACCTCCTTGCACTCTTTAAGCAAGTGACATACCTCAATAATCTCTCTTTCTCTTTGTAGTTCTCTGTAAGCTCCTCAGAAACCAAATCCATAAATAAACCTGCTAATGTGGAAGGGAGCAATGCAATCACTTACATGTTCCAGAAACAAGGCAGGTTCAGGTGTTTTGTAATGGATGTTGTAGAACCAGAGCTACAGTTCCAGGGCCAGAGATTAGTGTCAGAAATTATCCCATGTCTCAGAACTCTGCACTTCAGAATCTAAGATTTAGAAGTAAGGAGATGAGAGAGAATAAATTTGTTTCCAGTTTTTATGCTTTAGGAAAAACATTCCAAACAAGACCAGAATGTCAAGTTAACAGTGAGGATCATGATGAGATGTGAAAGATTTTTCTCTAGAAAGTGTTTACTCTGAAACCTAATTAAAATGTCAGTTCTGTTTCTAAAGATCATTTCAATACCTCTGTCAGTCTGATGTTCTTCTCGTGGGAGCAGTGACCATTATGGGTGTGGGCAGCAGAGGGGCTCTCAGTCATTAATAATTTTGAGATAAAAAGTCAGTTATTAAAATAATTGCCACTAACACAGTTCCATAACAAGGAAAGCAGGAAGAGGAACCCTTCTTCTTTTTGTCTTAGCACGTAGAGGTATGCTAGCTGCTAAAACTAGTGCAACTTTCAGTCCTGGGAGGATGAGATGTGCTTGAATGATACACTTGAGAGTGCCAGGCATTTTTAATTACCTCAGGCTTGTGAAGCACTGTTTGTCTACTTCTGGGGGCTGTGACAACAGAGCTACAGACTGATCGCTGTAACACACTGAGCGAGGCTATGCATTATCAGCAGCAAAGATGGCAGGCTCAGGGATGGGGAATTTTTCATGGCCCACCAGAAATTTTTACCCCCAAACTTCAGTAAGACATTGTTTAGACATAGAATGATGCCAAGTTAAAAAGTGTAGTTACTTAACTGGGCAGGGCAGAGCTAAATTTTGAGGCTTGGTAAAAAAAAAAAAAGATGAAGCCTAGAAATGACCAGTCTGTTAAATAGAAGTGCTTGCCTTTGAGTGTTGTGTGAAGTGATCTCTGTGTATAGTTTATATGCATCAATTTAAGTTTGGATGGCAACTAGGGTTATTACAGGATGAAAGGTATGATATACATGAAAGCTGCTTTTGTGGTTATATTATAAAATAATACATTTCTATCACATAATGTAAAACAACCACTGCTTTATTTACAGTGCTTCACTACAACCATATTTTACTATCATGAGACATTCCTTGACCAAAAATGTTGTTTCTAATCACAGAGTAAATTAATAAGATTGAGTGACTACAGTCTAAATCTTTTTTAAACTAATTTAGTCAAATATGTGCTACCATAACTAGGCCATAGCAGTGTGTGCTGCCATGACAGAGACTAGGGTTTAATTCTTGGATTCTGCTTCTCACTCCATGAGCAGGAGCTAGGAGCACTCCAGAGCTGCAGCCTCAACCCTGGGAGGGATGGAGCCTTGTGTCATTCAACAGCAGTGACCCCCACTGGCCAATTTAAGGAGAAGCATTGAGGGGCTCTAAAAGGAGTCACTTCCAGTCCTCCTCAGAGGTTGGTGGTCATTGCACGGGATCTAGTGAGTGGAGGTTCAATGGGGTGCACTTGGTGGGGTCTTCAGCTTTCAGTCTGAGGAGCAGAATCCTCTGGGGAGGAAACAGCATGTGCGCTTCCTGAGACACTATTTTTGCCTGATATAACTATAAGTGGCAGGATTGTCAAGATTTTTTTTTCAGATGTCCTGTAACAAATGCTGTGATATCTATCTTTTAAATAGAATGAGGGAGAACTCCACTAACCTCAAGAGAGAGAGAGAGAGAAAGGGAGAGACTCAATAGCATGGAGGGAAATACAAGTGCAAACTGTTCTCTCAGTGGGAGTCATTATACAAAAGGAATAATATTTGAATGAATCTGAGAAATTAGAGGTGGAAATACTGACAAGGTCATTGAACATCTCCTCACTGATGCACAAATGTTTCCTACCACAGACTGAGAGTTTTTCCCAGCCCAGTGTTAGGTGACCTGAGCAGTAAAACTAGCACTGTTCCAGTGGGGTCGTTAATCCTCAGCCTGCCATTATCAGGAACAGGAATATTGTCTTAGCAGTGGGGATTACGTTTTTGTTTACTTAATGCCATCTTAGTACCCTAGTCTCCATCTCCTCAGATTGGCCTAAAGTGATTGTCTTCCTCCCAGCACTTGCAGCTATTAATTACATTTGCCCCTCCCAATCATTTGGTGGATGTAATACATATTTAATTCTTTCACGTGGCCTCCCCAGCCAGCTGCTGTAGCCCCATAGTGATTTTTGGTGTGCTTGTCTAAGTCTCACGTGAGTCTTAGCTGACCTCTTGCTGGTTTGGCAACAGACAGGACTTGAGGCAGGTCCTGGAGAATGTTGAGGTAAAAGGAACTGTTGCCACCTCGGTCTGTGATTCTGTGTTTCAGCACTGTGGTCCCTCTCGCCTGCCATGTAACACTCACACCAACTCGCTGTCCTCTGCCAGGTCTCTCTGGTCATTAAAGCTCTCGCAGTACAATGGCATCAGGTCTGGTTCAGCACTGCACACCACATACTGCCTGTTGTTTAGAGGGATGGGATAAATTAGAATAAACTTTTGCTTATGAACACCTTTGTCTTTTACACTTCCGTGTCGCAAAGCTGCGTGTGAGTTTTATTTAACCAAATATTTTATGGATATATGGAGTAACAGAACAGACAAAGTGAAGAAGAAATAATGTAACAATTTTCATATACTCAAAAATTTTTTACATAGCACAGGCTGAAAATGTGATACAAACATTCTTCTGTAGCATGCCAGCCTTTGCTGAGGGATAGTGTAACACAAGATAGTGTAAACAAAAAATAGTGTAAACAGTTGCAGGCAATAATTTGTATTGTTTTGTGGTGAAGGAAGTAGATATCTCATTAAAAAGAAGCCTTATTAAATGCAAACATTTGTCTTCTGTTTGCTTTTTACATTCATAAGGAGGAACAGATCCTTTAAACCTGAATCTGTTGTTCACTAGGATTCTTGGAAGGGCTTGTTAAATCAGCAGGAACAAAGCTAGACATCTGGAATTGCTGCACTTCTACCAAGCTCTGCCTGATGCCCTGACACCTGAGCTGCATGAAAAGATGCATCCCACACATTTCTTTAGCTGTTAGCACAGCAGCCTGATTCTCCCTTGAACAGAGAGAACAAGAGAGCTCTCTGGCTTTGCACCTTTGCTTTCCAATCTCAAGTTTGCACCTTTCTATCCCATGCTGCTTAGGTTTTTTGCAGCAAATCTGTGATGCACTGGAGTACAGTAGGCGGTTTACTTGTTTTCATGGAAGGACAATTTGTACTTAAAGCAGTGATTAGATGGATTCTTTCTTTCTTGCATGCTTTAGTTTCTGATGAGTACTAGCTTCATCAGTGTAATTATAATTAGCACTCTTCATCTTGCTTTTACGGTACCAGCTGGACAGATTGGTCCTCTTACTGCACAGATTGGCGGCAGGGTTGCCTACATGGAGTTAGGTGACAGGCACCATGAAATAACAGATGGTAAATTCAGGGCTTGTTGGCAATCAGCAGGTTTTTGCTAATGACTTAATTAGCTATGCAAATTGTCAAATCAGTGTGAACATTGTTTTTATCGAAAACTTTACCTAAATTAATTACCATAATTAAGTAGCAGAATGTCAAGTATATTGGATGCGTAAAAGGGCTTGGCTGGCTATGGATAAGAGAGTTACCATCTTTATTAGAGTGCTGTGCTCCACATTTGAGAAGTCTGAGGATAAGAAATGTGGTTTCTTTTAAACTACTTTTAAAATACTCGTATCACCAAGTTCCAACTGAGATACACCCTGGTGCCTTTCCAAAGAAAATGGCTCAGGAAGGATTGACTGGATAAAGGCTAAATATTTCAAGGAGAAGTTTAAAGGCAGTCTCATAGCCTGTTTATTTGCTTAAAATCAGGCACATTTTTCAGCCTACCTGCTTTTCAGTTCTGGGGTTTCTGAGATCCAGAGCCACGAGCATGCAGCTATAGAGATGTGTGAGAGTTTTTAATTAAATTAGAAATAAAGTGTAAGCCTCTCTCCTTGTTCCTACTATGTGGGAACTTTTAACTCTGTTGTTCAAATGTCACAAAGTTAAAGAGATGCAAATTCTCTAACATAATTTTTTTAAGTTGATTTTTTCTCTCTCAAGGTTTCCATATAACAAATATTGGGTGCTGTTCACAGGATGTGATGGTGGTAGGAGAACCAACTCTGATGGGAGGCGAATTTGGGGATGAAGACGAAAGGCTTATCACTAGATTAGAGAATACACAGTATGATGCAGCAAATGGCATGGATGATGAAGAAGATTTCAACAATTCACCTGCACTGGGAAATAACAGCCCATGGAACAGCAAACCTCCTGCTAACCAGGAGACTAAATCTGAAAACCCCACGCCACAAGCTTCCCAATAGGTTATTCTGCAGCAATGCCCACTGCAATGTACCTCAGTGGGTTATTAATTACTGTTTCATAGCATTCTTCAAACTAAAATTTCAAAGAAACACCTTTCAAATGATACAGTATCTATTTCTAAACTAAAGCTATCCAACTTTTTTTCGTTAGGGAAAACTCTTGTATAAGCTTCCATATACATTCCTTGGAAGTATTCTCATACAACTAGATACTGGCACTGACCTCAATTAAAATAATTGAAAATTAAACAGCATCTCATGGCAAATTTCTGACAGTGCATTTTATTGGAAGGGGTTGTTTTTTTCCTCATCAAACAATGGCCATATTTTAACAAGTCATCAGTGCTCAGGATCTCATTAACGTAACTATGTAAAACTTTTTACAATTGTAATATATTTTCTGCTTTTCAACTTGCACCTGAAATTTCTTGTTTCAGAAAAAAAGATCAGCTTTTAAGGAAAAGTAATTTAAAGTAACTTTTGTTCATTCTTTAACTTTTCTTTCATCAGTTAATCATTTAAAGGATCCAGCATTTTTAATTTACATTTAGCTGATGCCAGTAGATACTCTATCCATCATTTAATAAAAATACTGAAACAAGAAATGTCTTTTTTTCATCGAAGACATGAGAAATATTTTTATGTGGAAAAAGACACCCAGTCCTATGAGAGTTTATGCTTTGTAAAATTGCTGTCGATCCAGATATTTTAAAGCCATGTAATCCATTAACTTTGTGGGCAGCTTAATAAATCTAAAACTTTTGTGTTTTTATTATTGTATCTGAGTTGGCTTTGTTGTTATTTCTTTTCATAGTATATTTCTTGTATAATATTTTTGTAAAGCCCTCATTTTTTTGTTTTACTTTTTTTGTTTTGTTTTGTTTTTTATTCCAGTGTATTTATGTGAAACTTTATAAAAGAAACTAATTTTTTTTCATTTACATATTAATATGTTCAACTCATCATGTAAAGACACAGTGAGTCAGTGTGTTATATAATACAATTGTATTTTATGTATGCTTTGCCAATAAGTGTGCCAATAAACTGTGTTAACAAATGTGCTCTTACACAGTGCATTTACAGTTCCTTGCATGCAAAGCACACACACTCGAGTTCAGGATCATGCCCCAGGCATTCCTGGGATTCGTGTGTCACTGAATTGAGGTCCTTTTCCAGCTAGGGGGAAAGTCTGTGGTTAGGTGTGAAGTGCTTGCAGGTCAGTTTGGTTTGAAGCTCTTTTTCTGACAATAACGATGTGCAGCACCAGGGTGAGTTACAGCAGAGAGAGCCAAGAGAGAGGCAGTGCAGGACACCCAGCCAGAGCCTCCATCCCAAACCTCACATCCCTTGGCTTCCAGGGCCGGCACTTATCGGGGCGGGGATTTCCACTCTGCTGAACTCTGTCTGATGTTTTTGTGGTGAGTGCCCCAGCTGGTGATGAGAGGATTTTAAAATCTCCTCCTTCTTTTGCTTTGCTATGGTATCAGTTGCTCACGGGTGCCAGCGAACCCCCTGGAGGGGTGCTCTGGGCACGGCCCAGCCCACAAAGCCCCTCAGGCACACACCCACATCCCGAGGCACCTGGGGAGCCCTGCAAGGTGCACCCTCAGAGTGGCAAACACTGAAGAACTGTCAGCAGAGAGATGCTGAATCTACACAATCCTACCTTTTGTGCAGGGGAGTGGTGTTTTGTTCTTCCCTGAAACTCTGCTCTCAATTTTGCTGATATTTTAAGAGCAGCTGAAGAACTCCTAGGGTTTTTCTGACTGGCTGTACGTACATGCAGGAGCCAGCCTAGGGAAATGTGGCTCCTTAGCATATATACATATTTTTCTAATCATGCTTTTGCTGGATGTGATTTCACAAAGAGTTTTGAAACCACCATTGCAGAGAAGGAACACAAAGCAAAGCACCCTGTGTGGCCACTTGGTTCTTGGTGAGAGAGCTCCCTCCCTGCCCCAGGAACCAGCCTTGGCCCCTGACATGTGCCCATGCTCCTGCAAGCAGAATCCTTCTTCAATGACTTTTGGCACCCACGGTACTCCTTGCAGGAAGATAGTCTGAGAGACACTCCAAGTTCTAGAGCACAAAGGACATCAACTACAGAATTTAAAACTAGCTAGATAACCAACGTGCATAGCCATGCTGCTCCTTTGTAACACTTTCAGAATGTAGGAAACTGTATTTTTATCATTCAGTGACTATATCAGCCCTGATTTTTCCCTGTAAATAATTAAATTCACAATGTATTCCATTAAGGGATCTCTGGCTTCTATATAACTGCTATAACATTACAATTATACACTGTAATTCTAATGTTCAAAAACACTAATCATTCATATTACATCTCCATGAGCACACTCTAAAGGGCGTTCCTCATTATTAATCTTTCAAGACTGGCACTACTATTTCAATTTTTAAAAGATTTATGATGTCATATTACTCCTGTTGTTTCAGTAAATAAACACAGGAACGCTTGAAAAATGGGCAGCAGACTCCTTAAAGTGCTGTCCTTGAATTAATCTCGAAGGACACTTTCTCCATATCTCCTCAAAGCCCTCGTCTACAAAGCTATCAATCCACCGTGTTGTGGTTAGGGTGAGTAACAGACACAGCTAGCTGATTTTATTTATTCACTTATTTATTCCTAAAAGAAGTGTCCAAGATGGGCAGCTCGAGGAAGTGGCTGAGATGGAGAGCAGCTGGACACGCAGTGTGCCCTGGGCTGCTGCGTGGGCTTCTCGTACACCTGTGAAATGACTTGGTAAACTCATCAAGGCAGAGCCTGTGATCCCATTTCTGATCCTGAGAGCCCATCCTCAGGAACACTCCCCACGGGTTGAGGAGTGAAGAACACATCAGCTAATGGATTTCATGGCTTTCAGCTGGGGGGTTGTCATTAAATGACACTGCAGCTTCCATGTGACTGCCCGGGACAGAGCAGTGGGAAAGGTGAATAAACACCACAGGTGAGTGGAAGCAACAGGTTTGTAAGAGCTGAGGTTGCAGCCTGAAGAAGGAAAGCTGGAAACCAATAGTTAATTTTACTGTAATCTAATCTCACCACCTACCAGAACATTGTATCTCTCTTAGAATTTGGAAGGAAATAATGTTTTTGGCACTTCCCCCTGGGGAGCCCTGAAGCTATTAAAAGGAGGAAGGAAACTTATCTCGTGATGTTGAAATACTTTCAGAAAGAAAGCTCTTGTTTGTTTTAGCTAAATGGAGGGAAATACTGGCCCTGAGAAGTGCCCGTGCAAATCAGAGGGAGGAAATACCAGGAGTTTACTTGGAAAAGCTGAATCACATAATTGGTAAAGTGACCAAATATGAGCACTGATAACCAAGCCAGTTGCTTTAACAAAGAACTTAAATCATAAGTCATAAGCAAGAGTCATAAACACGGGTGGGTTTTGATTGTTCTTTGAATTGCTTTGTTTGGGGATTTTTTTAGTTTTGTTTTTGGTCTTTGTTCAGCAAAGTCCATTTCTTAGAGAACTTTCAACTCCCGTGAATCACCAGCTGGTCTCACCAGCTGCACCTTGTGAGAACATTTCAGTATTTCAGTTCCTAAAGGTCCTCCTTCCTCTCTTTCCACAAGCAAAACAAGCAGTATTTACAAATTTGTAATCTTTTCAGAAAGCAGATTTTCTCAGGTTTCATCATCTTTGCACAGATAGGTATGGGTGTAATAATGTGGTCAGATAATTCAATTTGGAAGGGACCTTGGGAGGTATAACTCATATTTGCATTCTTTCAGTATCACAGACCTCTGTGAGTCATGACTGATTTTTAGCCTTGGTCCTGGAGAAGTTACTGCTCTCAAACACTTGGGAAGTGTAAACAACTTCCATCCTTGGGGAGCAGAGCAAAAGTGCCCTGTACCAGAGAGCTGAGAATGCCAGGGATGATCCATCTTGAAGTGTGCAGGAAGACACAGGAGATAGAGGGGGAGGAAACACCAAGGGGAAAGGCAAAATACTGAGCACCACTGGGTAGAACACCCAGCACCAGGGTGGAGAGAGGCTCCCTACCCAGCCATGGTTGCAAAACACCATTAAAGGAGTCTAAATGATAGAACAGACTAAATTCTGCAATTTCACAGCCTCCATGAAAATCCCATTTTAGCAAAGACAGGATGAAAGAGAAAACATGAATGATTGATATTGAAGGAAACCCAGTTTGTGTCTAATATATCCTGGAGAAACTGCTAATGGAAATTGAATAGTCCTGAAAATATTTCCTGAGACTGCAACTCTGATCAAGTAGCCCTATGGTGATATATTGCATGTCCAAATTAAAGCTGCCCTGGGGCACATGGAACCCCAGCAGCTGGTTTTGCTGTGCAGGACTGGATGATTTGTATGTTTTTTCTAGCTTTTTGACAGCATATTTTTATACAAGGCTAAGGCCTGAATCTTCTACTGTGTAAGAGGAGCTACTGAATATTTAACATCCCATAGACCTGATGTTACTCCAGCATGTCATTATGTTCTCCTAGGAAGCCTGGTGGTACCCCAGCATTACAGAATGGCAGATGGTACCTTTAGATAGAGAGTCACTTATGAAGTCTCTAAATTTATGGACCATACTCATACATTTCTCGACAAAATATGAATTTCCACTGAATGCTCACAGTATTAAAATCTGTTCTAATTTACCACAGTATTTTGACAGCAACCAGTATCAGTTCTTTAAAGGGGAGAGGCTTTATTAGGAACAGTAATGGAGCAATCTAACTGTAAAAGCATTTCTTCCATGACCCTGTGAATCACTTCTGAAATAAAAGAACTTTATCCCTCACATCAAGAAATAATTTTTAATGGGTCTATGGGCAGTCTTAATTCATAAGCACATTTTAAAACACCATTATGCACTAAAGATGACATCAGGAAATAATTCACTTGTGCATATGGAATCAAAAACTTTATAAAAAGCATCCATCTACAACAGAGCAAAACCACTTCAGCTCCCCAAGAAATTCCCAGTTCTGTTTGCATCCATTTTACGGGGATCAGGATGAGATTGATTAGGTTTCGTTTGAATAAGATACTGAACCCATCCCTGATGGTTCAGGTTACAGGTTAGTGCTTCAGCTGAACAGATGAATGCCCACCCAGTGTTGCTTCCATGCCTGTTGCAGAACCAAATTCAGGATCCTTTAGGTCAGTGCTTGTGGCTGGAGTCCGAATTTCTTCAGGTTCATTTTCTTTCTTCTGTCTGTGGTTGTGTGGATTTTATGAGGGTGGGAATTTTTAATTTGGGAATATTTTGAGTCTTCTTTATTTTTCTTTTTCTTCTTCAATCTGTACAGTGCCCTATAAGTACTTCTCAGATGTCCAAGACCATCTCAGCTGGAAGGTGACATGCAGAGCATGTGCTAGAGTGTGTGTGTAGCAGTACTTTGTATTATGCTGAAAGAAACTCTGCCTGATCTCTGGAGATCCTCAAGTTGTGTATCACCCAGTTTAATTAATAGCTCTGTCTCAACAACTCTGAATTCATCTGAGCTGCTATGTATAATTTTGTATTGAACAGCTCTAATGTATAAGGTTAGCATCTCCTTTGTAATGCATTAGGAGACATTTTAGCAAATGCTTGATATAAAGCAGGCATTTAACACTCCTTATCGCATTCAGCTGCGACTCTCATTTCATCACATGAAGTTTCATCCTCCCTGAGTAATCTCTTGGGGGGTCTGAGTACTGAAAAAGCTTTTAAGAGCTGGTGTTTGGTGCTTTCAGATGCTGGGGATTTTTTTTTTTCCAATCTATTTTCTTCCATTTCTCTTTGATAGATTATGAAAATTTGTTTGTCATTTTGCACAGAGATTTTAACTTTCCGTCTTCTTCTGGCCATGTGCAAAACAGAACACAGGACTCACATGTGCTCCACACAGACAAACCCATCAAAACCAAGGTGGGTTGCTCCCAGCTTGCCAAGAGAGATCAAACTCAGTAGACAGAAGGTGTGAAATTTAGGAACTGTGATCGATACTGGGGCTTGTGTCTGTCTTTGACTGCAAACTCCATTCTGAAAGGGAATTTTCAGCTGTTTTCTTTGAAATCTCCCCTCCAGGTTAAACTCATGTTCCAAAGGGTGATAACAAAGGGTGAACTCCTGAGACAGCTATCTTTTCATTTGAGTTTGTCAGCAGCTCCATGTCTGTCTGTGTCTGTGCTTAGACCACCAGCTCCTCCAACGTGAATCAGGTGGGAAGTGCTGCAGGAGCTGGGTTTATTGCTGAGGTGTCCCTGGACAGCACTCACGAACCTTTATTGTGGTTCCTGAGCTCTGCAGCAGTAATGCAATTTCATTTTTGCATATCACAGCTATCTCCTCTGCTGGTCTTTGTGTCAACAGGGACGGGGAGCTTCAAGTTGGCTTTGTTTGTTTTGCTGCTATTTCAGCCTAAAAGCAAAAAGAAAATATAACCTGTAGCAGCCTTCTTTCTTCCAGAAAATGTATTATTTTTAAAATATATCCCCTTCTTTATGGAAGTCAGGGCTTCCTTGTGAAGGGCCTAACTCAAATTTCACGCAGCAGGATTTGGCTTTACTGTAGAAGCCGGTTGCATTCCTGAGAGGGAGGAAAAAATACTAATGGCCAGGTTATAATGAGGGGCTGAACAGTGGCACTCCACAGGGAGGCAACATTTCTGAGCTCAAGACCATGTAATAGTAGGATATGGGCTTTTAAAATGGAAAGAGAGCTGTCGAGGCCTATGATTTTTCTGTGAGACCCACAGCATGGCCAATTCTCAAGTAGGGACAGGAACTGCTGGGGAAGGAAGGAGTGGTCTGTATAATAATTGCCTTCCAACAGTCTGAGGCTTCTGAAAGTGGCAATCTACAAGACAGCAGTTCCCAAGAAAAGCCCATATACAGGGAAAGAAAACTGCAATCAGTAGTGAAGGAAACCTTCTAGTGATGGGCCTCATGCAGGCACTTCCAGGTACCAGAATGGGCACACAGCTGCAAGGCCAAGACTCAAAGGGGAAAATGGAAAATTGATCTTATTTAATATGTTTTTAATTTTATTCATTTGTTTTATTTTCAATCACCTGTGACCATGTAGTCCAGTGCCAAAACCTTCTGATTTCTTAACTGCAACAACCCCTTTTAGGTGATTAACCAGTGAATTAATTTGAAATATCCTTTGAGGTAGAAGAAAGAAAACACAGGGACCGCCCTACCTTAAAACCAGTAGAGTCATTTTGTCCCACTAAAAGCTTGGCTGCAGCCTCAGCTTTTCTGGGACTGTTATACTCATCTCCCCACACCTCACTCTCCTTCTGAATACCCTACAACCTCCTCCAGACCAGCGCCTTCCTTAGGAAAGGGTTTGTGCTGATTTGGTTATCACTGCAAAATGTCTGCCTGTATGAGTGCAGGCTGTTGTGAAACTCAGAGTGGATGTACAGAAATAAGGGTTTCCCAAAATTATGATTCTTTAATGTTTTGGTTCTTTGTTTGTTTTGTCAAACAAAACCTTTTCGTTTGTTCAGAATGCATCTTTCATTTTGGTTCTTTCTGGGTATTGAAATTTTAAGCTGTACTTTGATAATTTTCTTTCCAGGTGTGATTGTCATGAAACCACAAGCACCACAAATTTGTTCTCAGTTTAAAACAAACAGTTAAAATTTTCTGGAGCTAGAAGTAGAATATCAAATACAAGCTCCTCTGAACCAGCCAGGGGTGGGCTGATGAGGTTCCCTCCTCAAGGCTTCTGACTAAGCAACAACGCTTAAGAATGAATTACACAGATTTTGTGCTGCCCAGGTCTCTACAGAAATATGCTTGTAAATGTTGCAGAGAGCTTGTTTGAAGGACATATGAATGATACAGAATGATATAGATCACCCAAAGCATCAATTATTCCATCTTTCTCCTCTCCTTCCTTCTCCAATTCCCTTTAATATTTGAAAATAGACTAATCCAGGAGAGTTACAATTAAAAAAGAAGAAAGAAGAAAATAAAAGTGGTAAAGGCTTGTCAGCTCTGGCTATCCAGTTACAAGGGCTCATCCCAGGATGCTGTTATGGCAGCTGGTGCTTTAAATGACCAGAACTGGACAACCCTGACTGGACTGTGTCCAACATGTGTCTTTGTGGCTTTATGGCACTTTATGTGCATACAGCACAGCAAGAAGTTCCTAAAACCCAATTTCCTATAATTCCCACAGAAGGACTGCGTTGAGGACCCCACTTTCTGTACAAAACCCAAAGGCTCAGAGCTCACCTGGCCCCTGGCACACCCCTGGTCCCTGATGGGAGGCCAGCAGTGCCTGGTGAGGAGCACAGTGTGCTCCACTGCCCGGCTCGTTGGTCACTCCCTCTGCCCTTCTCAGAGGCACAGCCCCTCTGCCTGAGCATCCACAGCCCTGCCCTGGGGCCACTCAGCCTTTTACACAGCCCCAGACACCCCCTTGTCTTAACAGTTGTGAGTCTTGAGTGGAGCTGGGCCAATTTGGATCCCTCTATTAGCAGTATTAAATTCCATTGTGCAGGTATTTCCACAGCTGTGAGTTATTCAACATAAACTACTGAAGTAGAGAATAGGCTGCAAATAACCCACCAGGGAACAATTTCTTAAGTGCTAGTCATCCAGCAAATTCCTTTATTCTCAGTTTTTATAGCAGGATTATTTGATGTAGAGGATATGTCCAGGTCATAATGTATTTGATTATTTATAGCAGATATCTTGTGTCATGAGCTCCATTTTAAAATGGACAAGTATTATTGGAACTAGACAGATGTGATGTTAATTTCCAAAACTAACCTCATTTTCAATGGAGCCTGTGCTATTGCTTGTACTTTTGAGAATATCACTTTTCTGGTAATTTTTCAACCCCCCAGTTGTTTTGCTACTAAGCCTACTTCATCCTGTGATTTTTCTGCTTCCTATATCTTTCCTTGATGACTAGTCCTATTTCCTAGTGAAATATTTCCCCCCCAATTCCACCAAATGGATCCCCCTGTAGGGAAAAAAAAGCTTTTTTTCTGTTCCACGCTCCATCAACACTCAAGATAAGTTTTCAGTTCTGTGGAGGCCCCAAGAGCAGTTGTCACCTGCTTTAAACCCTGATTAAAACTCCTGCTGAATGGAAACTCCCCTTTCTGTGTCACCTGCCTGAGCCAACAGTGTGGCCTCTCTCCTGGGAAATGTATTTAGGGGATATACACCTTTTTTGTAATGCTGCTCCATTAGCCTAAAGACAAGGAGACCTCTGCAAAATTCTTTCAGGTGTCTCCAAATCCAGCTCTTGGCACAGCACAGTTGTTGTGGTTTAACCCCAGCTGGAAACTGAATAGCACAAATGTCCTTGCACACACTCCAACCCACCCTTCCACACACAGGTCCTCTCTGGTAAGACAGGGAGGGGAATCAAGGAGGAAAAATGTAAAACTCCTGGCTTGAGATAAGAATAGTTTAATAATTAAAAGTAAAATATAATAATACTAATGATAATAATAGCAATAATAACAATTGTAATGAAATGAGAGAGGGAGAGGAATAAAATCTAAGAGAAACAAGTGATGCACACTGCAATTGCTCACCAGTCACTGGCCTATGCCCTGCCCATCCCTGAGCAGCAATTGGTGCCTCCCAGCCAGCTCCCCCCCAGTTTATATAATCAGCATCTCCTGTGGAATGGAAAGGCCCTTTGGCCAGTTTGGGTCAGCTC
>VZRX01003799.1:106933-138726 GCA_013398075.1 Notiomystis cincta
CTGTGATTTTTCTGCTTCCTATATCTTTCCTTGATGACTAGTCCTATTTCCTAGTGAAATATTTCCCCCCCAATTCCACCAAATGGATCCCCCTGTAGGGAAAAAAAAGCTTTTTTTCTGTTCCACGCTCCATCAACACTCAAGATAAGTTTTCAGTTCTGTGGAGGCCCCAAGAGCAGTTGTCACCTGCTTTAAACCCTGATTAAAACTCCTGCTGAATGGAAACTCCCCTTTCTGTGTCACCTGCCTGAGCCAACAGTGTGGCCTCTCTCCTGGGAAATGTATTTAGGGGATATACACCTTTTTTGTAATGCTGCTCCATTAGCCTAAAGACAAGGAGACCTCTGCAAAATTCTTTCAGGTGTCTCCAAATCCAGCTCTTGGCACAGCACAGTTGTTGTGGTTTAACCCCAGCTGGAAACTGAATAGCACAAATGTCCTTGCACACACTCCAACCCACCCTTCCACACACAGGTCCTCTCTGGTAAGACAGGGAGGGGAATCAAGGAGGAAAAATGTAAAACTCCTGGCTTGAGATAAGAATAGTTTAATAATTAAAAGTAAAATATAATAATACTAATGATAATAATAGCAATAATAACAATTGTAATGAAATGAGAGAGGGAGAGGAATAAAATCTAAGAGAAACAAGTGATGCACACTGCAATTGCTCACCAGTCACTGGCCCACGCCCTGCCCATCCCTGAGCAGCAATTGGTGCCTCCCAGCCAGCTCCCCCCCAGTTTATATAATCAGCATCTCCTGTGGAATGGAAAGGCCCTTTGGCCAGTTTGGGTCAGCTCTCCTGGCTGTGCTCCCTCCTGGCTCCTCGTGCAGCTGCTCGGTGGTGAAGCACAGGACACTGAAAAGTCCTTGATTTAGGGTAAGCACCAGTGAGCAAAAGCCAGAACATGAGAGTATCAACACGATTCTCATGCTGAATCCAAACCACAGCACTGTCCCATATAAGAAAATTAACTCTGTCCCACCCAAAACCAGGACAATGGTTCAGTTCCTTTTGGAGGCTGTTGCTGCTCTCTGCCTCTTCACCCCTTGTTTATTATTGAAAATATTTTGGCTGGCACAATAACATCTCTGAGGGCCCCTACATCTTGTACCAACAGGGCTGCTGAACACCAGCTCCACATTCAGCTTCTCTGCCACACTCCTGCTTTCACAAAGGTGATCAAATTGCTCAGCTCTTCTGCCTGCAGCTTCCAGATCAACCCTTCAGCCCAAGGCCAGATCCTGCCCCACCATGAAACATGCTCAGCAGGGATGGCAAGTGTGCTAGAGCAGTGGCCAGGCAGTGGAGTCTTACCAGATGCTCTCCATCTGCAGTCCTGTTTGCCCCTTTCTTCCATGTGATGGAGAGACCAGTTCTGGAATGTATTTTTCAGGTTATTCCTTACTGAGCTGAGCCATTAAAGTGCATTGCCTACAACTAAGGTCCTTTTTTATTATTTTTGTTTAATTCCCATGTATTTATGGTGTCACACTGGTGTGGTTTCAAAGTGCTATGCATGGTTTTTATTTGTGTAACTTCCATTGAATTTTTAATTTGTGTAAGACTTGGCCTTTGTAGTGTGTAAAAGTGCCTCTTAACAGTGCTAGGATTTCATTCCTGTCATCCTTATCCTTTTTTTTGCAGACTATTCAGCCAGCAATATTCAGAGCTTTTCTTAATGCCTTCCATCTCCTCTGTGCTGCTGGGAAGGGGCCAGCTATCAGCCAAACAGCAAGTAAATAGACTGCCTGCATTTAGTGCAGTGACGGGCACATATGTTTCTAGTGAAGAGTTTATTTGCCAGAAGAAAACTAGTTTGAGAATTCAGGTCAACTTTTGGTGAATAACTTTGAACTAATAAATATAAGAGGTGAGGACAGAAAGACTTCAGGAGGGCAGAAAAAGCTCATATCAATTTTTCTGGAACCAATCAGCTCTGTTTAGTTGGGCTTGGCTGCTCCTGTTGCCAGCAGAAAAAAAAAAAAAAAAAACAAATAAACAAATGAACAAATAAAAAAACCAAACAAAACCTCAAAACCAAAAAACAACCCAGGGAGGGAGGAGAAGGAAAACAGGACAGGAGGTTGCCCCAAACACATCTAAGTCAGAGGTGTTCAATAAATCCATTTCCTTTGGTGCCCATCGCCCTCCTGCCCCAGCCCTTGCCCCAGTTCTCCCCCTCTCCTGTTTCTCCTATTTCTGAACTTATCCATTTCAGCCTTCCCCACCCCTTGGTCCTTTTCCTGAACATGCCCAGGTCCCACTGGAGAGCCCCCAGCCTCTGCCATCCCTGTATCTTTCCAAAGCTCTGCATTAAACTCCCCTTGTCCAAACCCACCAAGAGCCCCCTAAATTCAAGCACCACCAAAAACCCTCCCCAAAGCTCCTTCTTGGTTCACTCATCTGTATCAGAGAAGGCACTTGGCTCTTCCCAGCACCACTGGCTTCTGCAGCCCACTGTGCCCCCCTTTACCTCCTGAAAAAGCCTGACAGTGCTCCAGAAGCAAGCCAAGGGTTCTGGAGACTTGCTGTGCTCACTAGCAGTGCAAAGTCCTGTCCTAACAGGTCTCCAAGGGCAGGAAAGGAGTATTGTGATGAGGGAATATCTGATGTACAGAAACTCTGTTTTCAGGATACATTCGCAAGAGACTGAAATTTACATCTTAAAAAAAATACTGCCCTTAACCCTCAAGATGTAGAAGAGCTGGATTCAGCCTTCAGCCTCCCATGTAACAGGAGGGTTACACTGAAGAGGGGCTGACCTCATCTCCTGGGGAAGGGTAAAGGTGATCTCAGTGGGCCAAAGGATAGTGAGTGCCTCCAGAATGTGCTTTCTGCAGAAACTTAGTCAATATCTATCTTCAAAGCAAGTCACAGGGAATTTGAGCTTGGTTTTTGTACCTCACAGAATGCACTATCCTGTTTGCTATTCAGGGGCCACTGGGACCACTGTCCTCTGTAAATCTCAAGTTTAATTTTTATTAAATTACATAAAGGAGCAAGTGAACTGAAAATAATTCTTTCAAGCACACTGAGAAATTTTTGTTGAAAGCTGGTTCAAAACATCCATACTTAATTTAACTTCTCTTTTATTCAGTACATTAGGAAGCACTGCTGCTGGGAGAGCTCCAGCCATGCATCCCTGCCATGGAAGGACAGGGGTGCTTCGGTCCCAGGGGAGATGCCTTGGCCATGTGGAAAGAAAGGAGTCCAAGGTACCCTGTAACAAGGTGGCAGTTTCCCATTGGGGCAGGCAATTCCATGGCTTTTGGTGAAATAAAGAGCTCTGAAGCTCAATATCCTAATGTTAACCTGCTCCCACCACACTAAATCCTTGTTCTGGCTTTTTGAGCTCAGTGAATTCAGCTTGTGCAGCTCTTGTCAGCAAGCACCAGTGCAAGTATTTCAGCAAAAGGGTCCTTCTGCCCAGGCAGAGCAGGGAGCTTGAGGAGATCCAAGGAGGATGATACTGCAGAGCACTGCTGAAGATGCAGAGGTGAATGTGGGTGAGATGGACCCCAGCCTGACTCAGAGCACTGATTAGAGCAGCTCGTCCTGCAGGGGCAGGGTCTGTCTGTGCCCTGCCTCCCACCCAGCTTGGCACTTTCCAGCCCAGGTACAGAGCTCCAGCCCAGGTACAGAGCTCCAGCCCTCTCCCAGCCCAGGTACAGAGCTCCAGCCCAGGTACAGAGCTCCAGCCCTCTCCCAGCCCAGGTACAGAGCCCCAGCCCTCTCCCAGCCCAGGTGCAGAGCTCCAGCCCTCTCCCAGCCCAGGTACAGAGCTCCAGCCCTCTCCCAGCCCAGGTACAGAGCCCCAGCCCTCTCCCAGCCCAGGTACAGAGTCCCAGCCCAGGTACAGAGCCCCAGCCCTCTCCCAGGCCAGCCACGCTGCCCAGCCTGAGCAAAGCCCGGATTCAGCTCTCATCCTCGGCTCACAAAAGGAGCACACCTGTAGTCGAACTGCCGGACATTCAGCAAACGACCTCATTTAGAAACTGGCCCCCTCAGTCCAATTATCCCTCTTCTCCAGCCACATGTCCTTATGGAGCAGCACTGCTCATTTATATGCTAATTTTACTAAGTCTACTTCAAAGGGGAGAATTGTTTGTTAAAAATCTTACACTCCAGCCTGAGTTCAGACCATCTCATTATTTACCTGCAAATTTAGGGAGATATGAGTAAAAGCTCTGTTCTTTTATGATCTATTGTCTAGGTGATCAAAGGAAACCATTCAATATGAAGATCAAAAAGAGTCTGGCTCCCAGCAGCCCAGCAGCTGGCTCTGCCAACTCCCAAAGTCCACAACCTCAGTTATAAGTAAAGACTGATTCTACTATTAAATAACTTTTGATTACAAATTGGAGGGAATAAAAAAAAGAGAAAACCCTCACATCATAGTCTCTTTACTAAGGTGTTAATGAAACTAGGCTTCATATTGATATTATCTCAATTATTAGTCAAGGAATAATCACTATGTATATAGTGTCTCTATTAATAATCCTCAGATAATGAAAAATATCCCACAGACAAAACTAATACTGCTTGATAAATTGCTGGTGGACCACAGCTAACCCAGATTTTCTTTTTTATATAAACACACTGCTCCAAGGATTTTTTAAAACAGGAACTCAGAGACAGAAGTGTTTACTATTTAGAGGAGGCAAAAGCAGTGGCTGTAGGTTGAAGTATCAAAATGGGACACCTCATGTCCCAGTCTGTTAGGGAATTATGTCAACAGAGTAACACGATGTGAATAATGAACCCATGGTTTTCAGGGCTGACATAATTCCTCAGCCTAAGGAATTTCAAGATCCATGATTTGTAGAAATCCTACTCTTCTTGAAAAGATAACCCACAGAGAGAATTTTTCATCTTCACCACAAATAAACAGTAAATACTATACAGCTTGCTTTAGAAAAATAATGTGAGAAGTGAAAATGTATAGACTTTCATGCTTTAATCTTCCCTTTAAAGTCGACACACTGTTATTCACTATAGTGCGTCCCTTTTCCATGCTACAAATGGCAACAAACAACAGTCTGAGCATTGACGCATTTTTGGGGGTTCTGCAAGGGGGGCACGGGGATGTTTTGACTGCTGAGGTAATAAAATATGTTGGCTTTTTTCCTTGATACATTTCTGAAAATACACTGAATTCTCCTAAAAACATTAAGCCTCCAGTGCTGCTAGGAGAGATATTTTGCTTGCTGTGCTTTACTTTAGCTTGTTTGTGTGAATCAGTATGTTGTAGCCTTCCTGTCAGTCAGCAGTAAATGAATACCTTAACAGGTCTTGGATGACTTCTAGTGCTGTTCTCATTTGGAGCAGATCTGAAGCTGATGTTCTGAACAGTTGTTAGCATTAAAGATCCGATGGCACTTTACAGGAGGGTTGGGGTGTAAGTTTCGGTGTCCTGGCCAAATTCCAAAATGGGTAATTAAATTCTGTCCATCTAAACTTCCCCCTGTGGCTTTAGTTGGCTCAGGTATTCTTAATTTCCTGTCTTAAAACGTTCGGTGGTGTTGCAGCGGTGCTGTTAAACAGTTGCCAGGTTTCACCTCGGCGATGTGTGAGATGATTCATTCCCCGCCGATCTGCAGATAGCTCCACGCTCAGCACAGCCTGGGGAAAGGCAGAGCAGGAATGACAACATGTCATAACCACTGCTCCTCCATTCATTTCCTAATTTTGGGGCACTTCAGAAGGATATAATAAAATCTCTCCGGTTTTTAATGAAATAAATTCCTCTCCCCCTCAACCCTTCCATTCCTTGCATCCCCAGGAGAGAAGAGAGAAGCTGGAGAGATGTGTATGGGGTTAAATGAAAACCCAGATCCCTGACATGTCAGGATGTGAAGAGAACTGAGATCTACATTTGACCTGCTCAGAAGAACATTCATTTTTCACCTCATATACTCTGAAGCTTTGAGAAATTTCAATTCCAAATCAAATCTTAATGCCCTCATGGCAGTTTTTCTTCTCAAAATGTAGCAACACAGCACCAAAAGAGTGCTGAAGGTAAGATGAACCCAAGTTAATGTGTATTTTAAGTTGCTCCCTGTTTTGTTCTTTCACTGGCAGTTTAAAAGCTAAACAAAGTCTAAATTACACACACACACACCCCATAAAAATAAAATACAGCCTCCAGAAAATCCTTGTTTGGAATGGTATACACAAGCCTGCTATTTGCCACTCCTTCATGGTTATCTGCCCTGTTTCTTCCCTCAGTTTTCTTCAGTCTTGCAAAATTTCTGAACTCAGCCTGGATATAATGGAAGAGATTTAAGCATTTGGTCTCTCATCAAAACTAAGTTAGGAGGTGATAATGTCTTTGTTAGGGAAAAGAGGTTTATCTAGTAGCTGATTCAGCCCACCCAAAAATCCAAGGAGTGCCCCAGAGATGTCTCCCTGAAATCACTGCTCAGGTAAGAAGTGTAAAATGAGACTTTTGACTTCAGCACCTCAGTGTGTTGCCTAAGGTGGGAGAATAGCCCTGTCATTTTAACACAACATGTAATGTGTCTGCCTTGTGGTATGGCTCATGCATTTATCATGAGGTAGCAAAACCAGAATAGCAATAAATTGGTGAGATTTCATTTTATACAAATTTCTGAAATCTAACAGCTATAAAAAACACTGGGAGCCCAGCAAACTACCACTGCTGTCCTCTGCAGTGTCCAGAATAACAGCAATTCCTTTTGAAAGAGCAGGGGCAGCAGCTGAGATGTGTAGCAGCTCAATACTCCTGGTTTTGTGGCTTTCTCCCACAAGCCTTGCTTCAGGAGCCCTCACCAGTGCAGCTCACAGGGAGAGCCTTGTCCGCCCTGTCTGCTGAGGAGCTCGGGGAGCTACTGGCTGGATTACACTGCTTGGCTGCCTGGGCTGAGCTCTGTGTGACTGAGGGGTGATGGGCACACTTTTAAAATTTTTAAAATAAGGAAAAAAGCTCTTTCAGAAAGAGAGAGCGAATATGTGCCAGGTTTTCTAATGACAAAAACAGAGCAGCAAAAAAGGCGGGAAACATTAATGCTACTTTGGGATAGAAATGTTCTGAAGAGGCACATCTTTAACCAATCAGGAAGCTCTGGACAGTAGGCCTAATCTTTTTGGTCTAAGCAAAAAAAATCTGTGTGTATCATTTTTTTGGGAGAAAGCCAGTTTTTCTTGTCTTGAGAGTTCCTGAGATGGTATCAACTGGGGCCTGATCCTGGAAACCTTGGGGAGGTTGAGTTCCCAGGAACCATTGTGTAGTAGACTGAAGGAAAAAGAAAAGGGTTTGTGACACCCTGAGTGAAAAAAAGTTGAACCCTTTCTTGATGAGGATAATCATTGGCTAGGTAAAACCAAAAAGGGACAAAAAAGGTGGTGTAGGGAGTCCCAGTGATGCTCTGTTTGAAAGTCAAGAGTTTTCACTTTGTCCTCATGAATGCAGGCAGGGATCATTTGCTGGAAGTGCTCCAATCCCACTGCCCTTCACCATACAAAAGTGCCACTTGAGTCGATGGGATGTGTGCTGGGGAGCTGCTGGGCCCAGCTGGCAAACGTCTGACACCGACTGTGGGTCAGCAGCAGCTGAGACCTCTGCACAAACAGGACAACAGCACCATGTCAATATTTCCTCATGTGTGAATAAGTGCTGTGAGGGACAGGGCACTCAGTATTCCAGAAACTGAACTGTGGGAGATGGCTGAGAAAGCTTGCTGAGTTCTTATCTAAACACCAAAAAGCTATATTAAATATCCAATCAAATTATTAATATTAGAATACAATGTGTTAGTGTGGCACCTTCTCTAAAGCAGCATGTTGCCACTTGCCCTCGATGTAAAATCATGTGCTAAATGAATGATTTTCTGTTCCTGCTTTCCTGTATGAAATAAATGGGGTTGAAAAGCTTTCTTTTTGTCAGAGAGGAATTTCCAGACAAGATTGCATGGTGTGGTTACTGGAGGTGGCAGTAGTGGGGTACATGTGTAAGACTTGGCCTTTGTAGTGTGTAACACTACAGAAGCATGAAATGGTGTCAAGCCTGTAAGAAGCCCTCCAGCCCTGGGTTCTCCAGCTCTAGGACAAGTCCTGTGCAAGAAGCAAAGCAGTGCTGTTTTCTTCTGCTTTATGCCTTAAATTCAGCACAGAAACAGCTAATTGTGAAAGCATAATTCTGCATTTTTGAGATAACAAATTGGTCTAAGTCTAATTGACTTTTTATATGTGTTTACTTACTTTCAAGCTTAAACAGAAACCATCAGCATGTAGGTGTACAAATGTGTTTGAAGAGCCATGTTTAGTGTCCAGGACCACCTGGGGATCATACAAACATTTACTCCTTGTTCTTCCAGTACCAAAGACAGTATTGCAATTTACAGGAGCAATTCAGAAGAGACAGAAGAAGGGAAGTGGTGGTCAGCCATGTACACAGACAAAAGCTCCCCTTCTCAGGAAAGCTTCTTCTTGCCACTTGACTCGTGGCCGCTTTGTAGCACCTTACAGGGCAGGACACCTCACCTGGTTTCTCACAAACTAAAATGTTACAGGTTTATCAACTTTTTTAGTATTTGCCATTTTATTGAGGAGTAGGTTTTAATTTTTCTCAAGTCCAACACAGTGAGAGGGGCCCTGGCTTACCCTATTTTCCCCCCTTCCTTAAAAGGGATACATGATGTATAAATATGAACTCATCATCAGCTCAGTGCTGTCCTTTGTGTTTTCTCCCCCCTAACCCTGAGCCCTCACAGTGACACCTCTGGTGCACCCATTCTCAGGGCAGACAGGCTCTCTGAAGACAGAAGTGGGTAGCAGTGCCAGTTGCCTGAGTTACCTGCATGGTTATGACCATGGCAGACACAAGTCCATTTCTGTCCACAAGAATTCTTTCAGGAGTTTTATATAAGCAATGTATTGGCAACAAAAATGGAAGTGGACAAAAGGAACAAAGCTAGTATTTAAGCCAGGCTCCCTGGAAAAACAGAAGACAAGAGTTATGGTTGGACCTACTCTGAGCAGGACCTGGACCAGAAGACCTTCAGAGGTCCCTTCAAAGCTGCTGGAGTCTGAGTGTGGATGGAGGGATGGAGTGGAAATGCATCAACACTCAACAATGCATTGTTTTTGCAATGGGTGCACCCAGATCACATCTTGGACAGTCCTAAGGAGAAGGAATGTGAGGCTTCATGGTTCAGAAACAGATCCCAGACCTCCCAGAAAACTGTGTGCTGCTTGGCAGGCTTGGATGGGCTGCATTAGTTTCAGGACATAAGCAGGTAGGCTCAGTCATTGGGGAAAATACAGGAGGCCTTCAAAGTGCTTGAAGTGAGCACCTGATGCCTTAAACCCAAGGCAAGAAGCTCTGGGGAGTTTGAAAGTCCTCAGCAATCACGCAGGAGAAGCTCAGTCATTTCAGTGCCAAATTAGTGGGGATTTCTGCTGATATCTGGTCCTACCCAAAAGCTGGTCACGGTTCAGCAGTGTCTGTAACAACAGGGCTTTCACATCTGTGTTTTTGCAATAGAATTTGTAATTCTATAAAGTACCTCAGTGCTTGTGAAGCCCATTGCATGAATTAATAAATAATAATATCCTGGAAACTGCAAGAAATTCTGCTTCAAATCTAAGAGGACTCTAATCCTTTCATGCTAGGAGGACATCTTTTCTATATTCCCTTTCTTGGGATGTCAAAGATATATTTTTCCAAAACATTTGAACAATTTGACTGGGACCCAAGGGGAAATTCTGGATGCATTGTGGTGAAGTAATGAGTCAGAAAGTTTTCTTGCCAGGGATTGAGAAATGCCTGACCTCATTTCTGAGAACACTGCATGAGAGGGAGAGATTTTGCCCTTAGTGGAATTCTAAATGTTTAGTGTAGACCTCTGAGCATAAAGCAACAGCATCCCTGTTCCAAAATGAAAAAAAAAAAAGATCTGTGATTATTCTTGTATTTACCTCTAGAGAAATAAAATTTTTAGGTCAAATTTAAAACTAATTTTAGGTGTCAAAATAATATGATAGTGAGTATATTCTAATTATTGTTTATTGAATACATATCTTTGACCTAAGGTGCAGCTTTATATACTTAACTTTGTCTTTTAAATCCTAAGTCTGGGAAGCCAATGGGGGGCCAGCCCCCTGCACCAAGGCAGGATTAGCCATATCTATTGCCTTTCTGACAAGTACTTATCTAATTGCTTCTTACAGATCTCCAGCACTGAAGATGCCCCAGGCAATCTGTTTCACTGTCTAATCTGAGTCATCCTTGCTCCAAATGCAAGCCCAGTGTCTCTCAGATGTGGAGAACAACAGGCACATATTAGCCCTGTGGCTACATGGCACAAGTTTTACTGAACTGCAGGCAATTAAAATTTGGGGCATTTTTGTGCTTGGTGTGATTTGGATTTTTTTATAGTCCCTGGGTCTGTAATCAATACATGTGCTCCATAAGAAAAATTAATGCTGTGCCTAAGTAAAAGTAATTATATAAATAATTGCATATTTTGTAAAATTTTCTTCTGCAGAGGATGTTTAATTCCTTAGGTGCACAACAAAGCCTCTGTGGCTGCACTGCTCTTTGGGTGGGAGGCTGGGTGTAATCCCCAGAGGCTGCAGGCAGCTCCCTGCTTTGCTTTTTGCTTTGCTTTGCTTAAAGGTTTACCTCAGGAAGTCAATAAACAATATTATTCACTGAATTCCATTTATTTGCCACAAATCTGTTTGAATTGACTACATCAGGGATGACTGCTGTCTTACCTTGGTATCTGGTCATCAAACACACCCAGGGGTACATAAAAATCCATGGAAAAGTTAACAAAGCTGATAGCTAACTAAAGTTTTCTTAATGACAATTGTTCCGACTTATGATATGCTACAAAGGAAAACAATTTTTTTAATTTTATTTTTTAAGGCAATGGGTAGCACTGTCTTTAATGAAATCAGTCTTTTTATCCTAGAGACTAATATAGCTCCTGGCCCTGGAGTTTGAACCCTATCTCCCCAGACTGCCAGAGCATTCTCATTTTTCATCCCTGCTGAGAACACAGCTACAGCACATTTCCTAATTTCTATCATGTGTTAGTGTATTTTGTGAAATGCCTTTTTTTTAAATAAAAATAATCAAATAAAACACATTTGAATGAATAGATGTTGTCCACTTTTTGCCTTACTTGATCAACTCACTTGAGAAGCCAGTAGTTATTTTCACTAAAGCTGGAATTTGTAAGACTTCAGTCAAAAATGTGACTTTTTTATATCTTATTAAATTTCATGTGGGTTATGCAGAAAATAAATTGCATGCAACTGTACTACCTAAGTACCACTGCTGTATTTTTTTTTCACTGAGCAATTTCTGAAAGCAGTATAAATCATAGGCTAAATTCTGCTGCCCTTCCTCCAACCTTGCTGAGCCAAAATCCCATTAAAGTTAACTTTGAGATTTGGCCCCATGACTGGATGAGTATGGGAAAGCCTGTAATTTATAAGGCCATATCCAGTCTATTATACGTCTGGAAAATGTGCAGAAATATATTTTTAAGAGACTTTTCTCTCCAAGTTCCTAAAAAGGCCTAAGTAATTTCAGGGAGGCAATCTGATAGACAGATTTGTATGAATATTTATATAACTAATAACAGAGCCAATATTTCTAAATATTTTCTAAGAATATTCACTCAAGTAAAACAGTGAATGTGTCTTGGCTGTTTGTCTTCTTTCCATTTACTTTCTGTGACTATTCCTGCAGATGAATTCACAGGCAGGAGTGTTGAAGAATATTTGAGAATAATGACACTATTCACCAAGTGGATTTAAACTTGTAGTTCAGAGCAGTTTCACCAGAAATCTCTCCTAATTTCTGAATAGAAATAATGATATGTAACAAGTGAAGTTCAAAATTACCTTACATTTTTAATTTTGAATAGTGAGTCTTTCAAACATAAACAAACTACAGGTAATATTCAGAGAACCTATTGAAAGAGTAATTTCCACTAATTCAAGAAAATTATAAAGCATCTTCAGAATATATGCAAACAGAGAAAGGTTAAAACAATTTAGGTGGTTATTTACTACAAAATACTCATTCACCCATAGAAACTAACCCCAAACAGATGTACACTGTTCTGATGTACACTCGTGGTCTGTTTGAAGACAAATTAAAATGCTTCTCTTAATATCAAATAAATATCCTTCAAAATGCTTCTTCAGATCTTCAGTCATTACCAGGAGCATGTGAGGTGCAGAATTAAACACTGCAAATGTGTGCATCTTAAAGGTCAGGGCCTGAATGGTGGTGCCTATATTTACACCACAGAAATCAATAAATTCCCACATATCCTACCTACCTGACATCAAGTTCTTCATTAAATATATTGAATTTTGGTGGCTGGGATGAAAACAGCCCAATAAAAATTTAGGAATGCCCCAAAAGCCATTTCAGTTGTAGCCTTAGTCCCCACTGATGGGCAGGTCCTATAAAGCTGGGGATCTACATTTTATCTCCTCCTTACTGTTTAATTAAGGAAAGGAAATCCAGGGAAATGCATTGGTTAGGTCCATTTTTCTCCCTGCTTACTGCCAGCAGCAAGGTCTGTCTGAAGAAGCAGTGTGGACACGTCACAGGACATGCAGAAAAGCTGCCATCCATTCTGACAGTCTCTCAGATCCATTAACAGAAGAGCTCAGGACAGATTTTAAAACTGTGGGCTGTTCAGGCAACAGACATTTCCTGCAGGGCTGACTTCTTCATTCATGGAAGCTTTATATTCTTATATGCTTAAACTGCTTGCACACACATATATAAACCCCATATACTTAAATGTGCACATGGCCTACAATTGTTCATTGAAAAACTTCCATAACTTGCCAGACATAGCTGGTTGTTACAGTTTGCAAGCACTAATATGACTGATTGATGTTAATATGTTCTGATTAAATTTACTGCTGATTAGTTGATCATCACTTGGAACAACAAGAAATTATATTTCAGTGTTTTTATTACACTGATTGGCATTTAGTTTATCAACCATGGCACCAATGGGAATTATCAGAGCTAATTGATTTCTAATGAGGATATATTAATTACATAAATGTAAGGAAATTCAATCAATTTTAATCTGTTTTATTTTAAGATGAGCAATCATGAGACTAAGAAAAGGAAACATCCCGAATCCTGCAGTAATCCTTAAATTCTGCACAAGTACACTGAGTTATACTTAGAGTGATCTGCCTGTGCAATGGATATTCACTTCTGAGGCTTTGTCCTCTGATTCTGAGTGGAGATTTGAAGGACTCTATCTTTTTTCTTTTAAGTTTAACATATTTTTTCATCAAGTAATTCTTGATGGGAAAAATAATTATTTTAGTTTTATGTTGTAGAGCTTCATGTCTTCTGGTGTAAGAGAAAATTATTTTAAATAACACTGTTATTAGTTTTTAAAAACATGAGTAGAAAAGAACCAGGGACATAAAATATAAAAGTTCTTTAAAAAATAAAGCAACTAAAATCCTCTTTAGAGTCCTTGCATAAAATCTCATATATCTGCCTTCCACTGCTTGAGGGTGCCAAGACAAAATGTTAACTCATTTTGCAGTTTCTAATACTGGTTTTCTGGGTTTTGGTTCATGAGTCATTACACCCCTACTCTCTGGTTTCACATACTGATACCATCAGTGCCATTGGCCCTAATTCAGCAAAGCACTTGGGTCTGTGTGCAATCCCATCCAGAGAGGGCTGCTCTCTGCTGGATGGGGATCTGCTGGCATCACAAAATTAAATGGGGAAAATCCCCTATAGTCAAGACTTTGACACATAACCAGGAAACTCCCAGCTGTACACGAAGACCTCTGCTTGTGATTCCCAGGGTATGTCCCAGCCAGCCTGCTCAAGCTGCTCTGGGCTGTGGGGATGCAGTATCCTTGCACCAATGACCTTTCCTGCCTCCCCATACTCATTCTCCCTCTGTCCCTTCCTCTTTGTCAGAGGAATTTGGTGTTTCACAGGCTGCAGTCTCCATCCTGCTTTAATGCCTTCTGAAAGCTGCTTGTTGCAGCTCAGGATCATATCTAACTTGTTTGCAAGTATTATCTTTAAGGCTCTTGCTCTCTTTTAGACCTGCTAATGAAGGCTGAAGTGTTTTACTTAATGTACACAGAAGGTTTTTTTTTTTAATGCATTCTACTTGGGGAATAAGTCGACAGTTCCTATGAGCTCCAAGGAGAAAGCACATACACTCCATCCTTAGGGAATTGCTGGCTGTCTTAACACCTCTCCAACATGATTCATGCTAAAGCTCTTAGAAATATCAGTCTGTCCATGTGTCCAACTTCCACAGGCTGTGCTGTGCAGAAGCACCAGGAGTGGCCTATTGGTATGAATAATTTATAGCAGGGGGTAAAGCATTTTTACGTATTCATATGTTCACCCATTAAATGCAATTCAAAACCCACAGGAATGCACAGAATGTAGGGACTTCACCAAGCTCCAGGAGCCTTAAAGAAACTTATCTGCCAACACTGAAAAGAAAAATAACTTAGGAAAACTGTTTCTAATGCAGTATTTCAAATGGAGGATCTTAAAACACTTAATATTTCTTAATTATTTTAATGCCATAGTGCTGACCATAAGATAGATGCCAAACTGACAGCATAGTTATTACCTGAATGCTAAAGTTCAGCTTTACAGATGGATGTGCTTGCAGCACGCACTCATTAAAGAATGCATTTCCAAAGAGATTCAACTCTTTATATTTTTACAAGACTCCTGAAATAAAAGAGTTTATTATTCATTGATAAGATGCTTACAAAGCACAGGGTAATGTTTGTTTTCATGAGTCCTTACCTTAACTCACAAAGGTTTCTTTATTCTTACAGTAAAATAGGAACATGTCCTATTTTCAAATGTGTGCAATTTATTAAAATACCCAAATTCCATATTTAAATATGCTTCTGCTTTTTTAAGCTTGACATTCAACTAATGGTGTTTAGCCATCAGTAAATACTACATAAGTGATGGAAAAAGGAAAAATTCTCTCCCACTATGCTTTTGGGTTTGGGGCATGTTATCCTGTGCCATGTTTCCAGATGGACTGTGTTGTATGGGGAAGGGTAGATATTCCTATGAAGAGCTTGGGCATTTTTAAAGTGTCCAGCCAGAGCTGAAGCATCAGGTAAACAAACCCCAAACTGACCATAAATTCAAGATGCTCAGAGTTGACAGCCCTCTCTATCTATGGGAAGATGCACAACTGCTGTAGAACAAGAGCCTTTGAGAAGCAGCACCTTGCTGGTATGGACAGTGCCAGAATTATCACTTGGCAAATGCTTTCAACAGAGCTGCAGCCTTGCTGGGAAGTCTGGGCAGCCCATAGCTAATATATTTTGGCTAGGCTGGGGGATGGCTCAGGCACAGAACAGCCTAACTGGCAGACAGGAGCTGTAAGAAGACAGAGTCTGCACAGTGTAAGTGAAATCTACTGACAATTGGTCACGAAACTCCAATGTGTCACAACAGGCAAGAAGAAAACACAGATGAATTTTCATGAGCTTGAAAAAGAGGAATGTCATTGACACCAAACCAACCCCCTTGGCCAGATTTCAAATTCTGCTATAATTATGAGCATGTTAGACACTTTCTTAAAAAGTGGTGTTTCAACTCTAGAAAGGGAGTCCTAACTCTGGAAAAGCCAGAAATCTGTCCTAATTCTGGAGAAGCCATCTGAATAGTGGTTCCCAAGATCTCCAAAAAGTATCACATGGGGCAGAAATGAAGCACAGAACATTTCAGACCAGCTGCTTTTTGACAAAATCATAAGAGCTCACTCATAAGGAGGGGCCAGGCAAAGCCCTGATGACAATGGAGAGAGGCTGAAGGGCTCACAGGAGCAGTCAGAAAACTGATGAACTTTAATTTGCCCTATGTAATCTTCAAACTCCTGATGACACATTTCTCTTGTTCCCTCCCACTGAACCACCACCATGTCCAGTGCCCAGAAAGAGAAAAGTTCAATTGATGAGCAGATCGTTTCTGGGGAAATGTGATGGTGAGAAAGACAAGTTTGTACTTTGCATACTCCATTGAAATCACTTATTTCTGTTAACTGGAATGAAAAAGATGTTTCTAAAACATTCTTCTGAGCCAGCCTCAAAGATATCAAACCAGCAAGGTACCACAAACTTAAAGGCATCATGAAGAAGGCACTAAAATAGGAAAGCCTGTGGAACTATAACACCAGTTAAGTTAGTTTTAAAAACCTCAAACAAACAAACAATTAAAGAAACTTTCTCAAATTACCTGAAAAACCTGCTTATTAAGTTAACATGCACTCTCAGGTTTACAGGTTTGTTGATGGTAAAGAAAGCCCAGTTTATTTCTTTAACAGTCACACAAAATACATTTACAGCTAAAAAATAACATTTTGTGAACACTCGCTATTTTAAAAAGTGGGAAAAAAACCAATTTTCATAAAACATGACTGATAATGTCAGTAAATTTCTTTCAGATAATATTTTGGGTTTAAAAATAAATATAATTGATTGAAAATTATTCAACAGCTTCCTGAAACTCATTAGCCTTGGCTGCCATTCCTAAAGGAACAAGAAAACTCATACATTTAGGGAAGTGTAGTAGTTAAATCTGGTAGTTTGCTGGATCTACCACATTATTTCCTGACTTTATGGAAAACAATACACTGGAGAAGGCAGTGAAGGCAGGCAGCCCTTACTACTGAAAGAGGAATGTGCATCTTGGAAGATATGCTTTGCATCAAAAAACCTTCAGGAACAAAACCTGTTTCCCTGCAGAGGTATTTCTGATTCTGGATCTTTTATTGTGAAGGTTTTTGTTCCCATATTGTGATGCTGAAATGGTTAACAGCAAACTTTTGAAATGAGATTTGAAAGGCTTGATGAAAGAGCCTGATGTTTTGCCTGATTTTTCTTTTCCTCTGTGGACAAAGGCCTTGAATGCTGAAGGCTGAAAAGCCTATTATCACAAGAAAGAAATGTAAGTAAACAAGGCATTACAATAATTAATTTTACAGTACACGAAGGCAAGAACCAGTTCTGTGCAGCAAGCAGTGAAAGATTTGGCTGTATCTTGGCAATTGTTCAAAAATGATAATAATAAGAGGTTTTGTCACTTCAGACATGTAAATCAAAAGGATATTTCAGAACTAAAAATGATACTGAGAGTTTCTAACCATTGACCCCAAACCAGCATTCAAAAATAGACATTAAAACTAAGAAGCTATAATCCTACAAGCCATGCACAATCAAACCTAAAGAGCTAAAAAGATTGAATTTTTAAAGTCCATTTGAAATTAGGTTGGCAATAACTACTCTTATCCACAGGAGAAGGATTTCTGATATTCAAAGTTAAGATGTGATAAAAACGAATAATCCAAAAATTATACCAAGAGTATATTTCAAAACCAGCATTTGAAATGGTCTGATATTCCTCAATCTTGTTCCTAAATAAACAGCAAATACAGAGGCCATGCACAGAGGTAGTTTGGACTACAAGATGCAGAACATTTTATTTGTAGGAAGTTAAAGAGTGCATAAATGAAATGTGAAGATGGTGTAATTTGATATTTAGGCTTTTCATAGTGTATTAACAAACTGTGCAAATGTGCCTAAAAGAAAATAAAACCAGCAGCTTGGCCAAACTGGTGCAGTAGAGTTTTGGCAGAGCAGAAGGGATCCAGTTAAAACTTATTTACTGGTAGAACTTAAAGCTGCTTAAAACTCCCAAAGCAGAAGAGAGCGTCCGTGTGTGTGAGCAATGCCTTATGAACTCTGAAAGAACACAGAAACGAAGGCAAAGTCTGCAACTGTTCATGGTGAGTCGAGCCTTTCCCAGTGCCTGTCTCCTCTGTGAGCCCTTGCTGCAGCAGTGAGGAGAGAATGCCACTGACAGCAGGGCACTGCTGGCTTATCTGGGGCACCCGTGGGGACGAGCGGGGTCGCCTCAAGAGACATCTCCAAACAGCACACAGGATTGGACCAGGCACTTGTTCCTTCCCTCACCTGAGCCCCCTTATGTACCCTTACAAGCAAACAAAAGAGAAAAAGAAGGCTTAAACCAAAGAGAAAAAGAAGGCTTAAACAAAACACACGCTCAGGTGAGGCGAAATTCCACCACAGATGGGGTGCAGGTTGAATTCAGATATTGGAACCAACCTCACTGAAATCCACACTGCATCTGGCAATGCCTGGGCCTGCAACACTGCAACTCCTTCTCTCTCACGTCAAACTGGCCAAGTGTGAGAGATTCACAGCCTTCCATTCAAAATTTGCCCCGAGTAATTTGTCAGGGCCAGGTTCGCAGAGCGGGGACACGGGAAGTTCAGGCTGCAAAACCCCTCAAATCTCACTACATTGTGTTCCTCTGCATCAGCCCTCCCCACAAAGACAAACCCAAAAGACTCCACTTGACAAGCCTGATGCCTGAAAGGGCATCACAGAAAAGGCAGAAGAGCCTCTGAGGATGTTTTTGGGTAGGATGTAGGCCAGGAAGAGTAGCTGAGATGATTTGATTTGATTTGAGTGAAGATGATCTTTGGGGTACAGAGTCCTCTTGTACAGATGGTCATCAAAGGGTCAGCACTGGGGCTGCAACATGAAGAAGGCAATCTCAAACTAAGGATTTGATCCATGGGAAAAACTCTCCCTCTTGGAAGGATTAGATTGGGCTTATATCCAGGCTTGGGCCATCCCAGACCACAAGTATTTCCGTGCAGCTCAGCAAATTCCAGTGCAAACAACGCCCAAATCAGTGCCAGCCCAAGCCTTCTCCAGGACCAGAAGTGAGAGTAACATGCCACAAACACAGTCATGTCTTCCCACAAGTTCAGAAAATTCTGTGTGGTGTTGGCTGGCAGAACATGGCATGGTTTTATACAGTTATGGGTATTTTTGAGTAGACCAGAAAAATTTAACATGTTCTGAATTAGTATCTTCTAATCCAGATTCCCTAAAAAGATGAGATCTTTCAGTAGCTGAAGCACTTAGAAAGAAAAACAAAGTAAAAAACTCTCAAATAAACAAACAAACCCCAAAGCAAAACAAAACAAAGCCCAACAACAGAGGCCCTTGATGTCTTTATGATCTACAGAATCAAATATATTTATATGAATCGTGACATTACTAAACTGTGAGACCTTTGTTAAGGTTTCTACAACTGCCCCAGAGCAGGGCTGAAACCTGTACTGTCCAGGGAAATGTCCATTTTCCTAAAGGTCTGCCCTAGCTTCAATATGAAGATGAACACCTGAAAAAGCAGCTCACAGTTTCAGTTAGCACCAAAATTAGAATCAAGACCAAAGGTTTGGTTCATGATTTGTCCCCGCTAGATCAGCTCTGCTGAAGCCAAGAGAAGTTAGTTTCAGTTAAAGCTCCAGCTCAGGATATATAAATGAACTAAATAAGGTGTCAGGAACTATGATCTTTTTCAGTGATAAATAGTCCACTTGGGTTTTTTTACTGATTCCATTTTATAAATCATTTTAATGTACATGTGAAGTAATATTTTCACACCAATTTGAGTTGCTTAGTGCTGACTACCATAGGATATATATGCATATATCTATACAAAAATGAGGACAAACTAAGAAGACAAATCAGAGTATGAATATTTGTACTGTGAAACAAAACTTGATTATTTGCTGAAACATGTAATTAGGTATTAATACTTCATAATGTGGAAACATTTATCTAAAAATACAAAAAATTATATTTCTCCTATTATTGTTATAGAGACCTAATCATATACTGCTTTCAGAGATAGATATTGCTGCCATGGATGTGAAAACTCTTGTTTAAATAATGTGCAAAGCAAACAAAAATAACAGCGCAATTTTCCACACAGACCTTTTACTCAGAAGGAGTTGGAACTTAGAACACTTACTGGAAGCAATGGGATTACAGGTGATCATGCAACTTTAAGCAGTATAAGTTACTAAACTTTCTGCCTTATCAGCATATCTCATGCCTGCAGAAAATTTATCACTCTTATAATGAAAAAGTTGTTGCAATAGCCATTGGGCTGGTATATTTTTTCTCAATATTAATTGGTTCCTCTAGAATTTTCTACTTTTCACATGCATAATTAATTCCCTAGGGATTGAAGTGATTTTAATAACTCATTGATAACATCAAAATACTTTATGTATCTAGAAGTTGAACCCGATATTTGTATTAAATTAATCCATTTGGATTAAAATATAGGTAGTGAACTACAGCTTCCGGACACATTCCACAATGTTCATGCTGGGTAGGTCACAAAACCATTAAAGTGTTATTGTAAAACTCAGGAAGGTCTGGGGAGCTGGGAAGGGTGGTGGGGAATGGGACAAACCAGTGAGATCAACCCAGATCAACCCAGAAAAATGCCCAAATTCCATAAGCCATGCAGACTTAGTTATGTTAGTATGGTATTTACCCAGAGAAGACAAGGTTGTGCAGGAATGAAGAATAACACAGCATGATATGAAGAGGAATTGCATGGAAAATCAATTTAATTTGTGAAAGGAAAAGAAGCTCTAAAAGATTGTCATTAGACAATTAATCCTAATAGGAGAGTGTAGATTTTAGGCCATGTGCCAGGCTGGTTACCTGTGGAAGCTGTTGAGTGGGTTGCAGACAAGAAAGCATGACATATCTGTTGGTTTTTTTTTTTTGGTGGCTATAATTTTACCTTTGAATTTCCAGCCTAACAACAGACTCATGAAACAGAGGAGCTTTGCTGACCATTGTGCCCAAATTAACAAGTTATAATGGGATTTTTTTCACTATAAACTTGTACCCAGAAATATTTTCCCACTGTGGGAAGTCCACTTGGCTCACAGGGAACACTCCCCTTCTGACAGAAGCTGGACCTGGTGCCTGTTTAGGCACCACCCAGAGCTCTTAGCTTCTTGGCACTGTCAGGATGTATTTCATGCCTAATATGAACACATCTGATGGGTACAGTCCCTGTTGGCCCCCTGTCTGATGCCTGGTCTAATAGGTAATTCTGACTACCTCAGAGGGTAATAGTGTTTTTTTTTCTGCTTTTGCTCAGCTTCTTTTTCTTCCCATTTTTCATTGGCCAGGGCCTTAAATTATGCCTGTCTACTTCATATATCCTGTTGGGTTACTGCTCCAGGCAGCTGCACCTGAGAAACCAAAAACCCTATTAGACTGGGTGCTGTACAAACATCAGCTTAAAAAACAAAAAAGAGATTGATCTTGGCATAAGGAATAAGGCAGAAAGAGATGCCTGAGGAGATGTAGCAATGCTAATAGATGTTTGCACATTTTATAAGAGTTTTTTATAAAGTGTTTTAAAAAGTAAGTCTATTTGCCCAAGTTAGATCAGAAGAGCTGACAAGAAAAGAAAAATCAAGGTGAAAAAAAGATGAATGAACCAGTGCTGGTAGGACTGACCACAGATTGAAATCAGGCTGGTTTAGCTAATCCCAGAATACACACCAGTGCACGTGGATCTAGTCTGCCTGGAAATAAAACCATTTGCCTTATTTGTAACAATGCAGCCTGTATTAATGTTTGTATAATAAGGTGTTAATAATAAAGATCTACATGCCTTACAGCAGTCCTCTGCAGCTGAAGGTCCTCACCTTCAGGGAAATGAGGTCCTCATGTCCTTATATCTTAATAGTCTTGGACAAGACTTAGGCCAAATTGACTAGCTGGTTATTACTGGATTTCATGCTCTTTACAAGGAATTTTGGTGTTAGGCTTCTTTCTGTTAAATTTATAACATTATGCTGGTTTTTATGTATTTTATTCAGTATTTTTGTTACACAAATCGATTTACAGTGGTCTGGTTTTAATATTTTCAGTTAATTTCCTCTAAAACCAGTGCTTTACACTTTCAGGCTCTTTTTCCTGGAAAGCTGCCCCTGGTTCCCAGTCAGGTATGGAAGCCTTCTGTTCCTTTGAGAACACACCTTCAGTGACTGACTCCTGCCATTCACCACGAGGTGCCTCAGATCTCTGAGATGGAAGGGTAGCAAGGGTGGTGCTACAACTTTCAGCACTACAGAACTGAAGGTGTCTCCATGTAAACACTGACTAACCACAGCAAAGGTCCTCGAACAAATCCTTCTAGGCAAGGTAGGAGAGCTGATCTTCTCCCCAAAGAGTGGATGCTGGCAGCTTTCTGGGTGTCAGCTAACTCAAACTTTGGGGGACCTTCAGTTCTGTGTCCCCAGAGTATAACAAACACTGCTTTACTCCCCCACTCTATTCCTTAGACTTTCTGATAAAAATCCTGCAGACATTTTTACTTCTGTAATCAACTTATGGGTTAAACTGATCAAGGAATAAAGAATAGGTATCGTATGAACAATTCACTACTGCAGTAAATCACATTTGTTAAAATTAGAAACTTGTTAAATAGGGCCTTGATGATAATTGCTAAAGTTGAGTATTTATGGTAAAGTGACACAGACTTAGTTATTAGAAAAGCAAAATTCAGCATTTTGAAACTGCTGGTTTTCACTGACTATTGAAATTCAATATGCTATCACTGGATTTATTTATTGATCTATTTAACAGCTTTACAGACCATTGCCATATACTTGTTAACCATCTTTTATGTTCAGTCCATCTTGTACTATGACACATTTCCTGGATGAACTATGAGCAATAAATTCCATGTTTGCTACGAGTTTTTGCAAAACTATAAAATCTATGGAGGCATCAAAAATAAAATTTTGTAACACAGATGATGCCCAGACATTCCTTTGCCATTGAAACTCCTAAGGGCTGACTTGCAGAGGAATCTAGATGAGCATTTCCCCCTGATTTCAGTAAAAGCTATGAATAAATCCTCAAAGTAACTTAGCCACTGAAATATCTTACTCATAGATGATTGCCATCTAATACCATCTCCCTTCCTGATTTAGGAACCTGTAGGAGCAGAGAGGGAGCTGCTTTGCCTGATGCAATTGCAGTTCAGAGGAGAAGACAAGCCCAGGAGACACAGAGGCTGAGGCTCCTGGGTTTGGGCAGCTAACTCAGATTAGGCATGCTCCTGCAGTAGGATCCTGAGGAATGGGACACATCCTGCAGCCAGGCTCTGCCCCCTTCACAGCACCAACTTCAATCGACATTTTCCATCCCCTGGGTCAGTTTAGGATGAAACTTTCCAGCTGTCCCACTGCTGCTGCTAACTGGTATGGTTAGCACAGGAACAAGGAGAGGCAGAACATATAGAATACTGTTAATTAACATGAATATTCCTGCTCCAAGGCATATCTTTTATTTATTCATAATAGAATATCTCTAAGAAAAGGAATATGGGATGTACAGAGTAACCATCTCCCCACTTGCCCATGGGGGACCTGGTAGAGCTGAATTTAAGCACGTTTTGTGGATCACAGAGAAGAAGAGGGTGAATCTTGGTTCTTCCTCTCCCTAAGGGATGCTCTAACCACTCAACTCCTCTGGACATATGCACACAGTCTCTCCCCCACTCACTCCCTCTCCCTCCTTCTGTTTCATGCTTCCAGCCCACCCACTGACTGTCCTCCTGTTTCTTTGCACAGACTGAGATGTTGGCTTTGGTGCTGGGCAGCAGTGATAGCAAACCATATGTAAGTTTCTATATGCTAAAGAATGGAAAGATTTCCTAGCTGAGTCTTGTCCTAAATGTTGCGCCAATTTCAATACGATTCTGCTATTTTTAAAAGAATTGATAGAGTTTTCCCATTATATTGTTTGCATATTTTAATAGAAGCAATTAAAGAGGAGAAAAAAGAGGTTGAAAGATACAGATGCAACTGAAAATGTTTAGAAAATGAAAATGAAGTTTTACACTCCAGTACCCAAATTCAGCTAAGACATACTTGGACAATTAAATTGCCACACTTTGTCTGACTTCAAAAAATTTTTGTACAGTATCTCCATATATATCTCTATTTTTTTATTAAATGACAAGAATAGAGAAAAAAAAGAGTTTGTGTATAAAACTTACCCTTTTACCATATTTGCTAATGACAAATAACACACCATCAGTACTGGATTTGCTTGGAATTGAAGAGCAAGCTCTTCAGATGTCTATAAAAGAGAGGTTAAGTATTTCAGCCTTAAATGTGGTACTAAAAGCCAAAGAGAAAATCTTGCAGAAGAAAATGAGAAATGAGTCTTTGTTATCTGTGTGGGTGGGTTTTCACCATCATCTGCTTTTCCTCAGTCCTGGTGCTCAGTGAAGACCAGGGAAGCAAGACTGGTGGCACTTAAATCCACTGGCTGGTCTTTATGTTGGGACAGCACTTAGCAGCTGGGCCAGGCAAATCAGCCAGCTGGGCACAACAGCTCACCTGAAATGCAAAGCAAGGGCAGCCAAGTGCACACTGAGCTCTCCTCTAAACTTGCACATGACCCTTTGTCAGAGCCTCTGGGAAAGTATGGATATGAGCAGATATATGATCTTTTACTTGCAACCCTGGACAATCTTTTGGTGACCTTATGTGGGTGCCAAGACATCACTGTTTTTCTGTCAGTATGCCTAGCTACAAACTGACCAGAAATTAGTCCTCAGTATTTTAAGGGGATTAGTCCTAAGTATTTCAACAGCAAATCTTTTCCAATAACAAGAAAAAACATTTTATCCTTTGGTCAATAAATATTTTCAAGCACTGCAAAAGCTAAACAAGAGAGTTTCAAGGGTTTGGGAATACTAAGCCCTGATTGATTAGAATTAAGCATTTATAATGAAAGAACTGATTGCCTCATTCACGCCTCAGAGTTTTGCAGCATTTCATGAGGTATTGGAGGGATGCAGGTTTTAAATGAAAATACGACATTTTTAATGCAAAATTCAACACAGCAGTTGCAGCTCAGAAGTCTGAACTAGTGAAGTAGGCATTCTCCCTTTCTGTCATTTTATTTGTAAATCCATATTCTCTCTGATGGGTCAGGTTTTGTTTTAATGCATTTGAATATTGTGGCACATCTCAAACATTGTAAGATGGGGCTTAACTGCTAGAATGGAAGAGTGTTGATTTTATGCCATGCCTTGAGATAAATGTGCCTTTGTGTAAAGCAGTAAAAATTGGTAGAGATGGGATACAAGTAGCAGTAAAAAGAAAAATGTTGAGACTCTTTTAAAATACATCCTGCAGTTTAGCTATAAAGCTCCTTATTTTTAGAAAACCAGTAGAATTGTTCAGGCTCTGCCCCTGCAGTTTCAATAGCAGTCTAGTGCTTTAAAACCCTGACCTTGAAAAGAAAGCGTTTACATTGTAAATGCACTGGCAGTATGGAGACTATTCTATGACTGAGTATCCAACTGTGGCAAAAAGTTCAGAAGCAGGTTTTCTTTCTTCTGAAAGGCCTAATCCATGGGGCTTTTTTAGTGGTAAAAGCACTTGGCACTAATTGTGACTTAGTTCTAGCAGTGAACCTGTATAATTCTCAAATTTCACACAGCCAATTAATTCCCATGAATACCAGGAATCACGGACTTTGATAGGTGTTAATATACAGCATTTTTTGATGCTTAGATTTTCTGCAAACATAGGGGACCTCTCAAAGCTGGTTCTTGTGTCTGAAACGAGGTGTGGTTTCATAGCTAGGGATCACACACCAGTTTGTGATGACCAGAGTACTTAAAGGATAAGCAGAAAACAATCTGTGGAGGCACCACAGGGATGGAGTGTGGCACTGGAGGGATGTGCAGCCCCCCTGCCCTTGGGCTGCCTGGCAGAGGAAGGAGGATGGAGAAGAGACAATGCACAGCTGCAGGGACTCCCTGCATTGGGTCCAATTCACAGCCAGTCCTTTGTAAAACATCCCAACTTCAAGAATCTCCTTGAAAAAGGCTCACTTGCCCCAGGTGCTCACAAAGTTAACAGGTTCTCAGCTCTGCTCCTCAGACCTTGGTCACAACCCTATGGTTTAGGGAGACTTCTCTCTTTCTTCTAGAGCATGGATTTGCCATTTTTATTATGGACAAAAAAATGAGTGCACCTCTCCAGTCTTACAATTCTCATCCCTTAAAAACAGGTTGGGTGTTCTGAGCATTAATAAACAAATCTGTTAATTTGTGCTAAAATTAAACTGGTTATTTAAAGAAATTTAACATCTGTTCTTTGACCCGAATAATCTTAAAACTACAGACTCTCTCAACTCTCCATGTAGTTAAAATTAATGAAAAACTTGTGCACAAGCTGTACTATATAAAAATAGATTGTAGTTAAGATAAGTTGCTAATTATTATTTTATCTAATTGTTGCAAATATACAGGCTCCAAAGAGGGTCAGGTCAGCAGTTAACTCTGAAGTAGAGCTACTTCAGAGATGGAGCTGGTCACCACCCTCCTCTACAACTGCTCTTCACAACAAGTCTGCTGGATATGACAGGGACCCAGCTCTGGGAGGCTGACTGGACATGTCAAGTCTCCAGTACTAGCTTTTTTTTTTTTTTTGCACAAGTCTCACTGGCTAAAGCTGACATTAATGACTGAAAGGTCTCTTCACATTGTTGCCTCAACTCAACAACAAATGGAAAAGGCCCTGTCAGGAAAATTGGGGTGTTTTGGCTTCAGCTGGGATAGACTTTTTTCTTCCCTAGTAGGAGTGCTGTGTTTTGGATTTGGGATGACAATAATATTGACATCACACTGATGTTTTAGTTGTTACTGACCAATGCTAATCCAAGGACTTCCCAACTGTTCATACTGCCTGTCAGTGAGGAGGCTGTGGGGGCACAAGGAGCTGGGAGGGGACACAGACAGGACAGCTGACCCCAGTGGACCCAGGGGATACACCACACCCTGTGGCATCATGAACAAAAACCAGGGGAGTTGGCTGTGGGGTAGTGGCCATGGCTTGGGGACTGGCTGGCATTGGTCAGTGGGTGCTGAGCAATTGCATTGTGCAGAGCTTGTTTTGTATGTCCCTTTGTCATTATTGCTATTTTCCCTTGCCTTTCTGTCCTATTAAACTCCCATTATCTCAGCCCACGAGTTTTACCCTTTTTCCTGCTCTCTCCCAGATCTCACTGGAGGGAGTAAGAAAGCAGCTGTGTGGTGTTTAGCTGCCTGATGGGTTAAATTGCAACATGCTGCTCCAGTAGCAGGCTCCTCCAAGTTGCAGTGGTACCACAACTGTGCTGAAGAAGCCTGGTGAAAGCTGTTGCTGTGCAAGATGTAGAAATTTCATTAGATCATACTCTGCTACATTGAATCAAGTAACTGATGAACTCATTGGAAATAAAAACCCACCAACTGTGGGCATGTTCCATGAATTTGTGCTAAATGTTATATAAACATGACCTTTTAGAGCAGTCTTGTGAAAATCTGGTATTGGGACATCCTCAGAAAGGCTACTGAGGCAGCAGCTACTGCTATACAGGCTCTCAAGTTTCTCAAACATCCTCAGCAGTCTGTGTTATGCTTCTTAAGTAAATAATTGGTGCACTCTTCACATCACAGCTGGACAGTTTAATAAAGAGCTGGTTATATCCCAGTGTCAATGGCAGCCTGATAGGTATGTCCAGGGACTCCATTTGACAAGATAAATAATCAGGTCACTGTACACTGCTTGCTACACATTCGATTGAATCCCACCTGCAAGAATTCATCAAATGAAGCCAACAAGACAATGTCGTTCCAGCAGTTGAAATCCTGAAGTAAAACAGTGTCAACTCAAAGGTCCATCAAGCAGTCAATGAAGACCTCAAAAAAGTGATAGTAGAAGGTCACAGCCTTGCCAAATAAACCCACCTCGTTAACAGGGAAAGCACAAAACAGCTATACATTTTGAGGGTTTTATAAATAAAACAGGACAGTCAGTTTGGGAGTTAATTTTCATTAAAAAGGTTATTATTATTGAATTAAAGTAATGCTCTGTTCCTCTGATCTTAGTTAAATTGGGGATTCTTAACACTCTTGAAGTACTTAAAGCTGTGAAAGACTGTGCCCTAAACTCTAACACAGTGTTGTAGGATTAACAACCATAACCCCCTCTAAATATTGACTTTAGAAGTTCTTCTGCAGAAAATTTCATGGACAGTGTGGAAAACTTGTCATTCAAAATGGTTGCTGTTTCCTAAATGGAAGTGATTTCCTGGTATGAAGCTGCATCTACACTCTGCTTCAATACTCAGAGTCAGAACACAGCCCCCCTGACTCCCTTTCCTGGCTCTCTGAGGGCATATTTATGGACTGGGACTGGTTCTAGCTGAGCTCCCCGTGCCCCCAGCCCGAAACAGTCCGGCTGCCCACCAGTCCCAGCTACCTCTGCAGCACATGGCACGAGGCACAGGATGGGTGCCCTGCTAGGGAAGATGCCGAGAAACGCAGTCTGCAGCTGTCAGCCAGACCATGGCACAAGCAGTGCAGAGCAGCAGCCTGGCCACCCTGCAGCTCAACCTGCAGCAGACAGCCCCAGCCCATGGCAAGGGACAGAGGTACCAGAGGTACCCAGGGATCCGGCGTGACCCAGCTCTCCCCGGCTGCTTTGAGGCTCGCGGCGCTGGTGTGCGGAGAGCTTATGATGAAAAAGCAGAGCAGAAGAAGCTTATATCCACAGAGGCATTTTGAGAAGAACAGCATGTTTCCATTGTTCTTCCTGCAGCTGAGATCACAGGCTCCTCTTAATGAAAGTAGCTGCTGGCTATATTCTTAATGGCAACGCTATGATGACACAAAGGGAAAAAAAAAAGATAATTTCTATTTTTAGGCAAACATTTGAATCTGGAACTAGAAACACAGAATGCCCCTCACTGGAATAATTTATTTTATTTGATAATGTTAGACAGCAGAGCTTTCTTGGATGCTGTTTCTGAGCATTTCTCATGCCTTCTTCTATGAACTTCCTTAAAAGGTCAATTTTCTTTGAAATTTTAGATATTATTTATGTTGGATTTGGATAATTACATGATTTCACCAAACTTCTTATTTAGCTTGAGCTTAAATTGAACTTTGTTTCAATGCAATCGGTCTTTTTCCTTGACACAGAATATTTTCCACTCTTAAAAACCTGCAGCTAGTTGCACACAAGTCCTTGAAAACAGAGTAAATAGGTCATCCTGTCTATTTCTCTGCCTCAAGGAAGAATCAAACATACCTATGTCATTCCTGGCAGATATTTGTCCAACTTGTTCTAAACAGTTCTAATGATTGAATTTTCACAATTTCCTTATCTATTCCAATGCTTAAATACCTTCTCAAAATTGCAATTCCTACGAGATTATTAAGAATTAAACCATGCCACCACATTTTGCACTGGAGTCCTTTAAATTAATGTGAAATGACATCTTAATGTGGAAATGAACAACTGTGCCTAGCAGTTTGTTCATGATGGGCGCCCTCTCACTCACACAATAAGAGATAAAGAATGATTGCTAACCTTCCAGCTCTACAAGCAATTGCAAATTCCTTCTCTTCATTTCCTTTTTCCTAATTCTAGGAGCAGACATTGCATATCTGAACTGTCTTTTGAAATACTTCAGGAGAGCTTTACTGAGGAGATGTTAGATGTTTATGCGTGAGGCAACCTGGTGCTATGATTAAAATTGTACTGTGAGCATCCAGATAGTGTATCATGAACACAGATCTTTCAATTTTATGCACTTGCTCTTTGAATCATGATCTCTAACATTATTTGAGACCTTGATAATACTCCTGTGTCTCTGGGCCCCACCCAGCTATTGCATGCAATATAGAACCTCTAAGTGGGGGACAGTTTTCCACAGACTGACTTTGTGTGCTTTTGCCCTCTCCCAGCTGCTCTCCCCATCCTGCCTCCTTGCAGGACTAAACTCTGGCTGTGAGTTTAGTTTCATCCTGGAGGAAAGCTGTCTCCTCACCACACACCTTGTTGAGCAACACCTTGATCCTTTCACAGTGCCAGGAATAAATTCTAACAAAGCATAACTAAATTCAAAATAATGACAGTATATCATCAAAAGCTGTTTCAGTAATAATAGTAACAAACTGTTGTGGGCATTTCATGTAAATGGGCAGTCTTTTAAATTAAACTGCTCTTCAGAAAATATATTGCATTTCTTCAGAGATTCACAAAACAGTGTTTTCATTTAAGAACTCTCCATAATATATAGGTTTTTGAGGAAATTTCAAGGTAGACATATAAAAGTTTTACTGTTGGGTTTTTTTTTCAGAATAGGGGCAGTAGCTGGCATGGTCCCTTCATTCACCTTCCTGCCAGCTGCTTTATTAGCTGCTTTAGCTGTCGTGGCACAGGACAAACAAGCCACCAGAGAGACCACTTGAAAGGCAGGTTAAGCAGCTGAATGAAAGAGGGCTGGAGGAACAGGGGAGCATAAAGCAAATACCTTTAAAAAATTAAATATTTTGTTCTGTTTTTCTTTAAAGTAAAAAATACTATGGGATTTACTGAGACACCTGGTTTTTTTTCCTGAAGTGCAGAACTCTGATTTTCTGAAAAGCTGGAGACTGTTGAAATCGCCTGCACTCTTAAGCTGAACAAAGACTGACCCATCCTAGGAATATTTTGCTCTGTAAATTATAACAACCAAGCTTGAATAGGCTTATTTATTATTGTGAAGGCACAAAGTGACTGGGAAGTGGAAGAAAATTAAGAGATCTTTTCCTGCCTCCATTACTGCTGGTTGCTGGGTCACTTTCTTCACGCCCTGAAACACAGTGGTGAGTTTGCAGCTCTCCCTTGTCTCCAGCCAAGGTAGCCTGGGGTCATGCATCATATTTCCCTGGGGCACCCCTGGAACCTCTGCAACTCTGCACAGCCAAAATCCCTGTGGTTTTTATCTGCTGAGCACCGTGGGAAGTCTGAAGGGACTTCTGCTGCAGCACAGAAAGGACCCAGTCCTTTATGGGGTACATCAAACTGAGAGTCCCAACTGCTTGTGAACCCCACTTTATAAAGAGAAGCTTTAGAAAAGGCAGATTCAGCCCCTCAAAGGACAAGTCCTGGTGGCTTCTCCTGAATCTGAGAGGCAGTAAGGCACCTCCTGTCCCAGCAGAGCAGCTCAGAGGCAGATTACCCTGCTCTGCATGCGTGCAGCCGAGCACAGCTCCAACATATGTTCTCTGCTTTTTTGGCTGAAGTTACTGTTGTCTTTCCTTTCCTCTTTCTCTCCCCCCAACTCTCTCTCGCTCTAACTCTCACAGGAGCAATAAATGCCAGCAGTAAATATTCTCAGCCTTACAAGGATTTCACTAAATTAAGGTTCACATCCAAGCTTTGGGCAACTTCCTGTGTTCTAAATGGGATCCAAATGAAGGGTTTCCAAAGTCTATACAGTATAATAATAATAAAAAACATATCTAAATCATTAAAATGAGTGACAGCATTCCCTATACTAGTTCTGGGCTCCATAAATAATGTATAAAACCAATCTGCATTATATTAGCGAAAGATAAAAATTAGAAAAGGGTGAGAGTAAAACCGTTCCGTTTTTCGGTGACACAAAGAACATCGTCCCCGCTCCTGAGCTGCGAGCTCCATCTTGTGGGAGGTGGTGGAGGTGAAGTGGTTTTCTGCTTACCGCAATACTATTATTCTTTAAATTTTCAGGCATTTAAAATAAATCATTATGATAAGACATGATCTTTATTGGAAAATAACAGCAAGTCAAAGGAGGTAAAGCAAACTGGCACAATCCCCCCTCTTGCAGCCCCACGACCTGACATGCCTCACCTGCATTCCAGCCTTTCTCCCAAACCCGCGTTAGAAACGGGCCAGTAATTTGTTGTCCCTAGTGCCACAGCCCAAATGAATGTAGGTGTCACTCGCTGTGTCCCCACCCGTGAGCCGAGCGCTGCCCGAGGTGCTTCCCACGGCTCTGTGTGGGG
>VZRX01003801.1:0-25149 GCA_013398075.1 Notiomystis cincta
TCTTCTCACCTCTTCTCACCTCTCCACTCCTCTCTTTCACTTTTCCTCATGAACCTTTCCTCAGATATTCTTGGAAAGGATGAAAGTAAGTAACAGAAAAAATCTGGAGGAAAGGCAGGAGCAACACCACTGGTTAAACAATGTTGACATTTTTGCTGTGGTCTTCAGTGTCATTGTTAATTAACCTGTCTTGGCTACCCTTCAATGCATGTCCCTGGAACTAGAAACATTCAAAGAAACTCAAATGAAATCCATGTGAAATTGAAGAGCTGCTCGTTTTTACTATCATTTCTCCATTTTATGGTTGCCTCTTAAACACCAAGAAAGTATTTCTTCTTTAATGCAAGACTGAAGTTTGTGAAAATATCCACTTAATTATTCACTTAATAATAAATTGAAAATATTTTTAATTCGCAGTTATTTAAATATAGTTCATGACATTATTTTGTAGATGTTACCAACTCCAGCTAAATTTCATTACATCTTCAATTTACGAGACCTCAGTCGTATTTGGCAAGGAATACTTACAGTAACTTCTGACGTCTGCCAGAGCATCAGTGTTTTGGTAGCCTTGTTCCAACATGAATGCAGGCGTGTTATTGCAGACAGGTTCATCAGCCAAAGGGATAAAGACTGGTTTGAAGATATGATGAGGAAGGTAAGCAAATAGTATTTTAGTATTTGCCATGGAAAGAGGCCAATGACATATTTCATTACTAAAGCAAATGTGTTGTTGTAGATTGTTTCTGAGGAACATGGTCAAAATCTTCTTGGAGATAAATGCACAGAATTATATTTTGTGGATTTCTTGCGTGATGTCCCAGAGACTGCTGGAGATGAACCTGATGATGCAGAGTTGAAGGCTCCAAAAATTTATGAGCCTATCCCATCTTTGGATTACTTGGCTGAAAGATTACGAATGTTCATGCAACAGTACAATGAAGCTGTCAGAGGATCAAAGATGGATTTAGTATTTTTCAAGGTATTACTGCTTGTAATTGTATTAATACAGAACGTGCCTGGGTTTTGCACTTACTGATACATAGATCTTGTATGTTTCTATCCCATTTTTTTGGAGATAGCTCAGAACAACTAGGTTGTTTATACAGTGCACACTGTGAATGTTATCTTGCTTTCCTGAAAGTTACCTCCTTCTCAAAAGTCTTGATGGGCAATGCTTTCTTCAGCTTTAGACTAGGTGTTCTGATAGAATTTTAGGGCATTTCAGATTAATTCTCTCTCTAAGATAACTAAAGCAGTTGAGTAAGAAATGCCTTTAGTGCACTTGTATTTTACATTTGTCAGTCTATTTAGAGTGCTTGTAAATAGGTCAGCTAAAAGGCTGGAGGAGTCCTTTCTGCTTTTCCTTCTGTGCCCTAAGGGGCATGCCCTCAGCTCTGCTGATGACAAACCGTGCCTATGACGTTGCTTCAGATAAGTTTGATACAAGGACATTTCTCTTGGACTAGCCCTGCTGCCCACAGAATTCAGGAGGAAATCTCCTGTTGATTTTGATGAGTACAGGACTGAGTCTTTGGCATAGGCTCCAGAGAAGCCATCTAGCTGTTGGGAAGCAGTTGCTTGGTGGCATGCTTCTAGTTGATTATACAGTGCATTATTTTTATATCTCTTCATCCCCATTTCTCTCAATACACAGGATGCAATCATCCATTTGATCAAAATATCACGGATTATTCGTACTCCACAAGGAAATGCATTGTTGGTGGGTGTGGGTGGATCTGGAAAACAGAGTCTGACCAGACTTGCATCATACATTGCTGGATACGAGAGCTTTCAGATTACTTTAACAAGGTAACACAATACAGGGTACATTGACATTTGCTCCTTTATTTGTCATGGAAATGAACTCCTCACAATCAACTTAAAGAAATGCAAACCTCTCAAATATTTTATCCCTCATTGTAAACTGCAATCTGATCAAAAGTAACTGTGCGAATGCATGGTCTAGTCTTTTGGTCTTTGTTTTGTTGACTTTCTTTTAGTGATAAGAAATATGTCTTTCCTTCAGCACTTGAGTCTGCAATGCACCTTTTAGTTTTGCACTAAAAACCACAAGGTATATGCTGCATAGTAGGCAAATGCTGATGGCCAGGGGAAATCTATAGATCCTCATATAGCCAAACTGTATTATGACAATTTCTGTCAATGACTTAATATTTTGTAGTGCTGGAATTCTGTAATTTATAGAAATTTGAAGTGAAAGGAAGTAGCTACTGCCTTTCTTCTGTTTTTCTTTTGACATAGGGTTTACAGAGCTAAGCAATGAAGACAAGCAGTGTATTCCCCTTTGCAAACTCTTTTACATGCTAAGAAATATTCTTTAGTAAGACATATCAGGTTTATGAATAATGTTATGAGGCTTCTGATGAAAGGAAAGATAAAGAAAACATATCACAATCTCTTCCTGTGTCCCAGAAACAGAAGAAAGGAACACTGAGAACAAAATAAAGGAGGGAAAGAAAAAACCCAAAGTGATAGAACAGAATCCCTAGATTTCCAAGATTCATAAGACAAATATTAATAATGGCAATGAATTTGGAGGGGGGAAGAATGAAATTAGCAGTGAAAAGTGGATGCTGGCTCATGTTTTTATCCCTAACTATCATTTCCCATTGCTGGTGTTAGATTATTGAACGAGATACACTGCTATTCTGACTCAGTAGAGAAATTCTTGTGTTCCTATCAGAATACCACAAATCACTGTAATAACTGTAGCTGACACATGCAAACTGAAGAGTTGGATTGTTTTTCAAGCTCTGCAGTGCTTGCTTCATGGGTATTTATAGAGCAGAAATAAGATGGAGCTGGAAGAGAACTGGGACACTTCCTGTGGCATATTTAATATGTGAAGAATGGGTCATGTATGTATTGCACATATTAGTTATGACTTTGAAGAGATTCTTGGAAATAACAGACTGGTTACAAAGCAAAGAGGGTCCTAATTTCAGCTTTAGTTGGCTAGGGACAAAATCTGCCATTTTATTAACCTTGTTTTCTATTGCACAATCTGAAATCTGTAGTTGAATTTGTGTGGACTTCATCTGAATCTTACTTGTGTGCACCAGCTGTAAGACACATTACAACAGAACCAGTCACGGTCTCCATTTGCAGAAGAGGTGATCAGCCCAAGTGATAATTTTCAAACATAATTTCTGGGGCTTGATTTTAGTTAAACCATACAACACAATAAACCCCACAGTTTTGTTCTCTCTTGTCTCTTAGTGATTTCCTTTAACCTGCTCTGAATATTTTCAGAAGATAATCCAGCTGTATTTACATAATGGTTGCAGGTATCAGAACCTACTTGACAACTTAATCCAGCTGTATCAACCTATATTTCTAATAAAGAACTTACATCTGCAAAACATGGGGATACAAAACAGCATCATAATTGCCTTAGATATATATATATATATATATATATATATATATTGCTCTCACCATACTTTTTCCCATCACATTATTTTGTTGACTTCACCTCATTTCACATGATTTATGTTACTGATCATTTACTCTGAGAAAATGTTTAAGAAAAAAACAAAAACAAAGAACTAAAAGATGTAGCTGGGAGCTATGGTATTCATTTCTTATCTAGATTTTTTTTCTTGCCTTAAGGAAGCTGATCCAGATGATACATATCTCCTCAGATCATCTGTAATTCTTGTTCTCTCTGTCCTTAACTCTTTACTGTTCCAGAACATATGCCACAAACAACATTTTGGATGATCTGAAAATGTTGTACCGCACTGCTGGGCAAAAAGGAAAGGGTGTTGTCTTTATATTCGCGGACAATGAAGTCAGAGACGAATCTTTTCTTGAGTACATGAACAATGTTTTGGCTTCAGGTGAAATTTCAAGTCTTTTTGCACGAGATGAAATAGGTGAAATCACACAAGACCTGATTCCAGCAATGAAGAAGGAGTACCCAAGGCTTAATCCCACTGGTGAAAATCTTTATAATTATTTTCTTGCTCGAGTTCGGAATAACTTGCATGTGGTTCTTTGTTTTTCTCCCGTTGGGGAAAAATTCAGAACTCGTGCACTGAAGTTTCCAGGTCTGATTTCAGGCTGTACCATGGACTGGTTCCAATGCTGGCCTAAAGATGCTCTTGTAGCAGTTGCACAGCATTTTTTAGCTTCTTACCATATTGAGTGTACAGATGAAGTCAAACAGAATGTTGTTAACACCATGGGAACAATTCAAGATATTGTAGCTGAAAAATGTGTTGAATACTTTGAACGATACAGGAGACGAACATTTGTGACACCAAAATCTTACCTGTCCTTCATTGGAGGCTACAAAGCTATTTACAAAGAGAAGTTTGCCAGCGTTGGAAGCTTGTCTGAACGCATGAGAACAGGTAGTGTAAAAGCTGTTTGATTTTTGTTTCTTTGTTTTTAAAAGGTTGAGAAGAATCTGAATAAAAAGTTGCAAAAGCATGGATTTAGACTGTGAGCTCATGTTCATTTGGAAGCAGACTCATTTATTTTCAGCTGTATTGTGTGTGATTACAAAATATGCAGAGGTTTTCTTTCAATGAACTTTATGAACGTGCAGATTGGAGAGGAGTTTTGGAAATAGTATTAGCAGTTAAAATACCTGAAACTCCTGCTTTGACATGTATGAATGCCAAGGAACTACTGAGATCCTACTTTTCACATGTAAGCATGCCAAGAGTAAATCTGAGAAACAATAAGTAAATGTTCATATTCAGTCCCTCTGAAGAATTTTTTAAAGAAACATGTATATACCAAAGGTAAAATTTCAAAAATATTGCTCTGCACATGGTCATACATGGTAAATACTTAAACAGTCCCCTAAAATGAATGCTGTTTGGAAGTGAATGTGAACTTAAACTGTTTTTTCTCCCACCACTGACAATTGCAGACCTGAGCTATGTGCACGTGTATCCAAAGGTAAAGACTGGCTGGCTGGCTGGAAGAACAAACGTGGGGGTTTTTGAGTTATAAAGATATATATGATGTATTTATATTTAGATGCATGCATTTATATATGATGACATTTATACTTAAGAGATTGTCTCATAATTTGTTCATATTATTGGAGCATTGTATTGCTCAAGAATCTGTAGGTTTTTTTACCCCCATCTCATCTGAACCTTCGTGTAATGTTGAATTTGGAGGCTCAGCCTACTCTCCTTGTGTCTTCACTTTTATTGCCAGGTTCCTCCTCTTTGTTTTGTATAGAGTACTTTTTATATTCTCATGGATTTCAGAAATTTCCCACACAGTTCTTAAGAGTGTCATTTGCCATGCTGATGTTTTTCAGAATGTGTATTTAATATTTAGTCTCCTTCTCCTATATAAGAATATAAACAGGTGATCGAGGGATCAAGTGACAGATTCTAAAGGCTTTTACACATTAAACAAAAAAATCCCCTGCTTAATTTTTGTGTTTAATCAATGGGATCACTCCCTGGTGTTCCTAAATATGAATCTGGGTGACTTATTTAAATATCCACTACTTCACTGAGGTTACTCTCTCCATAGGTTTTCCTATTGCTAAAATAGAATTTGCCCACCACAGGTCTTGCAAAACTGATGGAAGCTGAGGTTTCTGTAAATCAACTCTCCAAAGAGTTGGTCATGAAGGAGAAAGATTTGGCTATAGCATCAAAAAAAGCTGATGAAGTTTTATTGGAAGTAACTATGAAAGCCCATGCTGCAGAAAAAGTGAAAATGCAGGTGCAAATGGTAAAAGACAAGGCTCAGGCTATTGTGGATGACATTGCCATTGATAAAGCAGCAGCAGAAGAGAAGCTTGAAGCTGCAAGACCTGCACTGGAAGAAGCCAAGGCAGCCCTGCAGGTAAGAAGCAAATATATTCTGAACAGGCATGTGGTTAATGATTATTATTTGCAATAATAAGGCTTCTGCTTCTAACTTGGGGGACAAAAGAGGATTGAAAGTACTGGAATTGACCTGTAAATCCTTATAGAAAAAAGCCCTGAAAACTGAAGAGGAGAAGAGGTAAGATGTGCAGTACTCTACTGTCAGGTAGTAAAGCAGTCATAGAGTGGGACTACCTTTAGGGACTTTCTGTAGTAGTGCTTCTGAGTGACCTGCAAACCTGCAGCAATTGCATTACAGATACAGTCCTCCCAAAAGAACATAATTCTTTGGTATTGAGTGCCTGCTTATAGAAATGGACTATTTTCTTCTCTAATTTTTCAGACAATAAAGCCTTCTGACATTGCAACTGTTCGCAAACTGGGTAAACCTCCGCACCTGATAATGCGGATCATGGACTGCGTGCTGCTGTTATTCCAAAGGAAAATAGACTCAGTGGCACTGGATCAGGAACGCCCAGGTGTGAAGCCCTCATGGACTGAGGCTCAGAAGCTAATGAATAATTCAGGATTTCTTAGCATGTTGCTTACTTTTCAGAAGGTAAGTAATTAATAGGAGCACTACTACTTCAATAACCATCTGCAGAGTTCCAATGAAAGTGTCTTCCACCATCAAAGGCAGTTTGAAACAGTTTTGTCTATTTATAGTTGTAGGTATTTTGTGACTTTATTCTTCTTCATTTTCATGGTTCATTACCTCAGCAATTTTTCTCCTGGGCCACACAGTGGCTTCTAGCAGACAGAAGTATCCCAAGATCTAGAGAAGCCTATCTTATTCAGACAGTTCCTGCTTCTGAGTAGGAATTTGCCTTAGAAGGACTCACTCCTATTTTTTCAAATGATTCACCTTCTCCAGTGCTACCAGGCCTTTAAGGCACTCCATAATTCTGTATCCAATTTGCTAGGGAGCTAGCAGGAAATAAGAAAAGAGTAGGAAAAGTAATGAGATGATTTGGGAACTTTTGGGGTTCTTTCACTAAAAAAAATAGTGAAATGAAGAATAATCGTATTATCAACTGTAAGAAAAATAAAAGCAAACAGAGGTTTTTATTTCTGTCAGGACAAAAACTTTTGCAGCAAGGTTCACTGAACTGTGAGACAAAGGGAAATTCTCTATAGGGAAAAGAAGCAAGATGTCACAGGTAGCTGAACCAGAAAAAGACCTAGGGTAGAATATGAAATGGCAGAATCATAGCCCAACTTCAAAATCCAGGAGACCAAGCAGATTTCAGCAGAACCCATCTTTTCTGCAATGTTGCAGAACATGCTCTTTCATTTGTACACTGATGTTTTAATCTACTTAGCTGTGCATTTTGCTGATGCCTTTTCTAAGCTGCTGGAGTGTTTTTGTTGTGAAGATCATTCTCACTATCCCCAGGAGCCATTTCTCCCAGAGAGCCACATTGTGGAAGCTGCCTCTGTAGACAGTTTCTTCCTGGGGCTGCCAGTCTGGTCACTTTTCCAAGCACTATCTTAAGTAAACAGAAATAGGAAATGAGTTCTAAGATAGCAAGGACTAATTAGGCACTCCTTACTCAAGCTTCTGTCTAATGAGACTTCCCGTTTTGGCACTTACTAATAGTGTATGTATTCGTGCTGGTAGCTGGTAGCACATTTAACTCAGAGCAGTCAGAACAACTTCTGTGGGACTGAATTCTTGCAGGAAGTGATAGTGATGATTGTGGGGTAGAATACTGGACTATTTCAATCCCTGATGAGGTATTTCACATGCTGTCCTCTTGCCCCATCTCTCATTTCTGAGTATACATCACAAGAAAGCTCATTGTATCTGGAGTTCTGAGTAGAATACGCCGCTTCCTTGTTTGTGAGATTTTTGTTCTTTCCTAGTATGTTTTAGGCAATGAAAACTAGTGGATGAAGTAGTTCCTTGAGTTCAAAATTAATTACTTAAAAGGAAAAGCATGACATTTTCCAAGCTTTTGGACAGAGATTTAGGCCACTGCTGATTGATCTTTGCTTCACCTTTGCCAGCTTGTTAGCTCATTATTTTGAGTAGGAGAACAAAAAAGTCAAAATGTTTGTCCAGCACTATTTTACATTTTAGCAAACTATCATAGTGAAAACATCACCATGGCTGATTTTAGGAATAACATAGTGAACGTTTTTTTATTAGAGTAGCTAAGGATCAGACAAGTACAAGGCAGTCCTTTCTGCTATGCAGAAAAACAAGAAAGGAGTAAATTGCTTGACAGTATGAATGGTGGATGATTTTTAGATGCATTAAAAGAAAGGCATTAATACATTGCCAAAAAAAGGGAATATTCTTAACATGTCTATTGTTAAGCAGTCATTTTTAGCCTGTATAAGCTCTTCTACTCTCTACCTTGCTCAAGGAGCTGAATTCCATTTTCTTCTGACACTTAGATAATTACAGATTAACCACCATCATCAAAGATCTGGCTTTTCATGTTCTCAGCAGATTGTGAAAAGGGGGGAAAAAACCTGGGATTAGAATAGCAGCTGAAAGAAATCTCTTTTATGGGTAAGGAAAAGGGTTAGCTTCAGTGAAGTGAAGACAGTGCCTTGCAGTTTCACCCTTTTCCTTTCTAAAGCTGCAGGTAGCTGTGCTCACACCAGTGCCTGTCTGATGCCCTGGTGAGCTTGTTTATGGAACTAGACTAGAAGAAAATTAATCAGTACTTTGCTGACTTATATTTCTGTCATAATAGTTTTGAAACTAGCTCACTGAGCATTGGTGAGAGTATTAAAGATGGGGCAAGGACATCTAGTTAAGGGGGTGAGGGAAGAAGGTGCAGTGTTGATGCAGCGGTACCTTAGAACAGCTTAAATTGTCATGGAGCTATGAGCATTAGTCATGTCTGTAAATCTTATGTGTCAAATAGGGATATTAAATGCCAACTGAAGTCAATCTGTTGCAATGGAAGTAGGAGTTATTTTCACGAGTTCACAAAAACTACTAACTGTCCTTTTTAAGAGTGAAAGTGTTGCTTTGTTAATTTATTCTGTAAGAAGTGATAGCCCTATGATTTTAAAAACAAAAATGTTTCTGTGAAGCAGACTTTATTTGAAAACCCATTTTAAAAAATATTTTTCCTTTCCATTGACTAGGACTCAATTACAGAAGAAACTGTGGAGCTTTTAGAGCCTTATTTGGATATGGAGGATTATAATCTTGAGACTGCTAAAAAAGTGTGTGGAAATGTAGCAGGTCTTTGCTCATGGACACAAGCAATGGCTTACTTCTATGGTATTAATAAAGAAGTTCTTCCTCTTAAGGTATTTATATTGATAATTTTTTTTGAGAGATGAATATTGTCAAGTGGAAAAAATAAATTGTGTTACTTTGGGTAAAATAGAGATTCTTGTTTCTTGACACCCAGTTGTGAAGTCAATCACACAGAGGTTTAATATATCTTGGAAATTTTTTCCCTTACACAAACTACCCTGTGCACGGAAGATAATGATACCTTCTCTGCACTCAGAGTGGGTGCCAGGCATTACGGCTTCAGGAAAACTCCTCAGTCCTACTGGCCTGGGGAAGGAGCCTACTCATTGTGATCATGATAGAATTGAGGAGAGGAGAGGAGAGATCAATCTTGGCACAGAAGCATTCCTTAAGGCATTTAGCTGGAATTCATCTCCCTAAAAAATTTTGGAGTTTCAAACTGCTGCATCCAAGTGGACATATATAATAAAGAAAGTAGTTTCAAGGTATAGAATTCTGTTGAAACATTGAACTGAAGTAGAAAGGGATCAGCCACTGTTGTGTGCTTTCCTACAGATAGTTTTATTGTCTTGGAAATGTTTCATTTATGAGTGTATTGAAAAAAGGGACTCTGCATATTTATATAAGGATTTATAGTCATTGCTCCTATGGTGAGTTTTATGGCTCTTTTCTGAAGAAATACATCCACTCTGTTGTGCTTCCACTGCACTCATGTTCTGTTTCTTGTTGAATAACCCACTGTATCGATGGCATAGTCAAAACTCTTGGCATAATCTTTTAGTATATCTAGACTGATCTGATTCAAATATGTTAAAAGCATATTTTTTTTTTATGCAAGTAACTCAAGAGAATGTTATATTTTTGTGATATATAAGTAGCTATTTCCTTTTCAAGTAATGGGATGTTCACTGATGAAAACAGAATTGTAAATGTTACTATTGTGAGCTATAAAAGGGAGCAAGACCTGGGGGAAAAAGTGGCTTTATATGCAAATGGAACCCTGAAAGTTGAAAACGTGCTCTTGTAGTTTTTATTTGAATATATATGATTTAGGATTACATATAAATTTAGCTTTGTGTTCAAGTGCTTGCATTCTTGTCACACTGTAGCTGTTAAAAAATGAAACCTACATTTCTTGGCAAAGTGGTGCCTATTGTCAGGTACAGCAACAGTCACAAATATTTTAGAAACTGAAGATGACAGAGGGAGGGAGGAAGTGTTTAAAGTATGCAGGAGATATTGCAGGAAGCAGTGGAGTGATGCTAAGAAAATAATTGAAAATAAATGTACAATTAAACTGCATAAAGTACTAGCCCAGGCTAATTCATCCAGTGCTAAAAGCAGGTTTACTGAATGAATTAATCAAGCTGCTTTATCCTAACTGCTGTTCTAGGATATAAATCCCCTTCAACACCTGCAAAATGGATTCAATATAATTTTAAATTGCATCTTAAGTGAGACTCATTGCCTCATTTATCTTAAATATGACAACCTGTGAAAACTAATTAATAGTGACTTATATTTTAGTACATACAGTGTGCAAAAATCACCTAATTCCTAGGAATGGATACTGGTATTCTTTAGAGATGTGATCTGCAGCCCAAGGGTCATTAGCTGTACTTTCCCATAGACCTTCAGCGTGAGAATGAGCTGTTCCTCCCCAGGTTTTTACCTAGGAAACCAGCCTGCTGCACTAACCTGAGAATTTTGAAACACCATCTGCTCCTTATCTGTTAGTTGAAGAATATAAGAGCAGAATGGAGAAGCCCTGACTTTTGCTATGATACTGTTAGCCTCCAATTAAAATACTCTGTATACGAGTATAATTTCCCTTAGGGATGTCTCCAGTGACTTTAATTAAGTTCTCCTTAGGCTGTTATGGTGATCAAGGGAAGTTTGTTTACAGTTTATAAATTCTGTTTAATATTGAGGATTCTTCCTGTCAAACTCAGTTTTAAGTATGAGACTTTATTGCCTTTTCTACTTTCATTTGTCTCCATGCTGAACTAAAAACCACAGCAGGCAGTGAAAGGAAATCTTGCACCTGAAGAAGAGGTAATAGTCAAGGAGTGTTGAAATTTGATAGCTGTCCATTTGAATAAGCATGTCCTTGTCAAGGTGATGCCCACTGGGCAGGAAAACAAGCATGCAAGTCTGAATTCAAGGCCCACAATAACTGTGGAAGGAAAGCATATACTCTAGGGGGGATGGTGAGGAGGAAGATTAAATCACCTAACAAAACAGAGTGAGGCCAGGGCATGTAACTGAACAGAAAATATGAAAAGTCTTTCACTAGCTAGTACAGACTGTGAAAAGCAGATAAGAGTTATGGTTTCTGTGCCTTTCAAAGGTTATTTTAATCCCAAAGAATGGTCACTGATAGCAAAGAAAGTGAGGCTAAGATTTTATTAATGCCACTCTGCATATATCTGTTTGCATGTGTACATACATATATATGTATGTGCATGTGTATACCTATTTTTTTAAATTTATATTGGTGAGCTTAAAACACTGGCTTTGGAATTTTTGCAAAACTTGTGTATGTCTTTGCATTTTTTACAATCTTTCCCTAAGTAGTGGTGGATAAAAGTGCATCACGATATTGAGTCTCTGAGAAAGTTGATCCAAAACCAGTGGAGTATCTTTGGGAAAAATCTGCAGTAATATGGGGCAGGGGCAGTTTTGAAGTTGCACTTCCATGAAGAGTTTCTAGTCAGATGCCATGTGGCCAGAACAGGACTGAAGCAAAAGGCAAAGATGAGCACTCAGCACATCCCCAGAAGGTCAGGAGCAGAGTGACAGAGTCCAAGTGCAAGAAGCCTTCTGGCCTAGTCCAGTAGCAGTGAGTGCTCTATTTGACTGTGAGAACAGTGGGCTTGGAAAGCTGAAATTCCTTAACAAGAGAAGTGCTCCAAATCATCCTTACCTGTAGTGAACTCTAAAGTTTTGGATGCTTTTTTTTTTTAAATGGGATTCTCCTAGAAACATTTCCTGAATTTACTGAGCAGCAGTTGCTTTTCAGAGTGATTTGGGGTTGATCTGGGAATTCCATTCAAGAGCAGATATAGCATTAAATGGTGTGAAACTTCTTTTTGTTGGAAAAGTCATTTTTATTGAACTGCTTCCTTGGATCAGGGTCAGATATACTTGGTACTTTGCAAAATTGAGTTTGCAATGAATCAGCGAGAAACTCAATGTCTATGTCAATACTAATAAATTAAATAGTATTAGTGAATTTTTCTAGGCACTGGAAAGTGATCATTTACACTGGTAAATTGTTAGAATGATCTCTTGTGTGGATTTGGTCTTGGCTAAGCAGCATTTTTCAGTACTCTTGGGGCACCATTCAGGTTCTAGCCTGGTCCAAGAGCCATTCCCACAAGGCTGTCAGCAGGCAGTCATCCTGGTTTAGATACTGGGAGAGCTTAATGTGAGCTTTTCTATGCTGGTTGACCTCAGTGCCAGAGAAAAGATCTGGGCATGTTTCATTTAAGAGTGTAGCTGTGACTGTAAATGATGTGCTTATTTGTTCTGGTTTTTTGTGGAATGCAAAAATCTTAAAAGGGGCAGGATCACCTCAACAACTGCTACGAAGTTCTCTCTGAGGGCAGCTTGGAAGAAGGCAAAACAGCTGCTTAAGTCTTTAGGCTGTGGCCCTTGTTGGCACAGGTGCTGTCTCTGTTCCTACCCCACACAGGCAGATGCAGAGAGCAGGGAGCTGCACTGGCTGGAGCAGGTGTGGAGAGGATTCTCTGCCCCACTCCCCACAGTGCCAAAGGCAGGGAAAGGCTGAAGCTGCTGTTCTCACGTGAGCTCAGGCATGTTCCAATGTAGCTCCACTACTCCAGGAGTGCAGATCAGAGTGTGGACCTCATGTCTTAAATCCTCATGATTCATTCGCATAAAATCCATTTATTCAGGCTTTGACTCTGCATCCAACTGGAAAAAATTGTGTATCCTTGCTTTGCTGCGTGATTCAGAGGGATGAAATGCAGGCTGTGAAGCTTGTTCACAGAGCAATGCCACTAAAATTAGAAAGGCCACAGTGGTTCTTAGTGGTTGGGAAACATGTTTCCTTTCCTGCCTATTATTGGCTGGAAGTGTTTGTATGGAGCTGATTGCAGCTGTAATATTCTTCTTGTGCAGAAGATTCTCTTTGGCAGCAGAACTTGCCTCCTGCTCTCATGGCAGAGCTTTACACAGGAGGCTGCCAGCCAACCTGCCACTGATGTCAATACAAAAGCCATGTTTGTACCCATGTAATTTTGAAACGTCAAGTTTGGAAAAAAAAAACCAAAACAAGGAGAAAGCAAATAGTGATGGTTTCAAAGGATAATCTGAAACAAGTAGTCTTTCTACTTTTGAGAATCATGTAGGTTGCTCATCCTGGCATGTTAGCTGTCAGTCTCGTGTAACCAACCATCACATATGATCAAGTAGCCTACAAATCAAACTAATATTATAATGTCTTATACAATTGTTATGATTACCCTAAAATTGGCTGAGAACTTTGGCTAAATTGTCTGTAAAATAGTTCCTTATTATAGGTCATCTTCCAGAAAATCCATAAAGTCTTGTGTAAATAATTTTAAGGATTTATTTCATGTTAGAATAAAATATACTTTTTTTTTTTGTACTCATCTCTGAAATACTTTTTCCTTGTCCCTGCATCTTCAAAGCAGATATCCTTTTAACAGTTTTTAAGAATGGGGAGGTCTGTTTTATCAGTCATTTTTTGCACTTTTTTGGGTAGTTTATTGCTGCACAGAGACCTGTTTTTCATATTTACAAGGCATCATTGCTCATATGTATTGGGAATTCACATGCCCATACTTTTCCATTGAAGTTCATATCCTGCTGTTATAAATGTCAAGGTGTTATATGAATCCACACAGCCAGGTGTAAGTTCTCTGTAGTTCCAGCTGTTCTGCCAATGCTGTTCTTCACAGCCCTCAAGGATCTTGCTTCCTGTGTAACCTCAGTATTTGTCAGCTGGGGCTGAAACAATATGTCATAATATTGTTTGGCTCCCATTTTTAGCCTTTAGAGAATTTAATTTACAAGGATGCTCTGCAGTAGGGAAGGTGGTGGGAGGAGGTAGAAGAGGGCTGGTGCAGGACTCTTTTTGGATCTTGGCAAGAAAGGCCTGACAACAGATGGATAAATGAGCATCTGCTTTAATAAGATAGAATAATAAGAGGAGTTTAAAATAGTTTGAATGACCAAAAGAGAAAGTTTTCTCTTCATGGACAAGGTCTGCTCTGCACAGGATACCATGGGCAAAACTATCCTGGCTCTCTCTGATGCTGCATGAATGTTGGGTGTCCAGCATTTGAAGGGATGTAAAGTTTACTCACTGTTTGTCTTCTTCTTATGAATCTTTTTAAGGCAGATGTCTTATTAAGCCATTTGTTGTCAAGCCTTTTGTATTCAGATGCAGAAGGAACCCTGCAATCTCTCTGTCTCGTATCTCGCCCTCCCCATCTTTCCCCTGGTGCAGGGCACAGTAACAGTACATCACCTCCTAAAAACTCCTTTACTGATGGAACTTTGCCCAATAGTCCAAGAGTCACTAAAACATAACAGCAGTTGTTCTGAAATCTGCTTAGCTGGGTTTAATAAAGACTCATTGACTGAGCAATGTTTTTTTCTGGGTGATGCTCTTTAATGTGTTTTTTGATAAACAGTGAGGTAGAAGTATTTCAGCATTCCTACATCATGGAAATTTTATGAGCAACCATTTTACTGGTTCATCTGGATTCAAAATTTTTTTTTATCTCTAGGATCTGTCAATATAGCAGGTGGCTACAGTAGATGAAATTTTACTGACAGTGCTATTCTCTAGCATATACCTAGATTGCTAATAGAGATGTTCACAGATACATGGGATTTACCTGTATCCAACACACATGTATACAACATACATGTACATAGATATTGGTAACCTACTTCTTTGATCAGTACATATATTCTCTTCTCTAATCCCCTGCTCACAAACCTCTCTTTTGGGATACACCAGACCCCAACCCCTGGTTATGCTGCTAAGAGTTATCCCTTAAGAGAGATGCCTTCTACTGCTGCTCTTCTGGTGTCATGTAATGCAAGTGTCAAGTTTCATACTCATAATAAAAAAGCTTTTACAGATTCTTGGTTTCCATCTTCATAACTCTTACAGAAGAAAAAAAATAACAGAAATAAGATACATGATATTTAAACAAGCTTTTTTAAATATTCAGAGTAAATGGAAGCAACCTTTATCTGTAAGTGTGAATTTCATAAGAAATTTGTCAGGCTCTAATCCTTTGCAAATGTATATGGAAATACATTCTGAATTCACAGAATATTTTTTTCAACCCTGTTAGGAATATAAAAGTTGAGAGGCCACATTTAAATGACTGGTAACTCATCATGCAAATTTATAGAGAGATGTGAAAAAAGTCTCTAGAGTTTTACTTTCCAGAGGAGCAAAAAATATATTTGTTATCTTTTTGTTGTAGAAGCAATTGATAGAAAAGGAGAGCAGAACAGTAGTTTCTGTTATAATTTTTATTGGTTTATAATTAATGAAGACAATATTAAATTTCTTTTACAGGAGGCATATGTATAAGGCAACCCATTGTATATCTTGCCTCATATGTCTAGTATACAGCTATTTCAAGTATATTAATATTTAATATCACTGGTCATTGTGTGATCAATAGATTATTCTGAAAATATTATTAAAACATCACAAGATTGCCCTGAATAACTTTAATGCAATGTTTCTTTTCCAAAAGTAACATCTTAAACATGTATTATTTTTAAAAGCACCCAATATAGTACAATGTGTGCCATTAAATCAATGTCATTTGCTTCTGCCAAATAATAGGTATTAACTATTTTTTACTTTTAAATATCTGCAGGCAAATTTAGCTTTGCAAGAAGGAAGGCTTGCAGCTGCCCAAATGGAGCTGAATAGTGCACAAAACCAGCTGGACGAGAAGCAAATGGAACTGGATGAAGTACAAGCCATGTATGATGCTGCTATGAAAGAGAAGCAGGCCTTGCTTGATGATGCTGAGGCATGCAGAAGGAAGATGAGCAATGCCACAGCTCTGATTGAAGGATTAGGTGGAGAAAAGGTATTAGCACACATGTGCAGGTTTCCAGGACAAAGTAGGAGTGCATTTGAGAAGGCTCTGTAATGATCATAGCAGTGCTCAACAAACTCAAGGCATGGTGACATCTTGATATCACTTATTTTTAGTTATATGTATGGTTGTTTTCCTTGGAGTTAATGTATCTGACAAAGTAAAGCAATTTCTTGTGTTAATTCTCCTCTATGAAGATTTATGTTATATCACATGACTCTTACTAGGATAAAGTTCAGATTTAAAGCCAAGGAGCCTTTTTGCTTTGCTAAGAAGAGGAATTAGGCTTAACCTAAATAATTGCCCTAAAATATTTATAAGAAGGATTACTCTCTTTTTCTCACCAAGTATACAAGAATACAAATTTGAAGCTTGACTAATTTCCTGAATTATAATTGAAGCTTAGATTTCTAGTGGAGCCTTTGACAGAATTATGGGCTAATTGTTATCCTCTGCACTGAGCTTGAAATTTACCTTTCCTATGCAGATCTTTCTGGCTTCAGCCTGAAGGTTTTCAGAGGAAGTGGGATACTCTTTTTTCCTCTCTTATTATTTGCTTTGTTAATTCCTTCATTGATTTCACAAAAAGTCAAAATTGATGAGAGTTTTTGCTTCAACCATTGTGTCCTGTGAGGCCATGACCTCAGCATTTCTTTGCATAGCTGCCCTTCAAATTACATCAGTAAAAAATCTTAGATGTTTTATCATATTTTTTCTACATTTAAAAGCAACACAAAAATAGGAAATTACAGTGCCTTACTGCGTGTTTTCTGAAGCCTTGTGCTATGAGGTCTTGTAAGAGCTGTTATTCCACTCTACTTTTGAAAATTCAGACAAAAAATTTAAAGACTGTGTATGGCACTTGGAGTATTGGGCAAAACTGACACTGGGTTAAATGTATGTTTTCTAAACTTGAAATGTGTAGGTCCTGACCAAGATTGCATGCAGAGTGATTGTAAGGGAACAGCAATCTGGAAAGAAAGGAATAAGCAAAAATATTTGTTAATTATTTTTTTATCTAATACATTTTAAAAATGAAAGTTATAAAATTGCAGAATCATGGAATAATTGAGATTGGAAGGGACCTCTGGAGATCATCTAACCCAAAGCACACCCCCCTATTCAAGGCTCAGGGCATTGTTTGATTGGTTTTTGAATATTTTCAAGGATTCTACAACTTCCCTTGACAACCTATTCCAGTTTTTTACCACTCTCACTGAAATAAAGGGATTTTACATCCCTGGTCAATTCTTTATCTGGAAGTCTGAGGTTAAACAAACTGCCTTTGAGAACTTTTGTCAATGCCTTCCTTAAAACCTCAAGGATTTCTTGTGTCTTTCTGTGTTGTCCTGTCAGATATTGCATGGTTGAAACTCCCATGTAGACCAAGGCCTGTGGATGGGAGGTTTGTTCCCCTTGTTTGAAAAAGCCCTCACCTACTTCTTGTTAATCACGTTGTCTGTGACAGACACACACATCTGCCATGTGGATCTTCCCTCTGATGCCAACCCATAAGCTCCCAACTGGCACTTTGTCCATCCTTGAGTCTCCCATGCAGAACACATGCATTCCACTGCTCTCTCACATGAAGGAAAACCCCTCTTCTCCCTTTCCCAACCTGTCCTTCCTAACAAGCCCACATAGAGCTGGTGCAGCGCTCCAGTAGTGGATGTCCTTCCACTGTGACCCCCATGATACCAGGATGCTGCAACCACGTGCCGAGTCCTCACCTGCTCTCCGTGCTGTGCACATTCATGTACAAGCACTTCAGAGAGGTGCCCAGCTGTGATAGTCAATGTCCCACGAGCAGTATGAAAGCTGTCCCCACCATTCTCTCTGGTGGACACTTTGTTTATCTGGGCATCCTTAGGGTGGTCCTCCATTAGCCCTGTTTTGTTGATTACAAGGTCCCTACTCTTTATCTCACTCCCCACATTTTGTTTGCCAGCCTGGTCCTCCACTTCCTCACAACTGTTGGTCCTCCTCTGCCTGCCACTTCATTCCTCCTTTAAAGCTCTTCTTACCACTGTGATCAGCTTCTTTGCAAAGATGCTTTTTCTCCACTTGCTCAGGTGGTTGCCATCTCTTGCAAGCAAACTTCTACTTCTGAAAAGAATGATTTTAAGCAAAAAGTACTCCTGTTTTGAAGAAAAAATATTTACCAGAAATAGATAAATTCTTAGCCTAAATGTTGCTGTTAGTTTTGTGTCTGGTCAAGCTAACTTCTTTTTAATATTTTACGTACAGCTTCGTTGGACAGCAAGCAGCAAAAACTTTCAAAATCAAATTATTAATTTGGTGGGGAATGTTCTTCTAGCCACTGGATTTCTCTCTTACTCTGGACCTTTCAATCAGGAGTACAGGAATTTGCTACTCCAATTGTGGAAGAATGAGATGGATAATAGGAAGATTCCATACAGTAAAGTAAGTGTTCATGTTTTGTTCTGACCTTATTCTCTGCCTTGCTGAGAAATTATATGCAGAGCATTTTGTTCTGGAAAAATATATAATTGGAAGATTATATACAGGCTGTCATATTCCATCAAATTTTTAATAAATAAAAAATCTGAACAGTTGACAACTGAGCTTCTAAACCAACACGTTTTAAGTTCCTCTTTATACTGTCAGGCATTTCACTATTGGTATATAGGACACTGCTCTGGCAAATCTGAGAAAGAAATGCTATCTGAGGTCAGCTCTCTGGGAGAAATAGCATAGCAAGGGAAACAAAGTAAAATTTATCAGCTTAGAATAGATTTACCTTTTCACAAGAGGAACCATCACCTTTGAACCTCCATGTATTATCAGAAAATACCCACCTGTCATACTCTCTGCTGTGTACTCAAAATATTTAATTTAGTTTAATTTGAAGTACCTTGTAGAAATTATTGATTTAAACAAACCCTGGATTTTGCAAGGCTTGGTTTGCAGCACTTCAGCACTTCAGCTTGCTCCAGTGCTAACTTTTAAATCCATGCATCCATGCAATCCATTCGTCACCAGTGAGGCTGACACTGCAGTATCTCCTTCACTGGCCTGTGCCTGTGCAGACAGAAGTGGCCTAAAATGCAGTGGGGCTATGGTCCCATCATTCATTTTCTGTTTCCTGCCACTTCATATTCTACCTTTATTAAACTGAGCAACCTGCATGCTGAGACTATGACACAGGGCAGGATCCCTTGCATGAATCTTGTCCTTTCCTTTTGCCAGTACCTGTCTCAGGAGTGCCAGACCGGGCAGATGTTCTGGTGCAGAGGCTTTGCTCATGGCCAGCAGGAGCCTTGCTCCTATTCCAGGACTTTTAGGAGGTCTGTCTAATAGTCTTCCCTGTACTTGGAACACATATTCATGCTGAAGGCAGAATTTAGGCCATAATAATAAAAACTGTCTTTCTGAATAATCTATTTTGCCTTCCACTTGGTTTTGTGAGTACCTGTATACATTTCTTCAGCAGTAAAGGCTGGAGAAATAGTTCAGGGACTCTCTCTTCCTCTCAGCACAGGAGCTGAGGCATTAAGCTCAAATACTTCCTGTTCTCAGCTGTCAAAGATTTTGACAGAGCAGTTGCTGCTGAAAAATGCTGTGAACTACTGAGCAACCTGTGTACAGCTGTATCATTGTGAAACAGCTAATGTTAGATCTGCATTTCTTTTCAGGTTTTATGGGACTTGGCACTTAAAACCTCTATTAAGGAGACCTCTTTTCCGTGAGGGGTTTGTTCACCTCATAGAAGTTACTTGTGAATATCTTGTTTATTATTTTTTATGTTAGCTTAGCATAATTCTTGTAATGCTGATTAACCTTGACCTGACAGAGTGAGACTTGCAATCCAGCCCAGTTTATGCTGTGATTCAAAAGATGAATGACTCTGACCTGCCCAGTAACGCTCTTTGAAAGCTGCTGATGATAAAAAATATGTCAGGGAAAGATGGATTTATTAATAAAGTACAGGAGCAGTGCAGTTTCAGGCAAGATTCTTTACCAGTGTGGCATGGGAGTTATCCTACATACACTCATCCCAAGGAGGCTCTTTCTCAAATTCAGTGTACAAAATGTTCTTAAAAGCTACTTACCTTGGGGAATATCTGTCAAGATTCTTACCATTTTAGGATAAGAAACTGGATGTATAATGCCCTTAGAAAGCAATACATAAAGAACTAAAATTCTGCTTCCATGAAGGTGTTCTGGCCTTGGCTGCATCCTTGAAAAATATGAGGAATACTTCTTTATCTTTTCTATGTTGCTTCCCTCCTCCCCGCAATATGTCTCTGTTATATGGAGAATGCCATAATTAATGAGTTTCAAAATGTATTTACCATTCTGTTTAGATAGTTCCCATTAAAGACAGAATTATGATTTCATGATCATAGTGTATGGTAGAAAGTTCTGATTTTTCCCAGGGAATTAGGTACTCACAAAAGGCAGCATATGGACCTTTCTTGATACTTCACACCCTAGGAAAGAAAGCAGCTTTGCTGTTCAAGCAAAAGGCTTGACATCTGCCTCACTTTGTCACACACTAACTGACCGTGGGAGGATGAGTCATTTAGGCATAACAATTTAAAGAGATCTGTTTAAAATTAGCCACCTATCTGTTTAGTTAGGACTTAAATTAGCTGAGTTTCAGAGTTGCAGGGTGGCTGAAATTTCTTGCTGTAGGTAAGAAAAAGTTCAAAGCTGTTTAGATCCTACTTGTCTGCTTAAGGAGCTAAATATGGTTTTAGGTTCCAATTGCTGAAAATTTTGCCTATTAAATGCTTTTCTGTCCTTTGCACAAATGGAAACTTGATTCCTAAAATTTCTCTGTCTTCTGAGAATGGTTTGTGTTGCTTCATTGTGAGTCTTTGACAATTTTAGCAGTAAAAACATCAAAGGGGTAAAAAAGCTTTGGAGTCTTGCAACCACTGATATCATTAGGTCTCATGATTGTATCACAAATCTCACAGTATTTGAAGTTTTGGTTTAGGCTTCAGATGCTGAATTATGTGATTTTTACAAGATTTGCAGGCTTTTACTTTCTTTCATGTCTTTTCTTTCAAATACGTTTTTAGAGAAAGTCTACAAGTAGGAACTGTTGAATGAAATATGTAAGGAGCAAATTTTAAAAAAGATCTTCAATTTTATTATTTTTAAAATTCTCAATCCTTACTAAGGTGCTTTTCTAACCTGGAGAGTTTGGTTTCCTGCTTTCAGCACTGTCTTCTTCACATACACCTTTTTGAGAGGCCAGTCACTTTTCATAGTGAATAAAAGAAAGCAAGTTAGTTGACAAGTGCAAATTTGACTCTAGGAGAACATGTGAACTGTGAAGGGTTTTGACTTAGCAGCAATAACCTTTCATGATAGTTCATGGTTACTGATCCATAGCACATCTCCTCTTTCTTCTTTTAGTCTCTCACAGCCATCCTGTATTCATACTTGGAAAGCACTTTCCAGCAGGCGGAAGCTCTTGTGAGCAAGATGACACTTCCACTTGAACTGGCAGGAAAAGAGTTTGCCATTAAATATGGCAAAAAAATCAGTTTGTCATTAGATATTGAACTGGCTTCAGAGTTTTTCTGACATTCTTTGATGGCCATCAAAGCCTCAACAGAATTCACTTTCATTACTGCTCAGCTGCAATGATTGAGCCGCTGAACTTTAAAGAAAAGAAAGAGTAAGCAATAGCTACCAAATACACTCTATCATACATTCTGATCAGAATGAGAAGAAAAACCATCCAGCAGATGTTTTAGTATAGCTTCTCTAACTGGCACTAATTTTGTATTTACATGTTTTCTACTGGTACTAATTTTCTAATTGCATATTTTCTATTAGAACTTGAACCTCACTGGTATGCTTGTTGACAATGCTACAGTGGGTGAATGGAACCTCCAGGGTCTTCCAAATGATGACCTTTCAATTCAAAATGGCATTATTGTCACAAAAGCATCTAGATATCCTTTGCTGATTGATCCACAAGGCCAAGGAAAGGTCTGGATTAAAAATAAGGAAAAGAATAACGGACTTCAGGTAAATAGTTAATTTACAATTTTTTAAAATGTGTTTCATTTGTGTCATCAAACTTTGGCCATGTGTAATTTAAATCTGACATTTATTGGTACACAGTTATGCAGAAACTAAAACAAAACTGACACAGAACCTGTACCCTATATCAGGGTATCAGCCACAGGGCAAAATACCTTGGAATGATATGTTATAGCATATCTATTTTTATGATGAATGTTTTGCTTGTCATAGAGAAAGAGGAACAAAGAAGGAAGTCTTTTCCTGGAGACTTGCATTTCCTGCTCTGAATCTGAGTTCTCCCCAGTAAGTCCAGGAGGCACAGAGTTATGTCAAAATTCTAAATACAGAAGTGTTGAGATTATGGCTTACATCTGAGATATTGTAATTTGCTATGGTCTTGTTAATGTTATGTTGTTGGGCACCCAGATGCTAGCTTTATCCCTCAGCTGAATTTGAAATAAAAATGTAGGCAACATGCTGTTTTGGTGGATACACATATGCCTACATTATAGCAAACAAAAAGTGCAGAGTGGTGGAAAAGAGTATTAATTTTTAAATAATATGCTGGTTTAATACTCTGTAATGTGCCTCTAGATATTTTAATTATACCTTTTTCAAAGAGCTTTGCCTGCAAGACAAGGATTTATTTTAAAAACATGTCTATCCTAATTTTTTTTCCTGTTAAAAAACCCACCCAAACCCCATGACTTAAGAGATGACTGGAAAGGCTATTCAATTATCATCTTAAAGGATTATGTTAAATATATTAAATTTAAATAAATGAAATGTGTGACTTTTAGCAATTTTAAGACTGGTGGAACTGAATTGGAAATTGAACATCTGATGTCAGATCAGGCCTCCTATGTAACACTGATTCCCTTACTGAACTCCATAAATATTTCCCTACTTCACATTAGAGTTCTAAGCATAAATCTATTTATATTTAGGAGATATTAAGATACCACAATGATTAGATAGATATGCAGATAGATAAGTAAATAAGTAAAAATAAAAAAATATGATCTCCTATGCTCCTAAGTTTAAAGCAAAACTTCCATTCATGTCAGCAGAGGCAAGTTTTGGTCCCTAAAATGCAGCTATTTGCATAGATACCCCGGAGTGAGTATAATTTTTTAAAGCTGCAATAGATTTTATGCTGTTTTCTATGTGCTTTCAAGTGCATGCTGTGTTGTGACTCAATCTTCCCAGGTTACAGCCATGAACCACAAGTTCTTCAGGACTCATATAGAAGATTGCTTGTCCCTTGGCCGACCTCTGTTAATTGAAGACATTGGAGAGGAACTTGATCCTGCTCTAGATAACATCTTGGAAAAAAATTTCATAAAATCTGGTTCAGCACACAAAGTAAGATGAATTGCAGACATGAAATTAAAACTCAATAGGGCAGATGCTGGGTATGGGGTAGTCTGAATACTGTCATGATTTGTACCTTTAAAACAGTTAGAAAATGAGTAGTGAACTCATGGGGTCGTTTGAGGGGGATTTTTACCCTTAATCAGAAAGTTTAAAAAGTGTAAATGAAAATGTAAAAAAAAAGAGTTCATAAATTTTTCATTGGATAAAATAACGGTTTTTCTGAATTCAGCTTTTGAAAATTGAGAAATGTGTTTTATTTTCAGGTGAAAGTAGGTGACAAGGAGGTAGATCTGACAAAGGGGTTCACCCTCTATATGACAACAAAAGTGGCTAATCCCGTTTATACTCCAGAAATTAGTGCAAGAACAACTGTGATTGACTTCACTGTTACTATGAAAGGGCTGGAAGATCAGCTCCTTGGCCGTGTCATCCTCACAGAAAAGCAGGTATGGAGCCTTGCAGTGCTGGTACAGAGGGAAGGCTCGTCCACTGTCTGTACCAGGCATGCAGACATATCCTGTGGCTTGGTTAAAATCAAATGCAAGAACAAAAATGTGAATGAAAGTTTAAAGGTTATGCATTTTCTGGAAGACAACATGGAGCTCGTTTTTAATTGAATGGGGGAACCTAAACATTTATTTTAAGATCTGGCCTTGGAAAGAGAAGAAAGAAAATTATTCATTAAAAATACATCACAGGCAAATACATGACGTACATAAAACAAGTTTATTCCTTCATATATGGCAAGAGCTTCTTGTTCAGTTAGAAATCTCTTTTATTTCTGAATTCCTTTTTAAACTTAATTTGAATTACATGAAAAAATGCTTATGAACTTGAACTACTTTTGCCAGCCAGGCTCTAGTGTGCAAGGAGATAAAAGATTCTTAAGGAGCCCTGAACACTGACTTGACTCTGCTCTTTACTAAAATTTGCATTGATTATGTGGAAGTTAGTATAAGGAAGAAAATCCCCTCTGAGGTGAGAGAAAAAAGTCTGAGGTTTGCATTAGCAGAGCTGCTGCTTTCAGTAAGTAGCTCAGGAAGGCTTGCTCATGAGAGAGGAGTTTCCTACCTAAGGGAATTAATTCCTCCTTTGACGTCCCCAAAGCATATTCCAATCAGTAGTCTTTAGAGGTGCTCTCATTTTCTCCAGACAATACCCTTCCACTTTGCTCAAAGTGAACCTTTACTGAAGTAAGGACTGGAATTAAGGTGCCCTTCCTTCAGTCTGACAGTCACAAACAGAGGCTGGGAAGTCCTTGTAATGCACAAACTTCCTGGGAATTGTTCCATGTAAAACAGAGAAACTGTAACAGCAGGTACTGGGGAAAAACCAGACTGGGACAAATGCTACTCCAGTCGATGCAGGTTTCTGTAAGCAAAATTGAACAGCATTAGCAGGAGTGAATGAGAGTATCCTGACTAGCCTCTGAAGGGAGGGAGAGGTCTAAATCAAGACAGAAGAGAAAGAGGTTTCTCATGACCTACATAAAAAACTTGTCTTGCCACAAGATACCCTTGCTCTGTGTTTTTTG
>VZRX01003801.1:25163-107611 GCA_013398075.1 Notiomystis cincta
CTTTTTTGGTTTTTTTTTTTTTTTTTCTTCTTGGATAGTACTGTTAGAGAATTCATATTGAATGTATGTAGCAACACCTAGACTGCATTTTGGGTCAAAAATATAGTCTCTGAAAAATATTCCTCCAGTGCTGTACATCAGGTGAAGAGAGTTGCCAGGGAACCTGGTTAATATCAGCACTACTTGCTGCTGCACAGGGTTATGGTTGCAGTTGATCAACATTTATTAAACTTCTTTTGGCAGATATGAAGACATCACGGTTATTCTGTCTCTTCTGTCTCAGTAAGAGATGAATGTTGTGGTGTAGATAGTCAGAGCCAATGAGATTCTGAAAAATTTAGTTCATAAAGTAATAGATTAAAGGAACCAAGACATTCTCAAAGATTGCTCTAGTGATTAATGAAATATTATCAAATATGTATTTATTCTTCTCAGCTTTATAGGTTGATACTGTAAATATATGAAAAAAAAATCAGCATATTTATGTACTTTGATAATGAAGTTGTTGACACTATTTGTGTTCAGAACAACTATTTTTTATGTTACAAATATGGTTGTGAAGTTCCCTTGCAAAGAAAAAATAGCACCTGATATAATTGGTAATTTTTGGAAAGATACTTTTTATGGACTTACAAATAGTATAGGTAAAGTGTCTGATCTTAAACACATGCTTATGTGGAATTTAAGCATGTAGTTAAATGTATTTTTGAGTGTTTTTTGGAAGTATTCCTTTCATGTAATTACTTCTTTTTTTATTTTTTTTTTTTTTTTGCTTTAATGTTATAGAAAGAGGAGTAAATGTAGAAAGCTGAATTACAGACGCTTAAGCCATTCCCCTCTTTTGGGATGCAGTTACTTGGTAGCTCCCATAGAACTACACTCTGTAGCCCTAGAACATATTTCAAACAAATTTCAAACAAGTTTTCAAATGAGAAGTTTGTGAAAATAAAGAAATTTGTCACTACTTTGAAATACAGACGAACTTCTGCTGTACTGTATAACTCTGTAAAACTCCTTTTTCTCTAGCTTTACATATTGACAAAAATGAAAATAAACTGAAGCCATAGATGTAGATAGACTATAGGAAGGTTGAATTTTCTTATAGGAAGGTTGACTTGATTGCTTAAATAAAGGCAGCCAGCAAGGATATCCCTGAGCTGTGTAGGCTGTGCAGTATAGATGCCTCATTTCACTTGGTGTTGTGTTGATTTGTCTGTCTGTGTTCCCTTGTCATTGTCTGTCTTGTAGGAAGGGCACAAAAATCCATATGACATAGATAATAATTATAACATTTCCTGTTTTATAAGCAGGAGGGGATTGTATCTTTCAAAGTCACAGAATCGTAGAAATTGGAAATGGAAAAGGTCATTCAGTCAACTTTGCTCACGATGTAAAATCTATCCATACAAAGCATCTCTCAGGCCTTTATCTGATTTAATTCTAAGTACTCAATGTAATGTGGCTTTTATCACCTGCCATTGGAAACTATCTTTAGTGGTTTGTGCACCTTACTATGAGAAAGCTTTTTCTAGTAATTCTGAAGTGTTCTCATTCTCCAACATTTACCCTGCATTAATCAAATAAATTCAGTATACATATAAATTACTTTAATATATATATATTCAGCATGCATATAAATTATTTTAGTACAGAAATATTTAGTAATATTTCAGTATTTTATGGAAAAGGCAACAAAGTCCCCAATCTGATATGCACGAAATCACATGCTTTCTGTGTTTTTGTAAGGAATCTTCCTTTTACGTGATGTTAAATATATAAGGCAAATGTCTTGAATACAGGGATTGGAAGCAGAAAGAATCAAACTGATGGAACAAGTGACATCCAACAAGAGGAAAATGCAGGAGCTTGAAGATAATCTGCTCTGCCGTCTAACCAGTACAGAAGGCTCATTGGTTGAGGATGAGTCTCTGATAGAAGTATTAAGGATCACTAAAACAACAGCAGAAGAGGTAAATTTTGAATGTATTGCAGATATGTTTTGTAATTGTAATTTAAAGATTGTATGTATACAGATTTTCATTCCTATTTTACGTTTTTTTTCCATTCAGAGCCACTATATAACATCTGATTTCTTCACAAATAAATAGTAGAAACACTAATTTTTCTTCATAAAAAATTGCAAAATTAAACTACTACCTGGATACTGTTCTATACTCCAGGCATATTTTGCAGGTGTAAGTTTGAATCAGTTCCCATTGTGACAGGAGTTGGAACACATGAAGACACAATGTCTATGTTAAAACACTGGCAGAAGGAAGCAAAACTCAACTAAAATTATTATTGTGATCTTAATCAAGACCTTTTCTTTTTGCTTCTGTAGTATATATCACAAGTAATACAGCTTAATCTTCATGGTCTTTTCCATTGATTTTAAGGTCAGTGAAAAATTAAACACAGCAATGGAGACAGAGGTGAAAATCAATGCTGCGCGTGAAGAATATCGGCCTGTGGCAGGTCGTGGTAGCATCCTTTATTTCCTAATTGTGGAAATGAGCTTGGTTAATGTCATGTACCAAACATCCTTAGGGCAGTTCCTTGGCATTTTTGACCTCTCAGTGGAAAGGTCTCAGAAATCTCAGATCCCGGCAAAAAGAGTGGTTTATATAATCGAGCACCTCACCTACGAAATCTTCAAGTACACAGTTCGAGGTCTGTATGAAAATCACAGGTTCCTGTTCACATTGCTTCTGGCACTGAAGATTGACTTGCAGGCCAAGAAAATTTCACACACTGAGTTTGAGACACTGATCAAAGGTAATTTCTCTAAAAATGTTCCTGTTTACATGTGTCTGTGAACTGCCAAATTCAGATTTTGCAGTACTTGCATTAATAATGTGTTATATCCTGTGGATCTACTTGTTTTTAACTTGTGAATCAAAGCTATACAGCCCAAGAAGGAATTAAGAGTACCATTTTTTTTTTACAACAAGAGCAATATAGATTATTTGTTATCCAGATAATGCTTAGATGAGGATTATTTTAACTGTTATACATTGCAAAATGGGAAAAAAGTAAGTCCATTACTTGTAAGAGGACTTACAGTCTCTACTGTCTGCCTCTTTTTCAAGCTGCCACATATCTGTGTCTGTGACATTGTAGACAATCAGTAAAAACTCTCTTGAGGCTGATGAGCAGACATGTGAATGCTGTACCAGACTTAAGTATCAGCACAAAAAGGCGGAAGTCTGTTACATGTTGTAAAACACTTTTATATTGCATTGCATTATGTCACCACTGTATGTCACTACTCAGACACAATGACAAAGAAAAATTTTATCAAGGTTTATAAAATCTGATGGAAGTTTGACCTCACTGTCTCCAAGATAAGATAAATGCAATCTGGTACAAAGACAAGTGCAGTCAGGTGCTTGGCAGCCAAATCTCTCGGTTTGTTTGGCAAACACTGTATTACTGTTCAGCTGTGGCTCAGCTGTGCCGAGTGTGCAAATGGCCATGAGGCTGAGTGGTGGTTGAGCTGAGAGGCTGTTGACGTTGCACAGTCCTGGAAATGAATGCACCATGTGCTTTCTTATTCTTTGGTAGAGATGAAAGGAGGCTCTACTAACCATTCTACATCTGCTCTGAAGAACTGGGTTTGAGCATCCTTTTAGGTAGTCACTTTTTATTCCAGCTGTACAGATGGAGTAGAAGCAGCACAAAAATTAGTGGGATATCAGCTTTGGGAGGAACTGAGACCACTTCCCAATTAGGTCTTTGTTAAGTGTTTCTTCCATGCAAATTCTAGGTCTCCATATCCTAGGTTACATAAGATGTTACTCCCTAAATTATATAAAAAAGTATTTTTTATTACTTGTAATTTTTCTGTTTAGTAACATTTGTTTTCCTCTATAATACTTTTCACTTTGCAGGCGGTGCCAGCCTGGATATGAATTCTGTGGAACCAAAACCAAAGAAGTGGATCCTTGACACAACGTGGCTCAATCTTGTGCAGTTGTCTAGCTTGTACCCTTTCAATCAACTTCTGGTGCAAATTGTTAAGAATGAGAAGTCCTGGAAAGCTTGGTTTGATGAAGAAGCTCCTGAAAAAGCTGTTATTCCTGATGGCTATGACAGCTTGCTGGATCAATTCCATAAACTGCTCCTGGTCCGTTGCTGGTGCCCTGATCACACTGTTGCCCAAGTAAGATACACTTGTGTACCATGGTTCTGCCATGTGACAACTCCTGAAGAACTGCTAGTTCCAAACTTACGTTCTCTGAATTTCTTGTTACCATAGTATTTGTCGCAGCGTGAGCTATTTTGAAAAATCAGACATTAAAATGCTCATAAAAAAATATGTGTGAAAACATGAATTTATTTAATTGCAATGAACTAGGAAGCAGAACATGAAACAAATCGTGTTGGAGCAGCAAGGATACCATTTTTTTTGTGTGGTGCTTTCAAAGTTGAGTCATGAAATCTGTAAAGAAGTTGAATTCCTCTGGTGAATCAAAAGATACATCCCTGTTCTTTTCCACAGAAGAGGTGTAAAAAGAACAATTCACTTCTATGACAGGTGCACTAAAACAGCAGATAAACTGTTTACTTACCCTCTCTACTGAGAAAGTAATAATTAAGGTTGCCTCATGGCAAATGTCATAAAAGAAACTGCAGCATACTAGCAGTTTCTCCACAATCTGTGATATTTTGATTTTTATTCTCTATGTAGGTGTAAAAGAGATGTATGAGCCCACGAGTATTTTCTTTTCTTTCTTTCTTTCTTTCTTTCTTTTTGCACTGGAAAGTAGTAGTTTTTCTTTGCTGCATATCTCAACTCTACACATTAAACGCTGTGATAGCATCTGTGCTGCATTTAGGGGACACCATATTTCCATGGAACTCTTTTTCAACAAGGCTCACTCCATCCTTTTTCATTTTTTGCTCTTTGATCAGTATGTAGGAGATAAGTATGGGAGCTCCAACTGCCATAATTTAAACAGAGCAAAATAATAAAGCTGCTACTACTTATTTATCAACACTTATTTATCAACTTATTTATCATTTATTTATTATTGTCTTGCACAACTATCTCTGAATAAGAATGTCTTTGAACAATGGTTGCAAAAAAAGTCATTATTTTAATTTTTGAGGAGAGAGGGGATTTCTTTTGTTGCTCTCTTCTTTACCTTTTCTCTCCCTACTGTGTTTTCCCAAGTATTAGAAATTTTATCTGTCTAGGACAAAAGTTACACTAATAGTGAGTGACTGAGGGTTTTTTTTCCTACAATTGACATCTTCCTTTGTCTACCTTGTTCCTCATGTTCTTCATCATACACACCTCAGAATCTATGATGCTCATTACATAGCTAGGAAATCACCTCAGTCAAAAAAGAATTTCATGCACTAGGGTAGCTTTAGAACTTCTTTTAGAAAATGACTGTGAAAAGAAAAAAAATAGAGGCGTAAGGAATATTTGACCTTCAAGGATCAAGTCTGAGCTGAGTTTATGTTTTGTAGAAATAGATATTCAGCCTAAGAGACTTGAATTGGATAACCACTGGACAGGAGAATTTGTTTGAAGTTCCAATAAATATATGGGAGATTGTAACTGGGTCAGATGTAAGATCTGTCTAATCCACTATGCTGCAGAGACAGTGTCAACAATACATCCTTAGAGGAACTAAGAATGGAACTGGTATAGAGAAACTCTTTTATTTGGCTATCCACCAAGCTTTAGCAGGCAGTAATTTAGGGGCAATATCTGGACTGTCCTCAGAGCTGACACTAGATCTCTTCTGCATGGATTTATTTTTTTTTTCAGTTCTTTAAAAAAACCCATTTAGCATTTTCTAGCATCAGTGTTCACAGCATGACTGTTGCATGAGCAGAATTCTTTCTCTTCATTGTTTGAAGTTTGCTATCTGAGAATTTCAGTGGTTGCCTCCTGTGGACCAAAGCTGAAAAATTAAAGTTTAGACAGTCATTGCCTTCCAGTGTAGATATTGGTAAATTCCATATCACTGATTAATGCTGAATTTAAAAAGGTAAAGATATATATTTTTCTCTGGTAACTTTTTATTCCAGGCTCGGCACTACATTGCAGAATCTCTTGGAGAGAAATATGCAGAAGGATTTATTCTTGACATGGAAGCAATGTGGACAGAAAGTGACTGTAGAACACCTTTGACGTGCCTTTTATCAGTGGGGTCTGATCCCACTGAAAATATAGAACGTCTTGCAAAATCAAAGGTATTCTCCTAAACTGAGTTTGCTAGAGCTGATAAAAACATTTTAAACTCTTCTTTGGTGTTTAAAAGTGGTATTTTTCTTTGGTGTTTAAAAGTGGTATTTCCACATTTTAAAGAAGTTCAAATGGTGATATTTATATTCCTACTGGTGTTCTCTGGAAGCTAATTTTTGACCAGTAGCCAAAATGCAGTTGCTAGGAAATGAAAATGTTGCAGTCTTGATTTTTGCTGTTGTTTGATTCCAATGAAACCTCTGTGTCTACCCAGCAGACTATGATAGTCCACTAGTTAGGAAAAGTACTGAGCTACGAGAACAAAGCAACATTTATGGTTTACATTGTGTTCCATTCACTGGAGGAGCTAAAAGTAATGACGATTACAGGAAGATACAGAAAAAAAATAATAAGTACGGTGACAAGAGAAATTAATTTGAGCCCCCTAGCATTCAATCTGTGGATTTGATGGTGACATTCAACATTTCCTACAGAACAGCATCACTGTAAAGCACTCTGTGCTCTATTTTATGGTTCACGATGTAGCTGCATGTAAAATTTTCCCAAGAAGTTATTTACAGCAGATGTCCATAAATTTTTCTCCTTGTTAGAATGCATCTTCATTTAATGGTGCAGGATTTTAGTATACACTAAGTAAGACATACTTGCAAAAGTCGGGAGGACCCACAAATCTCTTTAGCTTATTAATTAGAAAGTAGAGATGCTTGTTCTGGTTGCAAATCAGGGCCCTTATTTGTCTGCCTATGTTGAAGATGATTAAATGATGATCTACCTCTCACTTAGTGTTTAAATTTAGGAATCTTAAATCTGAAGTCATTAATTTGGTCCTTGTCAGACCAAAAGTATATTGCAGTGGACAGTCTTAATATGTTTTCATGCTTTCAGGAAATGTGTGTAAAATAAATAGAAAGTGAGGTTGCAAAAGACCTAAAGGGATTGCCTTGTTCATTCACACACAGTTTATGAACAAGGCAACATCAGCTAGGCTGTCACAACCTGAAGTTCAACTCTCATGTCACCTGTAAATGTAAAGTCAACAAAAATCTTTAACTGTGAAGTCCTTTTCCAGTCTCTTGAAGTAAAGACCTAACCACACAGGATATAGAAACCTTTCAAGTTTACAAAAGCCATCCAAATGCCACAAAACAAAATACAAGCACAGATGTTTTTAAAAATAAAAATATATAACAATGTGGAACTTGAGGAGCATTTCAGCAGTTCTTTAGCTTTTGAAACACATATCTAGAAATTATTTAGTTTTCAGAAACATTTGCAAGGAAGTTCTGTATTTATTTTGCTAGTATGTCAACAAATTGTACTTAGTTCCTGTGTTTCTTTGGGATTTCTCAGCTTTTTTCTAGACTAAATCTTTAATATAGATTAGTTGTACCAAGGACCTGATCTTAGAGAGGGGTAGTAGTGGTGCTGGGTTTTTTTTTCTTCTTAATGATAAAAAACTTGTGCCTCTTTTTTCAATGATTTCCCTTTTACAGTCATGATTTGTAGTCTTAAAATGGATTGTCAGTATTGATGGTACCTCTAAGTATGATATTAACAGTATAAATCAGCTATCTGCTATTGGTAATGTTCAAATTTGTGTCCAGAATTTATTTTTCACTCTAAAATTTAGTTGTTCAGGTGGTCTTCTCCCTGAGAAATGAGAACAGTATCTGTGGCTACTGAGCTATATAATCTTGTTTATAAACCAAACAAGCACTGTCTTAAAATCAGTTGCATTTCTGCCCCCTTTACTTTCAGTTTAAGATGGAGTGAAAATTTAGCTATCAGGATTAAAATGAAGTATCTTATGCCAGCACTTTGCCTTCATTAAAATCAGATTTTTTTTTAAAATTGTAGAGATAGTTTCTTCTTTTAGAGAATGATGCACAGAAACTTCAACAGAACTGTCAGGGCCACTGTAGTGACTAAAATGCCAGCATTTTCATCTGGATAGCAATGTATTAAGATGACATGGATATGCTGAAATGACTCACTATTGAAAGAAACATTCTGTATGCAGAGATTTGATAGAGTTCTTTCAGAAGGAGTAAAATGAGGACAATTCCTAGTGAAAAATAGTTTTTCCTTCTCTCGATATTTCTATAACCTTTAATGATTTTACATTTGAGAGGTAACATTGCTGAGAAGAGCAAATTATGAGAAGATGCTTTGTTAGGGAATAATGTACCTGCTGAATATTTATGCACTCTTATGCAGGGGTAGTCATAGTCTTTGACTTAGGGGAGAGCTAGCTGTACTTAGATGCATCTTAGAAAAGGTAAAGAGTTTTGGTCCTCTGGCACATAGCCAACTTCACAGGCTGTTCAGCTTCTTTTAGCTGCAGTTTCAGGTTTCACTGACCTCAGAGTAGGATTTAACTGCTTTCTTATCTTTGGCATTCTCATCTCCTTAAATCTTGCCAGGATACAGGGGGTCATACACAGCAGCTGTATTTATACTGTTCTGTAAAATCAGGTCAGGGCCCATTGTCTGACCCGAAGGCCAAATGACCCAGCAGAGTTTGCGTCCATATGCTTAACCTTCTCCTCCTGCAAAAGTAGGGCAGCTCCTTCCACGCTGTTTAGGAGTGGATGTCTTCCTTCCTTTTTGTTTCACACTGAGAGAGTCTGAGTAGCTGTACAGGTCAAGATTAACCTTTGTTGCTGCCAGCCAGCTGAAGATAGGTCCAGACTGATAATACCCCATTGCTCCCTGCATGAGGCATGCTCAGCTGTAGGTCTTGAACATGAAACTGTCCATGAAACAACATCTCTTCATCAATTCTTTTGCCCTCAACATGTATGCAGAATAGTATGTTTAACTGGGTTTGATAATTGTGGTTTTCCCTGGCAGGAGTCAGGCAGCCAACCTGAGCCAGACTTAAAAAGAGCAAGAGTAACAAGGACAGTAAGCAAGAGAGGATCTGCCTGCATATTACTGACAGACTTGTGTGGTCCTGATCTCAGCCTTATCTTTTTCAGATCCCCTTGTGAGAGCTTGTATCATCCTCTGGTTTTCTGAACAACTGGCTTTATTCTCCCACAGCCTCTGGAGAAGATGCCATAAAATTCCAGAATTTTTATGTTTACATTTATAAGCTTTGTCTCTTTTGAATCTAGATCTGCTTGAGATCTGCTAGAGCTAGCAGATCACCAAACTGGAATCCTCTGAATCAGTGGCTCCACAGCTGCCATTTAATAATACAGGATGTTTCCTGAGCAATGCTTAAATGTGAACCAGTTCTTCCTGTCCTACCTGCTTCATCAACTGTTCTCTTTTAAATGAAATATATATGTTCAGACAGTAAAAAGTCACCAGAATTGTTGGATGTACTCTGTACATTATTATCTGAAGCCCTAATATCTGCCTATCTCAAGAGAGTCCACATCATAGGAAAAAGAATGGTCAGGCTGTATTTATGTCTTGCTTTATTTGGAAAACTGATGAAAAAGCTGAAAAAATGTTTCAGATGTCTTATCCCATAGATTTTGTTAGACCAGCAAAAAAATATTATTTTTAGTGAATGTAGTTGTCTTCCAACAGGTGGAAGATAAGAGGAACTTGAAGGGTTTTGCTTTTTTTGTTGTTTTGTTTTCTTTACTTTGTTTTAATATAATCAGTCTCCATTGATATTAATGATTTTCTTTGTGGCAGAACATCACTACACGTGGATCTATGGAAGCAACGCATTATGTGTATAATTCTAAGGAACTATATTTAAAATAGACTTTCTTTTTTACTTCTAGAACATTCCATGCCGTGCCATTTCAATGGGTCAGGGCCAGGAAGTCCATGCAAGGCACCTGTTAAATCAGTGCATGCAAGATGGAGGATGGCTCCTTCTACAGAACTGCCACCTTGGCTTGGAATTTCTTAATGAATTAATGGACACCATCACAACAAAAGAGTCTATGAGTGAAGATTTCAGAGCCTGGATCACCACAGAGGCTCACCCAGAGTTTCCTATTAATCTTTTACAGTCTTCTATAAAATTTACCAATGAACCTCCTCAAGGTAGGAATGACTTCCCTTCCCATTGGAGAGATCGCTGCTGCTCCAGGAAGGTTGGGCAGAAAGTAATGTTGGTTTCACTGTGCAGCTACTTGCAGCTGTCAGTCTTGGACATTACTGACTTATGTCCCTGGGCATCCCCTGGTTTTCTGGGCCTCCATGCACTTCCTGACATCCAGGATCTTTTTCCACTTCTAGGATGTTTCCTCATATTCAGATGTTCATCTCATGTTTCCTGAACCTCTAAGCCCCCAGTTTTCCTAACCTAAGTAGTCTATGTGCAGAACACAATGTGATATCTGCATCTTAATTGCCCATTTGGACTCATGTTTCTGTGTTAATAAGGGTGCAGGAAAGAAATGGATGGAATGAGTCCAGTCAGAGCCCACAAAGATCAAAGATACTGAAGGGACTGGAGAACATGCTGTGTGAGGAGAGGTCAAGATGATTGTTTAACCTTGAGGAGAGAAGGGGTTAACCCTTCATATGCATTGATAACCATCTTATCAATGCATATAAATAAATAAATATGGCCTTTCTTTATATATGTGTGTTGCCACTGGTTTCAGCTGATGATGTCAGTAGGAGCTGAGAAGTTTTATCCAAGGTCCTATTTAAAGCTTCAGACATTTAAACTTCTTATTTCAGTATTTAGCTTCCTTTGAACACTAGTAAAATGTCTACAAAATGTTTGAGCTTGTAAAATACATCCTGATTCAGCATTTATACTCCATCTCAAGAGCAGGTAGTCAGTCTTTTGATAAAAATTTCTTACTTCTTCCTCTTCTCCTCTCCCCCTTTTTAATTCAGAACTCAGCATCTTTTTATTGCACAGAGGCCCTCTCCTAATCATTCCAACAGTAACAACCTATAGCTCCAAGAAGCTGTTTTAGAAGTCAAGTTATAGCAAATTCACAACTTGCATTCAGTGGTAGAAAAAAGCCCAGTGTAACAAAGTCAGGATGAGATACAGACAGTTTTAGTTTTCTAAGATTGTCCTGCCACATTGGCAGCACAATACAATAGGGCACTTTTATTTGATTTTGGCATCCTCTTATGATACCTTTTCAATTTTTGAAAAGCTATTTTTTTTTAATATTGTTCTATATATAATATCCTTGTGAAGTACGGAACAAAGGAAAAGTACTTTTATTGTGTTATAGGAAGTAGGATGACTTGGACAATCTATTCACTGGACTTGAAATCTGCCCTTTTAGACTTGTGTGAAGCAGATTAGGTGGATGATATCATAAGAGGGACCTGATGTCAGTAACTCATGCTTGGGTTGTGTGCCCAAGGCATAAGATGCTTGAGTACCATTGCCTGAAAACATCTGGGAGTAGTCGAGCTTCTGTATTCCGTGGAAGCTGAGACCATATCAGTATCAACTGCCTAAGGCTGTTCCTGGGATATGAAATGTCAGTGCTCAAACAAACCTCCCCAAGTATTAGTATTTGCACTATGAATTTAGGTTCTCATCTCATCACCTTGGTGCCTGTAGACCAGATGGACAACCTGCACACAGAATTTTGAGATTTTTGTTGGAATCACATCTAAACAAAATTGTCTTAAGTGAAACTAAAATGTCATTTTATAAATAAATATCAAAACAAAGCCTTTGATACCCAGTGCTATATTTCATATGATGTAATGTGTCTTTTTTACCGCCATATAGTTGCTAAATAGTTATGTTTCTATTTCAGTTATTGGAAATATTTAGAATATGATCACTTAATTTTAATTCCTTCCAGACTCTTGAAATTAATTTGTTGTGTTATCTACCTAAAACAAAATGTTATTGAAATTTGCTTGCTATGACCAGCTGAACAGATAATTGTTTCTAAGATATTATTTGAAGATGTAAGATGATACTGAAAACTGGAATAGAGAATTATGCTTAACAGAAGTTGGACTTACGGATTCCATACAATTTTTTTTGCTAACGTATTACATTTTTATTCTTACTTTCTAGGTGTGAAAGCTGGCTTAAAACGAACATACTCGGCTGTTACTCAGGATCTGCTGGGAGTGAGCAAAATGCCACAGTGGAAACCACTGCTATATGCTGTAGCATTTCTTCACACAACTGTTCAGGTTTAAAAATATATTTATTTTCTTCTGTCATAAAGCCATGTTTCATTTATTAATGAACTTTGCAATTAAATGAAAAATATTTTTAAAGAGAAGTCCCATGCAGGCAAATCAACACATATAAAATAAGAAAGAGAACAATAGATCTCTATTACTGCACCTGTGTTAGAACTTAGAATTTTGCTCACATTGGTCCTGTACCTCCAACAGGGATGATATTTCAGAGGAAAAAAGGACAATCAAGCAGTGATCAGAGTACTCTTCTACTAAAGTCCTGGACAATGACTGTGTGATCTGTCTTTTAACTAACTGGACTTTTACTAATATTTTAAATCATAAAAGCATATTAAAGAAATTTACAATTTATGGTTTGGAAAACCATAGTCTTAAACTGCTGCATTCACAATGAGAAGGTATAAGAGGGTGAATATAAATCCTTTCTGCTCTGAAATCTGTAGGAGGAAAAGAAAGTAGATTTTAGGTCTTGACTTTCAGGACTTCCATTAAAGAAAGTGCTTTACACTTTCATCATCCTATTGATACATTTTGCAGTATCCTTAGTTTATATTTGGAGCCTGGTTAATTTAGCTCTGTGGCGTCCATGCACTGATATATTGTGGTCCTCTGGAAGCCTGTGGTATGCTTTTTTTCGTGTCACTTTGGTATTACTTCTTTCTTGGTGGAAATAAAAAAATTGCAATTACTGAGTATTGCCCTAACAGCTATATACTGCCAGCTGAGTCTGTGAATGATTCACTAAAAGCAGATTTTCCTACTTGCATCTGCACCATGCAGAGACAGCAGTGATAGGAATATATCTAGTCCATAGGAAGAGCGCACGCAATGATTTATGGCTGATGAATTTGGACACCTTGGCCTCAAACAGTAGCTTAATTTTTTAAATTCAAAAGCTATAGTTCTAGACTCAGAGATTTGCTGCACTTTAAAAGAAGACTTTTTTTTCTTTGTGAAAATGTGAATATTCCTATTCTTTTTTTATATGGGGAAACTATTAATCAAGTATTTGGCCTTGTGTGTGTTGAATTATTTTTTTAAAGTTGTTGAAATAGAGTTCCAGCTGGACTACTGCATTCTTAACATATTTCATGTATTGTTCTGCACTTAAGTTTTCTTCTCAATTACTATCAATCAGTCTTCCACCTTTAAGGTGACTCTGACTATTTTACAGGAAAGAAGAAAGTTTGGCCCGTTGGGCTGGAACATTCCTTACGAGTTCAATCAGGCAGACTTCGCAGCCAGCGTGCAGTTCATCCAGAACCACGTGAACGACGTGGGCACCAGACAGGGAGTGAACTGGAGCTGTGTTCGCTACATGCTCGCGCAAGTGCAGTACGGCGGCCGCGTAACCGACGACCTCGACAAGGCGCTGCTGGATACCTACGCCAGGGTGTGGTTTGGAGAGCACATGTTCAGCGAAAAATTCTCTTTCTACAAGGGTTATGTCATTCCAAAGGGGAATACAGTGGAAGACTATCTCCAGTATATAGAGCAGTTGCCAGTGATTGATACACCGGAGGTAAATATTTTAATATATATTAAAGGGAGTTTTTGTCAGGTGAATATCTTGATGAGGATTTTTTTTCAGAATCATGTATGTATAGGTCAAGATTAGCAGGCAGACCATTCAGTGTAGATCTGCTGACCAGGAAGAAGTAGATGAGGCCTTCTTCAAAAAATTGGAAAAAGTCTCATATTCACAGGTCATGGTCCTCACAGACAGCTTTAACAACTCCATTCATCTGCTGGAAGGTTGATAGAGCAATGTTCAAGCACTCATAAATGTGTACAAAAATCTGTTGGAATGCTGTGAAGATGGAGCCAGAGTCTTTTTGATAATAGCCAATGAAAGGACAAGAAGTAAAGGGCATAAATTAAATAACAGGAAATTCCATCTGAGAACAAGAGAAGCACTTTTTAAAGGTGGTCAGACACTGGAAGAGTTTGCCCAGAGATGTTGTGGAGTCTTGATCTTTTTAGACATTGAAATCCCATCTGGACACTGTCCTACACAGCCTGCTCTAGCTGACCCTGCTTGAGCACATGATTTGGATTAGATGACCCTCAGAGGTCCCTTCCAAACCAAAGTATTTTGTGGTTTCACAGTTCTATATGGGATTGAGCAGACATGCAATCTCAGAAATAATGAAAGTAAAAAAGCCCTATGGTCTCATTTTGCAAGCTATAATTGGGAGTTTATTCCATTTTGACAACAGAAAGATATGGATGTTGCCATGAATTGATGGGGTAGGCTGCAGGGTGGCTCCTGGTTGTAACCAGTTTTACATGACCCAATGTGTGCATGCCACAGTGGTCACAGTGATCGGAGGATGGCGACTTTCTGCTCCCTCTGGTACAGGCACACATGGTGGAGTTAGTTAAAACTGAAACAGAAGAGAGTGCTCTGGAAAATTGAAACAGAAGTGAATGGTCTGTATTTCTGTCTCATTTCTATTAAGTTGATAAATGCCATTGGAAATAAGTTCTACTAAAATTAAATAGACAGAGTGGAACAGAAAAAACTGGTTTTCACTTACTGATAATGTGCTGGCTGAGAGGGTGAGAAGTTTCCAAGGTCATAAAATAAGCTTGGGAAAGTTCTGAATCTCTGAAGATACCGAAAGCAGAATGCAAAGGTATTTGTGCCAGCAATGATCCACTTTTTTCAGGTGAGAGTAAATGCAGATATGATAATGCATCAGTGAGATCCATTTGAGCTCAGCTCATGAAGTGATTCCTATCAGTGTATGAACCTTGGCTCTATCAGATTTCAGGTGCTTCTTTCATGGATCTGCTTTCTTAAGCACTTTGGAACCTATCTCAAAATTCTGCAATGTATTTTTAAAGTGTTTTGATGCCTATAAAAAAATCTGTATGTATGGTTTGAGATAGGGAATTTTTACCTTTGGCTTTTATGTAAATAGAAGCAAGTCCAGGAATGCAAACATCTTTTTGTCCTTCACATTTTCACTCATTAGGAAGAAAGCTGTGACTTTCCTCACTCATTCTAACATTTGTCAAAATTGCTCATGAAAACCTTTAACCTTTTAATCTCCCAATCCTCTTCGTTTCACAAGGATACCGTGCTAGTCCAAACAGTGTATTCTTGATTCATTCCTTTTCCATTTTTAGTTCAGAAAGACTGAATAGGTCTGCTTGCCGTGTCCTTGCTCCTTTGATGAAATTTCATCCTCTGAGCAGAATGAACACTGTCTTCTGAGGAGGGCAATTGAACTTGGTGCACAGGGTTAGCATGGAAAGGTTTCAGTAGCAGGGGGCTACAGGAGTGGAGCTTCTTTTGTGAGAAGCTGCCAGAAGCTTCCCCTATGTGTGACAGGGCCAAAGCCAGATGGCTCCAAGACGGACCCACTGCTGGTCAAGGCTGAGCCCATCAGCAGTGGGAGCAGTGCCCCTGGGATAATGTGTTTATGAAGGATGAAAAGCTGCACGTGAACAGTCAGAGAGAGGAGTGAGACTATGTGAGAGGAACACTCTGCAGACACCAAGCATCAGTGCAGAACGAGGGGCAGGAGGTGCTCCAGACGCCAGAGCAGAGATTCTTCTGCAGCCCAGCACAGCAGCAGGTGGATGTTGAAGGAGATTGTGGCCCTGTGGGGAGTCCATGCTGGAGCAGATTCCTGCAGGATCTGTGGTCCCATGGGGAGAGAAGGCCACGCTGGAGCAGGTTTGCTGGCCAAAGTTATGAACCCACAAATGACCCTTGCTGAAGCAATCTGTTCCTGAAGGTCTGCACCCTGTGGAAGGGACTCACACTGAAGCAGTTCTGGAGAAGTTCGTGGAGGACTCTTTTATGTGGGAGGAACTCCATGCTGGAGCAGGGGAAGAGTGAGAGGAGTCCTATTCCTGAGGAGGAAGGAGTCCGAGAGAGTATGTGATGAACTGACCACAAATCAATCATGTTCCCCATTCCTTGTTTCCCTTTGCTGTTGTGGGAAGGAGGCAGTAGAGAATTTGGAGATGAAGTTAAGTCTGGGAAGAAGAGAGGTGGAGGGAAGGTGTTTTTAGGATTTGGTTTTATTTCTCATGATCCTACTCTGATTTGATTGGTAATAAATTCAATTAATTTCCCCAATCAAGTCTGTTTTGCCTAGGATGATAATTGGAGATTTATCTCTCCCTGTCCTTATCTCAGATCATGGACTTTTTGTTGTAATTTCTCTCCCCTGTCCAGTTGAGGAGAGAATGATTTCAGAGTGATTTCAGAGGAGTGTAGATCTTTAGCAATTGGTTTTGGGGATTCATAAGGCTGGAAAACCCTGAAAGACAGAATCCAGCATTCTCTTTTTAAACAACATTCACAGAGGTTCTGGATCAAAAAGAACGAGAAATTTGGCTCCTTGATTAATATACAGGGCATTCAGAAAACTGGTCCACCCACTGGTTTCTTTTTTATTTTCACATCACTTGCTTAAAACCATAGGACCAGAGCTGTCTCCTATGTCTCCCTGTCTTTGTTAATACTGCTCCAATATTTAAGTTAGCCCTTGGACTAGCACTCCAATGTACATTCACAGATATAGAAGATATTCCTCACAGTGCTAACTTGGGCTATAATATTGCCACAAAATCTGCTAGACCAAAACCAAACAAATAAGCCTTCACTGTGCACGAGCAAAAGCAGAAAAGAATGTATCTTCAAATGTTTCCTTCCACATAGAATATGAGTGTAATAAAGTGCATTGGTATTTTCACCTTTTACAGCTCTAAATATTTAGTTTGAGTAAACTACTATATGCAAAACATTAAATCCCATCTGGAATCTACCTGCATGCTATTATAGTCACACCATCTCTCAAATGTGGTATTAGGTCTGTACTTTGAGCTCTTGTAAGGATAAGATCCTCAAGTGGTGTAAATCAGTGCAGCCTTGTTGGCTTTGGCACTGGTGCAGCCACTTATATCCCTTGTCTCTGAGTTTCTAGATTTATAAATATAACAATATTTAATGGCCCTTTTAATTCTTTCCTCAGAGTATGTAAATGCTGGTTTCTAGAAATGTCTTTTTGCAATATCCCAATTCTAATGTAAAATATGAAAAATGAATATATGAAAAAATGTGAAAAATGAGAAACAGAGGATTGCTTGGCTCTTGTGCTCCATTTGAGGGCAAGCCTTCCTCATTGTCAGATCAGTGGTTCAAAGTTTGTAAGAGATATGTAATAGCTATAATTAAATGAGGGCTGGTGAAATAAGTCAGAGTACATACAATTCCCACTGGAGAAGAGTTGCAATTGTCAATCTGACAATTATAGACTTAGTGATATTTCAGTGGAAGTTTCTGAAAATGCTATTATCATTCAGACAAAGGGCAGCTTTGCAGTAATTCCGAGCTAGCTGTATCTTAAATAAAATAATTCAATTTCAGGAGAAGGAGAAGTAAGGAGGGGGAAACTTCAACCAAAAATAGCTAAACCATAAAATATCCTAAATATATAACCATCTTTAGGTACTTCAAATGTGGGCATTTTATTCACCATGCTACATGCCTTATAAGCCTAAGAGACTGAATAAAACAAAACATGTCAGAAATGTTGACTGTTCTGGTAATTAGGGCAATTTATTTGAGCTGGTGCAACAGCAACAGACCCATAGAGACAAAGAACTAGTGGTAAGGTGTCAACGACCACATATGACATGTTTCCAACAGGCTGTAGTCTGAACCAAAGGAAAGGAATCTGTTTTCACCCCCTGTTAGCATTCCACAGCATGATCCATGTGAAGGTAACCAGATCAGTTAAAAAGTCCCCATGGATATGAATGAAAACATGACTGCATATTCAGCCTATGTTAATGTTTTAATATAATTTGTGTTTGGTCCTTGTCCATTTAAATGGACAAACTCCCACTGCCCTGTTCATATCTATTGTTATATGGAGCTGAGAATTTTCCTCCTTGTTTATCCATTTTCATGCATTCATTCATTTATTCATGTGTACAATTTTAGAAGAAAAATCACTTTTTCTCCCCCCAATCTTTTTGCCTTTTACTTTCAGGTATTTGGCCTTCACCCCAATGCAGATATAACGTACCTGACCAACCTGGCTAATGAGACATTCAGTACCATAGTGAGCATCCAGCCCAAAGACAGCAGTACCAGAGGGGGAGAGACCCGGGAAGCAGTGGTGCAGCATCTTGCTGATGAGATGCTGGAGAAGTTACCTCCTGATTATAACCCTCATGAGGTATGTGCTACTTTATAAAACAGGTGTTTTATGTATGCATGTATGTACATTTGTGTTTTGTAAGTTTTATTGTGCTTCTTAAATGTAACTGGCAAGTGTTTTAAAGAGCTCTTAAAATTACGCATAGGGGTTTATAAATCTGCTTTGGTTTATTCTCCAAAATATTCCAACATCATAAACATATATTTCAAATGCCACAGTCCACTTAATTAGTCACCATAACTCAGAAGACCCTTTAAAGGCTTCAGGAAGTTCTGGCTTTCCTTAGGAGCTTACAGAAGGAGCCTGGTGCCTTTTTCTGAGGGACTGGTGATCCTACAGTGGTTGCAGCATTCAATTTACCTACTCCCATTACAAAGACTGAATTTTATCACTGACATTTTCATGCTCCAGATTTTTTGGGGTCTGACCCATAAGAGATATCTTTGTCAATCTTTTATTGCATTTTTATTTAACAGTCACATTAAAAGGAAAAATCTAGCATAGAGACTCTTGCATCACTTTATAAGTAGGATCTGCTATTTTGTCAAGTGTTTCATGAACAGTAAATGTTGCAAACGCCTCGTTTCCAAGATTTTATTGTTTACATTTCTGTTTTACATTGATAGTGCCTTTTTTCCCCCCTGGTTGTAGTTCAGACTTGTAAAATGCTCAATATGAATTACAACTTGTTATACAACTTATTTTCTTCTCTGGCCCACTTAGAATGTCCACCTAAGTAACAACTATTAGTCTTGGAGCCCTGGCAATATTTCCTGTCTTCCCTTCTACCATTAATCTCAGATTTAATATGTCCTGTGTAAATAGCCACTTTTGTACTGTCATAATTCAGCTGGGAACTTCTCTTTTCATTCCCCTGTGGTCAGGCTACTTACAGTCTGCAACTTTTTTTGGTGAGGTTTCCTACCATCTATCTTCATATTGTTATTTTTTCATCTATCCCTGCTTGTGTCTCTCCTTTTTTTCACCTTCTTATTGAGTGATTCTTTGTGATAGTATATAAATATTTTTTTGTAGAATCTGATTAGGAATGGAGACTGTTTTCTAGTTTTCATATTATTATTTAATAGTGAATAAATATTAGAAATAGCAAATAAAATTAAATCTAATAAGTGTAATAATAATTAATAATTTAATAAATCTAATAATTTTCATGTCGGATCTACAACTATTATTTACACCTTAAGTTGTTCTCAGTCCTCCTCTCTTGTCCTTCCAATCAGAGTAAAGCTTTCTTCGGAAGTAAATTCTTCCAGTTTCATTCAGCTCCTTTTTTTTTTTTTCAGTTTATGGTAGCAGTAAAATACTGAGTTCCTGGATAGTATGTATGCTTTTGCCAGATTTGTAATATGTGTATTGAGCTAAGTTTTTACAATATACTTGGTAACTCCTCCAAAGGACTGTTTCTTCATTCCCTTGTTAAGCTGCCAACCTTTTTCCTCCTGAAGAATTTACAATACTTAGAAAACATCAATAGTACTTACTGCACTTTGTATTGTAACCAGAGGGTAGTCTTAACCTCAGGTTTTACCCCTGGGGAATCTGTGCAGTGCCTTTTAGTCATGTAAAAGGCATACACACTTGTCTAATCCAAATTTCACTTCAAAATGGTTTGAACAAATGCTGTTTTTCCCTGGCATTTCCTCTGTTTAATCTCAGTGCCATTGACTTTCTTTCGTTCTTGGTTTATTCACTGAGGTTGTGCACACAAACCACACACAGAGGAGGCCTCCCCTTTTCAGTCACTTCATCAAGTCTTAGCTTTGGAGAGCACCAGTTTTGGAGCCAGGGGCTGTAGTTAAGGGCAAATGGTCTGAAAGGGTTTCTTTGGATGTTCCATCCTTCTCTCTTAACTTGTCTCTGTCTCTTCTACTGCTGCATTTGCATATAATGCATACTTTTCCATGTGACTATTAAAAAAATTCACCACCAGTTGTTTCCATTGCTCTTTCACTCTCATCATCAAGTAGTATGACAAACTATTATCTTTTCTCATGATCTGCCAATCATACATGAGGGGTTTTATTTTCTTATAAGCAATCATCATTACAATGATGCTCAGAATTAACATTTCTTTGCTTCTGTACTCTTTCTCTTACATCTTATGTGAGCTTCAAAGGAAACTTCTTTTGCTTTAATTTGCTTGATAGCTGTCCTCTTATGATTCAACCAAGGAGATTTGAGTTTGTAGAGAGGATGTACTGTTGGATCTACTTTTTTCTTCTGTATTTCTTGTAGATGCATTCTGAGCTCTCTAAGTGTAGATACCACCTCTTCCTGGGAACATCTAGTTTTCTAAGGCTCTGTCCATCTTGATCTGTGAATTACACTTCACTTTGATTAATCATACCACTCTATTTACATGCTTTTTCCTCAGTCCATGCTACTGATGGATGACATGGTACTTTTTCACAGAAACATCCAAAAATTATGTTTTGTTTCTGTTAGTAATTCCTTTGCTCTAACCATCTAGAGAACATGCTCTGTTCATTTTCCAAGAGTTTGTTATTGCTAATAATGTATTCCTCTATATATGTCCTTGGCTGTCTCAGCTGCACTACAACTTCAGATTCTGCTTCTGCAGTGTTATGAGATTTGGCATTGTTTCTTCTGGTCCCTGATTTTCAGTATTTCTTTCTTCATTTTGCCTAGTGAATTCACCCTTTGTCTCTTCCTCTATATTTTAGAATTTGTCTCATTCTCTACATCTCAGAACTTGATTTGGTCATTACAAATTCTTTCTTCGTTGTAGGGGAATTTCCCTTCTCTGCCATTAGTGCTGGGTTCCACGTCTTTTGTGTTGCTTATGTGCCAGGAGTGTGGCCACATCTACACAATAAGCAAAAAAATATCTGTATCAAATGTGTTTCTCATGTGAACTGTCCCTCCATTATTCTGGAACCTCTTAGAAAGCATGGATATGGCTGGAGTCAGCTGTAAAGAAAGCTAAATTTTTAAATGAAAGTTTGCATAAACTGAAAAAAGCCCCAAACCCAAATGTCTAAAATACCAAAATGAAAAAATAATATTATGCTCACTAACATATAACCAAGAATTTCATCACTCAGAGTAGAAAAGAAGGGAGAGTTTAGATATTCTCTGAAGGAAGAAGCAACGGAGTTTGGCAGAAGCTACAGTATGGCAAATGAAATTATGCTTGCAAGTGCAAGGAGTGAAATGGATTATATAATTACTTCCTGCAATGTCTGGGAATAAAAGGGAATGAGATGACTTCTGCTGTTTGTCAATTTAAGTCAACATTTGGTCATTTAGGACATTGTTACATACTAGATCAGTTTAACAAATCTGAAACAAATAAAACCAATATCCTAAATTGTAAGAGAGTGAGGGAATGTGTCAGAAAAAGAGTTTATATGCATGCTTCATTGGAAGAGAGCAGTAAAAAGAGAAATATTCATTAGTCCTAGCAGTGCACCTTGGGTTTGCTTTTAGAGTAATGCTGTGCTCCAGTAATGCCATGATACGTTAGTCTTTGAAAATCTGGGTATGAAGATACTATCAGTGGAGAAAATGAACAAAAAGTTTTGGAAACAATGAAGGTAATTAAAAGCAAATTCTCTTCAGGGAAAGTTGCAGGTGCTTTTGCTACCTTTGATCAGTTCTTGTGGCTCCCTTTGGAAAGTGTGGAGTGAATTTGCACAGAGATACAACCCCAACAGACTGGGCAAGGGACAGATGGTACCAAAACCAATTATTTGCTGACATTCAGAGCTCTGAATTGCATTTTCTCTTGATACGTTGTGAATCCAGAGAAATTTCAGGCTGTCACAGAGAGGCCTTAATTTCTCAATTATTAGCCTTTGGCAATGACTTCAGTCTCAATAATTTTCACAACAGGGCAACCACTTTACCCCATGGTAAATGCTGCTTCTTTTGCTGTTGTGTTCTTGTAATGCTTCTCACCAGTCAAGTAACTTACCCAAAAGAGTAGAAACAAAACAAGTCACCTCTCTCAGCCTGTGGTTTGACACAGGTGATGGAAAAGCAAAATAAACCTTCCTCCTGACCTAAAACTGTCCTCGTTTTTCTCTGAGGAAGAATTCTGCTTTCATGACCCCTTCTGCTTCTGGGTCTCGCCTCACAGGTTACTGAGAGATTAGTGGTAAAATGATTAGGTCCAGTCAATCCATGTGAGTGAAGACAGGTGCAAGAATAAATGTCAGCTTGTCACATGGAGAAGTTTACAATGAAAATGATCCTTGCAGCTTGAAAAACACCTTCCTAGGGAATAGCAAGGAGCAGCAGTTTTTCTCCTTAAATATTTTTTGTCAGATTGATTTAGCTGTAATTCCTCTAAGGCTATGGCTACATTAGCAAGCATTGCATGGAAATAGGAGTGTGTCTGAGAACCCCAGGCCTTCATTAGGTGTTTTACTGGGGAATTTGCCTTGGTCTAACTCTAGTCTGGGCCTGTAGGCTGAACCCATTAGTGGCTGAAGTACCTTAGAGTCCCTGAAGCACACCTTTTGGGTTACTTTAATTTGAAGCTAAGACCTTTGTGTGCCTGTAATCGAGTTTTCAGTGCAGATTTTTTGCTACAAAAAACTCTCCAAAAATGAAAACTTCAGCGTCTGAACTGAAGCACTGACATAGATGACTCTGTAATGTGTCCCTGGTTGATTTATCAACACTATCAGAAATGGTGCCCATCCAGCTCTAGAGTTTCCTCTATTTTCTACATATTTCACTGTCTGCTCCCTTGTGTACAACAAGGAAGGGGTCCTTGGCATCCCTTGAAAAGAGCTTTGGCTTGTCCATCTACAGAGTGATGGACTTCCCATTTCTGCTGACAGAGAATGCAGCAAGTAACTAAGTCTGATTGAAAATAATAATATTTACTGAAAAACAGAGGCAGTCACTACTACAGTAACTTGATCAATGGTCATGGCATGAGTTCAGCAACTGCTTTTCTACTGATAGTCCTATGAAGTATGTGGTGACAAAGAAACTGGTGACCCAAGGACAGTTAAGAAATATACATAAATGAATCTGACACAGCAGAGATATGCAGTGCAAAATCAAGTAGACAAAGCAATTAAGATGATGATTTTAGTAGCTCCTTTCTTAAATCACATTGTTTTATGTTAGATGATAGCTGTTTGCATAATGAAAAGGGGATGTTCTAAGTGGGCTTTATGGAATTAGTATATTAATCTCAGAAAAGCTATTTTGGTTAATGAGTTTTGTCTTTTGAGTTTTTTTTCCTGAGAGTCGGTATCTGTCTCTTTATGTCATAATACAGCACTGGATGTAAGTCATCTGATTGCTTGATAAGAATTCTAATACAAAACTAGTTATTCATACCTCAGAGCTTGTATTTCAAAGGAATCAGCAGCAAGATTTCCAAGAAATGCACTATATTACACTAAGTAAATCTCACCACAGATCAGGATTGATTTGTGTACAATAAAGTAAGAAGTATGTTCTTTTTTTTTCAGTTTTGATATCTGGTTATGCTTGGTGTTCCACACTGAATGCTGTGAGCATATCTAGGTTGGATTACTTAATTTCTGCTTTATTGGCTGGCTCCATTATTCAAAACATTATAGGTATTTTTTTGGGGTACATGAAAGTATATCAGAAGAACGTGCAAATTCTAAGAATTTACTAGTTAAATTGTACAATTATTGGTGCAGTAATATTTTAGAATCTTTATTTCATCTCCTCTTTGTAGATTCATAAATATCAATATTTTTAAAAATTATACCTTTAACAACATCTTCCATAGAATTATTCTTCAAATGGTAGAAATTCTTCCTCTAAATGATCCCCAAAAGAAACACATGCTTTGTAGACTAGAAATAAAAATGCATTTCTCATTTAAAGGATGAAATGCACAGACTATGTTCTGTATAATTCATTTCTTATTAGTGGCATGCACTACACTTCTATGTGTTCTGAAAAAAATAAATCAAATGTTTTTACTTTTCATCAAGAGGGAGAATTACCAATACCTGTGAATTTTTCAGAAAGCAATTTTCCCTGGATTTTGTATGAAAAAATCAGAATACTTTATTGTGTGGATTATCCAAAAACTTTATTGTCTCAGCTCTAGTCTTATAATAGCTGATATTAGTATTTTTTTCTCTTTCACAGGCAGAATGCATTAACTCAGTCTGTAAAATGTACTGTCACACTGCAAAGCATTAGCATAATTGGCTGGCACCTATTTCTTGGACATTCTGTCTGACAAACCCATGGGTCCTTGTGATTAAAATATGATGTATAACCTTGCAGATAGCTGTCTCCCAAGTAGGATAGCATAGAAAGTTGAGAAAGAGTATTTTATTAGACTTGGAGTTGAAATTTAAGATTTTGAAATTGCCAAAGCATTTGCATATTTATACTAGTGATTATAACTACTCTTCTGCTGTATGATATTAATCTTGCAGAAATTTGCTATGCATGGTAATAATTAAATCTTTAGTAGTGTTCATTATTGTATAAAATGCATAGTATACATAATAATGTATACAGTGAGATATGTTAGCCACTGGCTTTCTGAAAGTAGGGGAAAACATGCAAAAGTCTGAAAAATCAAGAATTCTGGTACTGTGTGGAGTATAGACACCATGATTTTTGCAGGTGCCATTAAACCCTCTCTCATGCACTGTAGTGTAAGATGGTCTTTGATACACATGGAACATGCAGTGCATGTCTGAAGCACATTCCATGCACATGGTATGGAAAGGCAAGACAGGGAATGCTCTTGCTACTGTTACTGTGACATGTCCTTAACCAACACAGCCAGCTCATTCCATTTTGAAAATATTCTCTGTTGAATTTGAGAGAAACTGTTATCCTTAAAAACTAAAAAAGGCCAAAGGCTTCTACTTGCAAAATGGTGCACATAATGGTGTAACAGATTTCTGTGGCATCTGTATTATTTCTGGCAATCTTGCCTCTCTAGTAATGTAACCATGAGCATCTTGTCTTAGGAAGGAGTCACATGCCACTGAAAATAGCAGCTTTCACGTATCATTGTGCTTGTTAAGTGGAACTCCATTTGTTGCATTATTTCAGCTCAGCAGGGCTAGAAAAGGTGAGAAAGTTCACCTAGAACAATTTGGAAATATGAAGAAGTTACCATCAAACGTGCTTTTGCATAGCATGTGGGTTTTTTTATTTTAAGATCTAAGACCCTGCAGCCTAACAAGGACAGAAGGAACTGCTGTGTCCGTTCAAAAAGAGGGAACTTTCCCTTCTTAGAATGATGGAGGAGCTCGTTCTGGTAAGCTAATGAGTCACAGTGTGCTAAATCTTACAGTTGGCACAGGACTCGAATGGCCATCTGTTACTAAAAAGTTTCTTTTCTGAAAATGTTTTTGCTTTCAAAAATTATTGCGTGGGAAACAGGAGATTAGATTTTATAATCACTGCACTATTCTTCTTTAGGTGAAAGCCCAGCTTCAAAAGATGGGAGCCATTCAGCCCATAAACATATTTCTCCGTCAAGAAATTGACCGCATGCAACTTGTTATATCCAGAGTTCGAACTACACTGACTGATCTCAAACTGGCTATTGATGGTAAGCTGCAATATCAAAAATCATAATTAAGGTGCAATATTTATTACTAGCAGCTGCTTATACCACATAACTAAAGAAATATTTCTCCTCGTTTGCTTCCTTTCTCTTTTGTTCCCTCCCTCACACAGTTTTTCTCTTTTTCTCTCTCTTTATCAAAAGACCACTAATTCTAGTCCTTAAAATCGCCTGATTGCATCTCTAAGGACACTCCACCTAAATTTATTCTGCATGCATATGCTCCACTATTGCAGTTCATATCCCTCAACACTACTTCACTTCTGTGATTCTCTCTAGGATCCTACAGAGCTCAGAGGAGCTGAATTGTGTGATTAGGTCCATGGGTCGTGTACCAGAATCATTTATGAAATTAGGCTGAGACATAATGACATAGAACAAGGTAGAAGTGTTGCTGCTAAGTAGTTGAGAGACAAGGAACTCAGGAGGAAAGAAATTTGACATTTTTGTGAAACTGGTTATACCAAATGGCTTGTCTCTAAATGGAAGCTGAAGTGAGTGGCAGTGTCAGTCAAAAGAGAGAGAGAGAGACAGTTCTTTTAGGCATCACAGGAGGCAGGCAGCAGCACTGTGTATCTCTCAGAGACAGGAATATTTGGCTGAAAGTGAGCAATGAAGTTAAAATAAACCAGGAGTAGAGGCAACTAGAAGCAGATGGAAAATTTGATCAGAAAAGGAGTGAGGAAAAAGAAGGGATAATGATGTTACCATCTGCTTTTTGTTTTCATTTCCTCTTTTACTCATCTGCAAGAGTTGAAATACCCAGGAAGGAAAGTACACTGTTGCTCAGTCAAGCTTCTTGAGTTAACAAATTAAAATGAACCAGTTGATTCCACTGGTAAAGATCTCACCCAACAGATTTGCTGTTCTGTAGCAGAGAGACAGAAAATATCTGAGACAGCAAACTGTCCTCACAGGGAGCAGGTCAGAATGCCTCAGAACTAGTCCCTTCTGACATAGCTGATGACATTACTGCAATCTGTCTTACTGGAGTTTTGACAATGTCTTTCATGAGGGGAGATTTTTTTAATTTGTATTTTTATTACATAAGGATCAAAAGGGATTTTTTTTTTTCCTATCATTTGTATGATACACTGAGACAACAACACATGCTTCAGAAACCTCATGCCTATAATCTAAATCTAGGAAAGAGGTTCATAAATGTGCCCAAGGCTAATAAGCTTTCATATCCTGTAATAACATATGCAAAGATCAAGCTGGAAGAAACAATTGTCCTCTCTTCCTGAGCTGAAAGCTCCCTTTTATATGTGAATAGAGTCCCTTTTCAATTAAATAAAAAGAATATTTTCCATCCAAGAAAGTGTTAATCTTTCCTTGATTGTGACACATATATTTAAATTCTCAGTATGTATAATATTCTGCAGAGGGGTGGATGAGTAACATCATTTATTTGCACTTCACATTCAGTTCCACAGTGGGCGCAGTCCTCTGCCAGATGTTTAATCAAGTTAATGCTGTAACTTTCATGCAATTCTCTAAAACATAATTTCTTACAGACAGGCAAGTTAAACACAGTGAAAAATTGCTCTGAAAATAAAATTGGATGTAGAGTTAACAATAACAATTAATGACTTCTGGCATGTTCATGCTATATCAAGTGAATATGGCAGACTGTTAATTAGGGGATGGAAAGAACATTTAGGCACTCAACCTCAGCAAAAGAGGAAACCCCAAACCATCTCATACTAGATTGTCCCCTAAAACTATTGAACTGCAATCTCAGGTTATCTGAGGTGCTTTGTTTTCGTTACAGTGAGGTACACTGGTCTGCCTGCTCTAACAGGTCATGTGATTTTTGACATCTGCCCTGCTCATGTATCTGGATTTTGATGTTGCTCACCAAGCTACATTTGAGGTAATGTAAAGCCCTCTTCAGGGAAAGCCCATGTGCAGCTGAACATGAGGGATGTAGAAGGAATTAGAGAGACAGTTTTGTCCCTCTGTCCAGAAGGCAGATTAAGCAGTGTTCAGCTTTTGGGAGGAGTGAGGATGTTCAGCATGTGTCCAACATGTTTGTTGGCAAATATGCTCCAGAAGCTTGCCTCTCCACCAATAAACTTTGCTGCCCAGAGGGATACTTTTTCTGGATCAAACTGTAGTAATTAGATTGTAGCTGCACTTTGTACTCTCACTTATGTCCTAACCATTACTTCTGCTTTAATTACTTATTGATCACTCAGCATTTATTTCACAGTTGGCATAATACAGAGCTTACCATAAATCAGAACACAGCAGTGATGGTTGTCCTCTCAAGTGCCCTAAATAGGAGCCATGTCCCAAACAGAGAAACCTTTTCAGAGACAAGGAGAAGTAAGACATGGGGTTTGCACCAGAAATGCCACATTGTAATGGGTTATGAGCAGCAGGCCTTGAGCCCCTGTCAGAAGACCATTCTTTGTAGGGCAGTATCTGAGCTGTAGAGTTCCTGTGTACTTACCTCCTGCCTCTGGCAGTGCAGAGGCCTCTGGCACAGAATACTAATCCCTCACTCTTTATTGTAGAGTGAGTGCTTCAAACCCCCTCTCCCATTAGTGAAGATAGTGTCTGTAAAATCTAATGACCCATCCAGTTATTCTGAGCCTTTTAGAGTTTGTTTGAGTTGAGTTTTTTTGAATGTAGCCTGTCTGTGAGATATTCTGGGGTTCTCTTTATTTCTCCATGCACTGAATAAGAGTGGTAAGCATTTTGATGTGTCTTCTCTTGGAGAAAGAAGTGAGAAGAGAGATTCTGTGGGAGTGTTTTCCATGAATGAAATGGAACATACTTGTAGTAGCGCTGAAAGTGGGCATCCAAACCTTGGCAATGGAAATAAGCACAGCTTTTAGTTTGATTTTAATCCTGATTCTTTTTAACCTATCTAACATTGTTTTTAAGGGCTTCTTGTGAAAGAAACAAATGCTTAACCCATTTACTTATATCTAGATTGTATTTTGGTCATAAAACTGCATCCACTTGGTCCTGGGTTCTGGTACTTTACAACTTTGTGTTTTCAAATTAATCCTTGGGAATTACTTAAACTGCCTACTTCATGAACAAGTGAAGAACATCTCAGAAACCTTGGATTTTTTTTTATCTTTTCATGTCATACATGTGCTGCTTGATCACAGAACTCCCAGTGCTGTATGTACAGTATTTGTAGAGTTAGGAGAGAGAAGGCTTTTTCCTGATAACACATTTCCTGAAAATACATCAGTTGTATGGCAGTGTAGTTCTACATATTATAGGAATTGTGTAGGATTTTTATGTGATCTACAAAAACTCGTGTGTGAAGCCTGAGGTAAAGATTCACTATTTTTTCCAACTCAGAATACCATGAAATTGAAAATAGTGTTTGCATCATGATGCTGCAAGGAATTTCTGGTCATTTTATGTAGCACCTTATAAGAGGGATATAAATGGAGGCCTAAAGAGTCAAAAGAGGTAGCTGGTAATTTATTTTAACCTACATGGTGAAAAAGTGAAGCTTGGAAACTAGTGTTGCCAGAGTGCACAGAAATGGTAATTTCCCATGAAAGGAAGAAGTATGGACTCGTTTCCCCTGTCTGGCTATTTTAATTCATAATGGTTTAAGACTGCTAACACTGACACCATTTTAGTTTGGCTTGCTGGCAGTGGTAGTAGAATTTTGGACTGAAAGATCTTGGACTCTTGCCTTACTAAGTTCTACTCTGTGTGTGTGTGTGTGTGTGTGTGAGGCTTGTAGGGATCATCACTTCTGGAAGAGGATTTTATTTGAAAAATGATTAAGAGCACTCAGTGAAAACATTAATGGAATATAACAATGAGGAGATCATTTGAGGAATGGAGGGGATGAGTCTAGTATGTCTTGTGGTGTAGTTACTCTTAGCTCAGCATCTCTCATCCATTATTTACTTCTCATCCTATAAGAATGCCAGAATGCCTCCTGTTGTCTTTCACAGTGGGGCACATCATTTGTGAACTTCTTAATAGGTGTTACATATGCTTGCCATGATGCTGGCCAGGACAACTGTTTAGAAACACACATTGCACATTAAGGACAAACTGCAGAATAGGGTTTATCTGCCTATCGTGTTACTGTAGCTCAGGGTAGTGACTTGTATTACTTTTTTTATACAGTTGTGTGTGGGTTTTCATCTTTAAATTACTACTTTAAAATTTTTATTTTCAGTCCTTTGATGGAAAGGACTCTTCATCCAAGAGCATTTAGTCCTGGAGCTGGTGAATTTTTAGAGCAATTTGCAAGGTTACTTTCAAATTGCCATCTTTCTGACTGAAGGATTTAGCTATTGAAGAGAATCTAGGATTTTTGTGCTCTTCTATATGAAAAATTGCACTCAAGTTTCTTAGTCTCTCTGACTTGGAGAATTAAATCAGAGGGCTCTGCCCCAGAAAAGAAAGGTGTGAAACAAAGAGAAGACAGAACAGGGGCAAAGGTTAGGTGCAGCTGGAGAGAATACCAGTCTGCAGGTAAAGCTTGGAGAGAGTATTGTGCATTGCACGTCTCGCTGCCTGTTTTAGTCTCCCTGTACTAGAGCTGGAGCAAAAGAAAGGGCAAACTGTTGAGGGGCCTTGGGATTAAAACAGTGTGGTGGAGTTAAATGAGCTTCTGAGAACTTCCTGGGAATTACCTCCAAATGCTTAAGTGCCCAAGTGCTGCAAGTGAAGAAAGAGGAAAATAACCAAAGAACTGCCTGAAGCAAAGTAGTTGACTTCTATCAGCACAGCAGCGGTGGTCACACGGCAGAACCATATAAAAGCTTGCCAAAAAAAAAAGCTTTAGGTATAGGAAAATATACATTAGTCTTTATACCTTGTGCCTGTGGGTGGAATAATTAAAAAAGCTTTGGAGAAAACACGGGCAAGTGTTAGCTGTTGCCATAAGGCAGAAAGAGAGGGAAACTTAGGAAATTACAAACAAGTTGATATTTTCTTTTCAACATGTTCAGCAGAGAAGAGGGAGTTCGAGCTTGGTGGTGGAGGCAAGGTGTGACTGTTTCAAGAACAAAGCATATTTTTTGGGAGGTAAACTCGAGTGGGGATTAGAGGCTGAAAAGGTCAGCCTCTGGGGTTCCAACTGGGACAGTCAATAATGGATTGATGCTTTCACTGAGCTTTTTTCTCTATGTACTGCTCAGCTTAACAGACACACTGTCTAGCAAGTATTGTCCTCCAGGGCTAGCCTCCAATTTTATTATAATGATATCAGCTATTGGCAAACTGTACTTGATGGAGAAAATAGCTTTTTCTCATTTCATTTATATCCTACATAATTATTCTTGTTATTTTTGATTTACATCTGTGCCTGTGGGAAGAGAATCAGTCAGTGGATTGAGGCTTTTTTTGGTTCATGCTGGAATTTAAGAACCTTCCTTTGTTCCTAACTTTAGCTACTGATTTAAATGACCTATGCAAGTTTCCTAGTCCAGTTAGACACTTTCATAAAAGTGAAATTCAAAACAGATCCAAATTTTACAAATTCCACAGTTTTCAGATTCAATTTGTGGGAGATATGGTAGTGAAAAGGGTCAGCTCCAAAAAATAATACAAGCTCCAGATGTAGTATATCCAAAACCTTATATCTATTGAATGAATCACCCTAAAACCAGATCACTTTAAAAGAACAGAGTATTTACTTTAATTATCAATAAACACTAGTTATCCTCAGAACTGAGAAGCTTTATTTAGGTTATTCACCACTCAGCAATTGGATAGATTTAGATGTGGTTTAGAAGGGAGATGGTATAAATTTAGGGCAATCAAAAAGGGGAATCCTAATTTCCAAACTGTGTGTACTGTGCCAACAGTATGGTCACAGGAGATATAATTTTTGAAATATGGAAATGCCCTAGTGTCTTCAACTGACCTGACCCTTCATCAGTCATTTTCAGATGGCCTTTAATCCATTCAAGAAAGGGAATATCATGGAGTAACCCCCAAAATAACCGAGTTATAAACAGTTGGCCTGTCTGATTCACAGAACATTTGAGCCTGTCATGTTAAGTTCATAGGACATTCAGTCTCTTCATATAGTTTAGTGCTCTGAGGTTCTCAGAAGTTAAACATGAGAAGCCTATGGTATTGTACTACTCTTTCAATTTAGCAAAGATAGCTTTTCAAACACCTGTATCACATCTGTGCAGAAAGATGGCATGATTTTTCTCCTATGGTGCTGATTTTATTTCTGAAAATTATTGTATTTTTAAAATTATTTTTATTTTTATCAGAGTATTTTGGCTTCAGGAATGCATCCCAACACCCTCAGATGCCATTTAGTGCTGAAATTCAAGCACTGTATGCCTACTGCCAGAGATGACACCCACTCACTAGGAATATTTATGCAGCTATATGGGCACGGCCAGAGCTATGAACATACCTCATCTTCAAGAACACTCTGGCTTAACATTCTCAACAGCTGCTCTGAGTCATAGCAGGCAGACATCCTAAGGGATTTCACAATGCTTCGGGGCAGAGACTGGTTCTATCTCCTTATTTGAAAAGCTCCAGCCTGCCCAGAAGAATAGAGAAGGAAAGGAGAAAGTTGAATGTATCAGCCTGAAAACAAGGAATAACCAGAGATGAAAGAGTTCTTTCTTTCTCTGTTCAATGGTAGTGATCCCCAGGGCTAAAACAGGATGCTCTTCACTTGTTTTGTCCCCTCAGTATGGTTGCTCTGAAGTTGAAACCAACATGCATTGCAAGACTTTTTTCTCCACTTTTTCTGTGTCTAAAAAGTGAATTAACTGTATGATGTAATATTACATTTTTCTAAGCAAAGTGGAGAAGCATGGAGTGGCTTCTTTCTTAAAAGCTGGTTCTCTTGGTTATACACTAGAGAGGATTAACACCCAAAGAGAAGGTTTATTAACTGTGTTATAATATAAAAATCTCCTAGCTACCCTGGAATGTGATTCTGAGCCTGACTACACAGCAATTGCAGAGAATGCAGAATAGGCAGTATTTTAAAATATTTACAGTTTTGTAAAAGTTAATGGTTTTCTCAAAGAATTTGTTGCACAAAAAGAGGTGCACATAAATCTAGGCCTATTTGCCATTTATGTATTGTAGAAAGCACTAGATTTGCATACATTGCTATAGGAGTGTTTAGGTTATAACACCATGTTCTTCAAAATTAAGCTGGTGTTTGATTTCTGGATACTCTTTTCCTTCCCCTCAACTGAAGCCCTGTCAACATCAGTGAAAGGAAGGGATCTGAAATGCTTTTTATTACAGGCCACATTTCCTCATGGGTATGTTTGCATGGACCATTGCAGTTCTTGTTTGCAGACACCCAGACCATTTCCCTTTCCTTTACATGTTCTGCTTTGGAAGCCACCTAATTCTGTTTGGTTTCTCATATTGTCCTTGTGGCAGTTACAGCAGATGTGTGTGATGATACATTGAACTATTGTATTACATGAATATTTAATCAGAGTTGGGGCTACCAGACCAGTTTCTTTAACAGAATAATAGAACCAGTTTCTGGAACAAAGAAGTCATCTTGAGGCATGGCCATGTGCCAGATCTCAGTACTACTGAGAATACATAAGGTGAAGGAACTTCTAGCACATGGAATAGTGAGTATCACTGAAAAATCCCTGTCTTAGTAAATGCCAACATTTTAGTGGAGAGAACAGAAATATGCATGGAATACGTAAGTATTCACCGCCACTGCCAAAAAAAAAAAAATCATGCCTCTAGCTTTATTCTACCTACTGCTTTCCCATTGAGAATCTTGATAATGGGAATGTACAAAGTTATCATTAATAATAGTGAATTTCATGAATATAATCACTGCCAGTACATGCTTAGGATATAGATGAGTTACACAGCATATCTTTATCATTGATCATGCATGTAGGATCCATTAAAATTTATAAAAAAGTTTTCAATGATTAATCACATTCCAGAAACACTGTGAATATAATGAATATAAATAATGTGTATGAGGGAGAAGAAGTTGTTTAAGAAACATATCTTTGTTTCGGATCAAAACAACAGAAGAAATATCATTTATCTTATCGCCTTTAGCTTTGAATCAAGTCTTATAATTTTGAACAAATTAACTGCAAACTGATAAGACTGCAGTGCTACAGGTGTGCAATTAAGGCACAACAAAAGAGTGTTTATTAGACTCGGAATGTCATTTGGAAGTTTTAATTGCCTTTGCAAGCTAGGGGAAAGTTCATTCTGAATGTTTTACTTATCTTCCAGGAACCATAATTATGTCAGAAGAATTGCAAGATGCTTTAGATAATATTTATGATGCTAGAATTCCAAAACTGTGGTTTAGGATTTCCTGGGAGTCAGCTACTCTAGGATTTTGGTTTACTGAGCTTCTTGAAAGAAACCAGCAGTTCAGCAGCTGGCTGCAGAATGGCCGTCCAAACCAGTTCTGGATGACAGGATTCTTTAATCCACAGGTAAGATTGCCACGTTGACCTTCATAACTTCTGAGCAACAATTAAATTACACCTTGGGAGAACTCCAAGTTGACTTAATATTGACTATATGAAGGGTAATCTATATTAATTTTTTAGCATAAATATAGGATATCTTCAGTATCTACTGAAGAAATTATTGGTAGAACGAAATAATGCTCCTGAAAAAACAAAATACATCTTTTGGCTGCTTTAATTCTAATGAGGAAATTGGGTAAGTACGTGCTTTCACATTTCAACTTAATCTTCCCTTTTTTACCTCTTCTGTTACAGTAGTCTGTTTTTTATTTATTGCCTGAAAATCCTTCTGAGTACAAAACAAGATAAGTTCCAGAACTCTGACACAGGAAGAAGAGATTTGAACTTGGTTCTCAATCCTTACAAATCAGTTCCTTGAAATTGATGGTTTGTTATTTATACCACCCCAGAATTGTGCCAGACATGATCTGCAGAGACATATAAAAAATACAGCCTCTCGTCTGCACCATCTAAAATAAAAACCTGGCATGAAAAGAAACTCAAAAAAGGGAACAGCTGAGAGCAGAGTTAAAAGAAGTAAAGTATACATACCTAGATGATGTGTAGTTTCTTTGCAGAGATATCCACATTCATTAAAGCTTTTTATGATTCACAGATGTTTGTGGGAAGTGAGAGTTGTGGAAATGAGTCATTGTGAGAGTATCCAGCCAACAGGTTTCTATGAAGCCTTAGGAAAGAGCTATTTTAAAGATCTATTTTAATCTCAGTACTTGTTAGCAATGCAAAAGCTAGCTGAAACAGCTGCCTAGAATAGAGAAAGCAACAGTGGCAAATATTCTCTAGGACTGCTGCTGGGAAATATCCATCTATCATCTATCCTGTGTGTGTCAGCTGTCTGCCAGTACAACTCTATAGCATGGAAGGGGGCTCACAGAACCTCTGAGCAAAGGGTTCTCAAGTGTGAGGGAGAGGAGTAGGAGTTCTAATAAAATGATTATGCTTGTGTACTTGGTTTGCTAGCAACACACTGAGAGCAGCATTCTAAAATTCTTCAAAGGAACTTTTGCAGTGATCAGGCTGGATGCAACCCTCGCAGGCTTTTGGCTTTGTTGATGTTTGCTTTCGCACTACAGATGAGCAAGAGCTGATAGAGATTTTGTACTGGACATTTCAGCTGGCTTTTTTGGGCTCTGTGGTTGTGTCAGTTCTGAAATTTTGCCAGCTCAAATTTGGCATCCTACATTTTTTTGGATCAAAATAGCTGGATTTCTAAAAAGAGCTGCCAAATAATCAGCGTAAAATGTCCCCAAACAAATTGTGATTTAATAGACCATAGTAAATGAGAAAGCCTCTAGAAATACAAAAATTACACACTTCATAACCTCTAGTTCTTTAAGTCCCTAAATACATTGTGTGCAGAGATTAAAAAATTTATTTGTGCTGACAGTCGCAACCTTAGGAATCAGATGGTTGTTGCTGTAGTCACCATTTTCTGTAACCCAGGCTGTGGGAGTGGCTCATCCTAAAAGCAATTCACCTGAGCAAAGACTCATTTCCTATTTAATTAACTATTATTTTGTTAATAGTCATATTGCTGTGTTTAAAATCAGTATTTCATGTGTTAAGAAAATTGATTTTCGTCTTCTCAAGTAAGCTGAGGTGATGAGGTGTAAGTGCTGCACTTCTAATGGCTTGTTTGTAATACCTGAGAAGTTGTCAGAAAAATCCTTTCATTTGTGAGATGAAATGCAGCTCCTAAGTCATTTACCTACTTGCATATATCTCACTGTTTGCTTTACAGTCAATGGATAAATGCCACGAATAACGCAAGGCAATAAAGTAGATTTATGGCACTGGGAAAACGAGGCATTCTGGCAATAAAAAATAATATAGGACCAGACTCTGCCTTCTCTTGGACTGTTTATACACTAGGATAAATTCAGTAATTTCACAGAAGTTAATCTTTATTTTTAGTGATACAAATGAGGGCTGGCTCAGACTTCTATGTAAAAGAAACCTGATTCCCCATGTGAGCCAAGGTAACTGGGGTGAACAAAACAAGAAATGCCATGAATTTTCTTCCCTCCTGGAAGTTAATCTGATGTTACTGTATTTTTTTCATCAAAAATTTGACATTAGGCATTTCTCATTTCTACCTCCCAACTTCTATTTTGTGGCTGACACTGTTTTATTGTTTCCTTGTTTGAATCTCTGTATCCAGTTCCTGTCACTTGCCCTATATATAGATTTTAAGCACTGTGAGGCAAAACTGTCTTTCTGGTCATGTAGTACTCATCATAATGAACCCTCAACCTACTTCTATGACCCTTAGATGCCAAAGCAATGCAAATACTAATCAGAATATGAAGTACAATGCCTCCCTCACTCAGTGCCCACTTGGTTCTAGCAAACCTGCTAGAATCTGCTCAGTATTTGCAAAGTAAGTGACAAACAAGGAACTTCCAAAGTAAGGTAAAGGAGACAAGATGTTTCTGAGAGCAATAGACTTAACTGATTTCCATATTTTTTGTCATAACTGCCATGGGTGACTGCTTTTCCCTCACTAGAAGGTTCAGAGTTAGCTCTCATGAGCTGTTGAAAGGCAAAGGGGCAAAGCTTTAGCAGGATTCAGTGAGCTGGACAGGGAGAAATTCAGGGAAAGGCAAACAGAAATATACAAGAAAAATACCAAAACCCTAACAAATCAACCAACCAAGCAACCAGCCAACCAACCAACCAAACCCAACCAAACCAAACCAAAGAAAAAAGGCAAATTACCAGAAACTGAAACAAATGTCACGGCAAGTGGTTCATTATGCCCCTGACAAAGGGTTTTGGGGTGAGCCAAAGCCTCAGCTGTACAGTGGCCCCTCAAGCCACTTGATTCTGTCTTGCTCTTTGTTGTGCCATTCACCCTCTCTGGGACACCCAGCTGGACCTCCAGCTCACAGCTGCAGTCTTCAAACACTGTCTAGGATTCATTCAAATGAGCAGATGAGCATTAAACGTCCCACCGCCAAAAGTGTATAGGTCCTGCCATCTCTATAGGAATAATCTGCTATCTAAACCTTATCCCTGAAGACAACTCACAGCTCAGACCTTACTTTTATTCCTGTGTTTCCATGGTGCCTTTGAAATGATTCCCTTAATACAGTCATTGCTCTGTCCTCTTCAGGCTCTTCTTTCTTTAATATTTCAGTTTATCTGGGATCCAGTAGCCCTCTGGGGCCTTATGGCAGTGAACACTTCATGTATTTTAAACTATTGGTTCTAGCATATTTCTACAAATTAAAATTCCACAAATTACTGCAAGGATTCTGCTTTCATTTAATGGCATTTCTGATAGAAGAACTTGGCCTTTAATCCTGTCTCCCTCAGCTATACGCTGGAGTTCTCAACTACTTCAAATGCAATTACAATTATCTGTGCTATCACAAAACCTCTTTAAAACACTTTTCCTGGGGTCTCTGGGATTATATTAATGAGAAGCAACCAGTGTGAGTTAACAGAAACATATGAATTTGTGAAAGTCATCTCACATTCTCATAACTTAAAGGGTATTGCATGCTACCAAGTGCTTGGAGCACTCCAGTCCTGTGAGCCAGAGACAGGTCCCTGTGTTCAGTAGACAATTTATTAATGTTCCTACATTCTTTCCATTCATTTGGCCCTAATGGTAGCTCAACAGAGCATCCTGCTCTGTGAGTATTGAAGAAAAACAAAAATCTTTTTCAATTCCCTCATTGCTCCTGGTTTCTCCCTAGTTGTGCTGTTGGCTCACTGATTCCCACCTTTGTGTATTCCCCATGTGGTCCTCTATCCCCCTTTCCCTGTCTCCAGATGCTTTCATTCCCTGTTCTGAAATATCTCAGGAAACTTACTCTTTCCTGGTTGTCCTTTTTGTTGCTCTTGAATATTCCGTTTTGTGTTTTATTCATTCACCTCCATGCTACACAAATGTGTTTCCACAAGGTAAAATAAGATGCACATCTACAGCATGACCACTGGAACAGCAAAGGAGTCTGCCCTCCCATCTCTAAGGACTAAGGCACTTCCCATGTACTGAACTGTGCTTTCCCATGGAAAGCTGTATCAGGGAAGCTAACCAGCATCTTCAGCCTGGCTTGTCTTTTGATAGCTTAGACCAATGTCATGGGATTGTAGCTCTCTAGAACACAGTTAGTTTTATTCTGCACTGCTGAAGTGCTCTGGGTTTATCTTGCTGTTCTCTAAAACACTGTGTTATTGTGGTATATAAAGATTTCACTGAGCAAAGTGTCAGAGGCATTTCAGTATTTAATTGCATCATTCCAGTTGGTACTTCCTTTTTCTTCTGTAAAATGCTTTTTTGTTGGCTGAAAAGCACTATTTACAATGTTAGTATAAGAAAAGATGAATAATCTAGCCAGTGTTAGAGAAATTAGAAATTACCTGTGTTTGGAATCTCTCAAAACACATTAATCTGGCAGCCTTATAAAGCTCTCTCCATCTGTAGGTTGTAAAAAAGGCAGGTAAGGTAAGTTATACAGGCATTTCTGACACATTAAATAAACCAGCTTGAGGGCTTCTTAGCACCGACCAATTATGTATGGATGCATGGTACTGGGGAAGTATAGGAAAGCATTGGATTTACTCTACTGGATTGAGTTTATATGTACATGAAATTCCGTGGAATGAGCTTTTATACAGCTGATGTCACACAGGAGAACAAAAATGTTGGAAATGGTTTAAGTTCAAGGCTTTTTTAAAATCCTCTGTGTCATATTCCTGTATGTGTCCTTAGGGATTCCTGACAGCCATGAGGCAGGAGACAACTCGCATGAATTTAGCCAAAGGGTGGGAGCTCGACAGCGTGGTTTTGGTCAGCGAAGTGACCAGGATGATGAAAGAAGAAGTTGCTGGCCCTCCTCCTGCTGACGTCGGTGGGGTTTTCATCCACGGCCTGTTGCTCGAAGGGGCAGGCTGGGACCGCAGGAACAGCAGGCTGACGGAGCCAGCACCAAAGGTGAGGACCAGTGACTGCAGCAGGCTGGGGCACCGTGCCTGTGCTCGGGGAAACCAGGAGGGGTGTGAGGGCCTGCAGCAGTGGTTTCACAACAGGTGTTAAGAGGGTAACCAACACTCGTGGTGCTGGGGAGAGGACAGACTCTTTACCTACCAGAAGTGAACAAAAAGGCTTCTGTCAGAAATGAATTTAGGATGCACAGCACTAGAGCAGACCAGATGCTGGGCTTCTTGGCTTCAGGGGCCCTAGCAGCACAGTTATGTTTGAATAAAATAATGCAACTCACAGTCAGTCTTCTTTTGACTGACCAAGGGGGACCTTATCAAAGCTTCCAAAGCCCTGGGCTGGGTTTGATATGGAGCTCAGTGTTTGGCTGACTAGAAATCCCTAGTGTTTGTTTTTTAATATGAGGAAGAGTATTAGTTCTGGGCTTATGCTCAGTTATCCATGCATTGAGTTACATTTTGCTGATGTGACTAAGCAGATTTAAAATGTAGCTATGGACTAATGATTAGATACTGTAGTCATGGTCCAGGGAAAGCTGACATTGTCTGCACTGGTACATTTTTTTCAAGCCAGTGCTAACTGTCCTGGAATTGGAATTGAGGTAATTCCTGTTCATAGGTAAAACACTTCTGTGTCTGAGAGAAAACTTTTCCAAACCAAACCTTGCCAGCTGTAAACTTCTGTTGCCTGGTTTGTCAAAAGACCACTTCAAACATGGAATTTACTCAAGTGCTCTGGAGTGTTCATCAAGGTTCCATGTTGTTTTTGGATCTGGGTTTCTCTTATCCTCTGACAATGAATACTTTATCTTGGTCGAAGACCTGAGGGAATCTAGTTTGGATAAACACCCAGGAAGCACCTTAGATGTTAGAAGTTCCACTGTCAGCAGTGCAAAGGTAACAAGGAGGGTTGCTAGTTGTAGCTTGGTTTTTGTAGCTCCAGTCCTGCTATTCAGGAAAAAGCAGGTGGAGAAAGAATGGGAAACATCAATGAAAGGGGCAAAGAAAGGGAAAAAAGTTAATCATTGCTGTCCCTCCTAGAACCACCCTGACATTTTTCCATCTACCTCCACAGCATGCATTTTTCCAGGTTTCTACTGCTTTCCTTTCCTTCCACCAGGCTTCCTGATGGCTGTTGTCCCAGAGCTTCCACGGGCCTAAAGTTAGTGTCAACACAGAAGTGAGTGTAGGACTTGTGTTCTCACATGTACCTCTGCTGAGGTGCCGGTGCTTTTGCTGAAGGCCATCACTGAATCTAGTTCTAATGTTTAGAGCCACCCTGCCCTGCTTCTCTAATGCTGAGCCCTGTGTCTTTCACCACTCTCAGGTGCTGTTCACGAGCCTTCCCGTAGTCCACGTGTACGCTGTTAGCGCGGCAGCACTGCCGGACCCAAGGAAGCAACAGGGAAATGTGTACTCCTGCCCTGTCTACAAAAAGCCTCGGAGAACAGACCTGACGTACATTTTCTCTTTGGATCTGAAAACTGTGCACAATCCTGATCACTGGACTTTGAGGGGGGTTGCACTGCTCTGCAGTTCGAAATAAGGACAGATAACTATGAAAAAAGAAACACCAAGTAGGATTAAGCTGCAGCCAGTATTGCATTGGTATTGTCAAAGTGGTGGCTGCCTTCTCACAGGGGGGTGGGAATTAGCAGGTGATACACAGAGATTATGTTAGTTGCACATAGATCAGCTTACTCTGTTCACAGCAAAAATACTAAATTTATTTATCCTGGGAATATCAGAGGGGAAACAGCTCCAGGTGTATATTTGGCAACTCTTATAAAGCAAGTGAGAGTATAATCTACTAGCTTGCTCATAATGGAAGCACTACATTAAAAAGTGCTTATGATAGTGACAACTGCTCTGACAAATTACAGTGGTTCTTTTGTAGATGTTATCTTTCTTCTTAATACAAGATTTTTTTCATAATATAATATAATTATTTTTAAATTCAACTTTGTAGTTAAAATCTTATCATCCATAGCATTATTAAAGCTGTAATAACAAGATAATTAAATGCATGGTAAAGTTTCATGTTTATCTGCATATATTTCAATTCACAGTTCCTTTGATTATGCATTTGTAAACTTGCTGGATGGTTTTACTAATGGCTGCGACCATTTTCTTGAAGTCATTTTTATGTAAACAATCATAGAAACAGGAGTATTTATCTTCGCACAAGAAGTGCCTTTTGCACCTATCAACTCATTTCTAAACCTATTTCAACTTATAAGGAGGGTGTGCACACACCCCATTATTAGCAGGAAGAAAGGTTTTAAAGTTTTTTCAGAGTAAACACATCTGGACACCAGTTTGGCTCTATTAGTAGTTGCTCCATTTGCATTAGTGCCTGAATCCTGCAAACTCAAACTCTTAATTGCTTTTTGTAATGTATTTTGCATCATTTTTGTTTAAAAAAAAAAAAGAAGACAACACACAGGCCATATTTCACCTGAAGTGGTTGAAGTATTTTTGCGTTATCCACCACTGCTGTCTACCCTGTAACTGAAGGATGATTGATATTTCTCTTTTCATAGACAGATGGCTATTGGCAGAAAATGTGTTTGGCTTTTTTTCACTAGCACAAATTCAAAGCCAAAGAAATTGTTGTTGGATGTTATGAAAGAAGGACTTACAGTCAGGACTTTGTTAGTTTTTTTTTCTCCTTGTAAACAGTTTTAGTTTTTGTGTAGCAAGTATCTAAGAAAGTAGTTCATCCCTTTGCATAGCCAGTTTTACTCTGCATGTAGCAATTGCAGGGCTCATTCCATGAGGAAGTTTGATATTCACACTCACACCCACAACAAAGTACAGAGTGCCAGCTTTCTTCTTGGAAAACAGAGCAGACAGGGACAGGGCCCCTTTTTTCCACTGAGCTAGGAGCAACAGTGCCGGCAAGATTATCTTTCCAAGGGAAACCAACTGCTCAGAAAATACACACCAGACCTCCCTGCAGTGCAGCTGTACATCAACCAATTTCATTGAGAATTTTGTTTCTGAGAAGGCTGAAGGATTTGGCTTCATGATCACTGATCTTGGAAATCATGACAAAGATGGGGGAGACTTCAAGCAGCAAAGGTCTGTGCTGTTCTACAGAAATTGAGGTTGCAAACCATAGTGTTTTCCCCATCCCCTACCTTTATGAGGGGATATGGAGTAATTTAACTTTGATCTCTTGGTACATGTAAAAGTTAGGTCAGTAACAGTGATAGTAATTTAAAATAAAAAATGTACACTGAAATACTTTGCGCCCCTGAAGAACTCACTGATTGATATGAAAACAAATCCTCCTTTGTCCAGTTGAAGCTAGAAGTAAACATTAAAAAATATATGTTTGATAGAGGTTATATCTGGTGCTACATGATAGGCTCCATGGAAACTGCATCACATCTTTTCTTTGTCAAGCAAAATGATAAAATTAAATGCTATATGAAGAAAATCTATAGGCAGTGATGTTCTAGCACACAGTGTTCTGATGTAAAAAAATGCAAAGAAATAGCTTATTTGAATATCAAAATTTTCATTTCAATAACTGAACCCTGTTTATCAATTTAGGAAAATGCCAAAGCTTGCAGAACAGAATGCAGGCCATATTACTGAAGAACCAGAAAAATCATACAGTATTTCACTGAAGATAGCTACAGTTTTATACAGAACTGAAGAAGAACATAAAGTCACTTTGTTGAAGCAAGGCTTATCACTAGTAAAAAACACCAAAAAAACCCTTCAGTGTATCCTACAAGCAAAACACTCTTTCCTTTTTGCATGTGATTACAGTAGAGTGGAGATGAACAATTTACTATTGACAGAAATATGTTCCTTTCCCCATCTCCTTCTCTTGCTCTACCCTGCCCTTCCACTCAGTGGAGTTGCTGCTTCCAGTCTGACAACATTAATTTGATTTGAAATGCCACTGATATAGTAAAACATTGACCTTCCCCAACCAGTGTTCCCTAGTTACTCTTGCTAAAGTTGCTTCACTTCAAGTGGGATGTACACCACACTAAATGAAAGAACTGGCAGGCAGAATACTTGAAATCAAACTAATTATATTTAAATGATAGATTAACAATTAGCTGGAAGTCCTCAAACAATGTATATAGATAACCAAGTTATGCTCTTCTCTTAAAATGAATCTGAGATATTAAATACAATCATACAGCTTTTGGCAATATTGTACAAGTTTCACACAGATAGTAATGACTAACATTGCTTTAGATAAGTGCATTGAAGGCAACTCCATTTAAGAATGAAGAGAGCAATACAGTCCTGCACCCCATGTCAGCATAGCAGTCATGTTTACAAACATATCTGATGTCAGGGCACTGGCTCCTGAGAGTTGCAAATAAACAGCATTCCATAGTCCAAAGGGTGTCTGTCTCATAATCCCTGAGGCTGTGACTGGTCAATAATGATGATGATAGAAAAAAAAAGAATTGGGTTATGGATTGGCCCTGTACATCTGCCCTGTGACTTTGTAGAATAGATTTTAATTGCAGTGCAGCTCGGAAAAAGCACAGATAATGGAAAGCAAAACAATTCCCTTGTCTGGTCAGTTATGCTCATAAACCCTATGATCCTCTGTAAAGAATAATAGTTTTCTAAAAGATCTCAAGAAAACTGTAGTTATAATAATCTAATTTTTCTCTCTATTTATCCAGAACCTATGCATTCATCTTGTTCCACTTTTACTGCTTCATATCATCGCATTTCTCACAATCTTCTCTTTTCAAAACATGAATACGATAACTCCTTCCCTTTTCCTCCTGCTATTCCATATTTAATGTGCCTTCTTTTTTATTCTTACTCCACAAGTGCACAAAATGCATTGCTTACTTACAATGAACCTTCCTATTCCAGAAGTCTGGAAATAACCTGTAGTCATTTCAGGAATTTCTCTTTTCCACCAAGAAAAAACACAATTTACTCAAAACCCTATAATTCCTGCCACATTTTTTCATACCATGGGTAAAGCAGGAATATGCTCCTCCTGCTTTTTCTGTGAGGGCCCTTAAGGGATAATATTTGTAGAGCTAAACTTCATTTTCTATAGTTCTTCTTGCTAATAAGAAGTAACAGCTTTGTTATTGTTTTCTGATTAGATGAGTCAGTATAAGATAATGGAAATAAATTTTATACTGTTGTGCATGAAACGATGAGAGCGATTAGGCTGTAAAGTGACTGCTAAATCAATCCTGGAAATGCAGCAGATTCCCATCTCCCTTTGACATTGCGAGTTCCGTTCGGGTTAACGATGGCTGTCGGCACACGCCGAGACACAGGGGGAGCCCCTTCATTCACTTTGCATGGCTTGACTTTTGTCAGGAAGACAACACTACAGACATCCGTGTGGATGGCAGAACAACACCAACAGGGCTTGTGATATAACACAAATTCACACATTTTCCTGAAGCTGAGTGAGTACATACTGTGCTCTCTCTTGCTCAGTGAGGACAGTATGGTGTGTGTGCTCACTGACTCCTCATGCTGACTGCTTTAAGTCTAGCAAAGGGACGTCATCATCACCTCCTCCTCCTTCTTTTCTTTCCTGCTTAAGGACGACTTCTGGGAGAGTCACCCCTATTTCAGCTGACTGGGAAGCACCTTTTGTTGCACTATTCTTGTCTTTCTTTACCTTAGTGATCACTTCTGTGTAAGAGATTTCTTCAGTGAAGGGCTCTGCTGCTGGGAGCTCAGAGGCGATGTGTACGCTGGCTTCCTGGATCCCCTCCTGACCTTCGGCTCCTGTTCGTTCTTTATTTTTTTTATGGATCTTGAATGTCTCCTTTGTCGGAGCAGCTTGTGAAATGGTTTTCTTGATCCTTATCCCAGATTGTTTCAGTCTCTCTCCCGACTGCCTGATCCTCTCTCTCCTCTCAGGGGTCACTATCCTAGTTTGAAGCCTGTTTACCTTCTTGCCAAAATTTTGTCTCGTCTTTTGGATGTTTTCCCTTGAAAATGCCTTTTTGATGTCATCAATGCGCCTCATGCCTGATTTCTTGAACTTGGTTGCTTTGCTTTCTTCTATGTAATATTCTTCATCAGAAGACAGATCATCAGGTGGGAAGAAATCGTCCTCTATAGTTTCACCCGCTGTCATCTCTTTGATAACAGAGAGAGATGAAGGGCACTCGGTTTCCTCCTGTGAAGGAAAGCAGAGAGTCATGTTCCAGCAAGTATGTTTCAGAAAGGTGATGGTTCAAGCTGGGTTTTTTTTTTTGTGGGGGGGCTTGCAGTTAATTAGTGCTAACTGAAATATAATACTGTTACAAAGTAAGGTGGGCTTGTACCATTGTACTCAATCTACGCATAACACAAATGGCAAAAGAAATCTTTGCCAAGTTCTCTAAAGATATTATATGCCTGATTAAAGATTTCTTTTTACTGTGGTTCTACCTGAAATTAATTAATGCAATGGTCCAATGAGTCCATGAGCCCTAGCCTCTCATGGTTTTCAGAGCAGACTTGTCTAGGTCTTTGGGTTTTTTTTTTTAGAGCTTATCTGCTTCTCTGGACCTAGATCCATTATTCCTCACCAATAGAAGCAGACACTGTAGACAAAAGTCTCTTGGGCTTGTGTCAGCTGTACACTGTCCAAGAGAATGCTTCAATGGTATGAGTAGCTTCACTCTACTACTACTACCAAGACAACTGTGCATTTTTGACTGTTTGGAACTTAGCAAACACTGTGATTGCTGCCCAGAAGGGGATGAACCCCAACATATCAACTCACATGTGCTGGCTGCACAAGGGGACAAATCAGTAAAGCAGGGAGATGTTATTTGGTAAACACAGTAATACACAATTCACCCAGCACCCTCACCATAGCTGAGGTGAACCTGATTTGTTCCATCTAGAAATGCATGAAATACCTGAGCAAGCACCTTTGTCTCCCATGGTGAGTTTGGTGGCCTGTTTGAGCATGCAGAATTATATATTTATATGACACATCTAATGTGTATCGGCTGCATGCTTGGAAGTGGTGACTATCCTAGATATCTTAGCCCTAAGAATTCATGCAGCCTCTCCAAAGAAAAATTGCTAGAGGCTCAAAGCTCAAAGACATGGAAGACTCCCAAAAACTGTCCACAGTAAACAAAAAAATTTACCAAGAATCAGCTCGTGATTAAGGACATCCGAGAGAAAAAAAAAAAAGGGAAAAGGCTTATAGCAATTAAGGATTTATCTGAGCAGGGAGAACCTCCTAAGAAAGCTGTTTCCCTGATCTGAATGGACAGTATGAATGTGTGGCTCAGTGTAGGTGAGTCACTTCTATCTAGAAGTGCAGTGTATACAGAGTAGAAAAATTGTAACTTGTGGGAGGAGTGTGAGATGGACAATGCCACCCCCTTCTTCCCTACCAGCTTTTGACATGCGTGTGCTCTTCTCCCAGGAGGAGCAGCCATTTGAGGTGCAAACAGGTACAACAGCTGTATCACACTTCTCCAAGCTGTTTCCCATTAGTACTAACTCCTCCAGCTGATTTCTGAGGCGTGGCAGTGCCAGGACTCAACCCTGAGAATTATCATCCTAATGCAGACAATAGGAGAGATCCTGACGCTGTGAACCCATGAATAGCAAGTCATGCTAACTGAGTATTTTGCTGTGGACGTGTTTCCAGCCAAAAAGATGTATGTCATTTTTCACAGTGACTCATTAGTAGTGAGTCATGTTATTTTACTGAGTGCTAGCAATACATAAAATAACACATTGAGCTATTTGACACATAAAGCCTGCTTAAGAGCCTCTCATCATGCTTTGGTTTCAAAAAAAACCCTCTAGTAAAATAGTTGTTAATGCTTAGAAAAAATGGGGACAAATTATGTTACATTGGTTACAGCAGAATGTTGTTCAACTCATCTGTCAAAATCAGCAGGAACAAAACTACAATTCTTTGCTAATAATCTTCATTAGCATGTGCAAATTAACATTAATTACATAAAGGCTTCTACATATAAACATAATCTCTTTTTTTCTGAAAATTAACTAAAACACAGCTGGATAATAATTCCTCAAGGTTTTTAAATTATACCCCACTTCTTCAGCTGAAATGGTAACAAAAATATTTCCAGAATGAATATTCTAAAATTTCAGTACATACAGAGATGAATACAATATGGGGAGAGGAATATGCCTTTCATATGAAGATTACTTTTTAAAAGGAGGGAAGGCAGAGAGACTATTTTTGCTGCAATATTTAAGTTGTCTTCCTTTGGAAGAAGAATTTGTCTCTACATTTTGTCAATTGCAACATTTTTTTTGTATTTACCTTTAGTCTCTTGGCTAAAGAATAGAGCACTTTAGCTTTCCTACACACGTCAGAATTAAAAATTATGAACATGAACACGTGAGATGAAGATCTTGTAGATGAGACACAGAAACTAGAGCTGCAAATCCTGAGAAATATTTTCATTCTGCAGACTCTCAGCATGAACCTTCCCAAATCTTTGATTTTCTCCTTTTCCTTGGTCTCTGCACACATCTTGCAGAATCAAATGTAGCAAGCAAAACATTAGTGTGAGTTTCTATCTCCTCTCAAGATTTCTGGATGTTACCAAAGTGGAAGGTATTAGTGAGCCTGTCTAGCATGTTAGGAAGGTTTCAGAATAAAAATATAGTGATTTAGGCTCGGTAGGTGAGCTTTTCCATCGGCTTCCTTTCTCTCTCGTGCTCCTAACTCATTTCTTCTTATCACTACATATCTATGGGGCAGAGAGAAGAGAGGAGCTCATCCTTCCTAAGGCAGGAACAAGAAGCTTTAGTACCAGGTGGGAAACAGACATTGTCAAACCATACAGCTATCAGCTCCTTTATAAGCTCACTAAAGCCAAAGACCAAACACCTACTGATTTTAGCAGCACAGAACAAAGCCCTAAACTGTGTGAGAGTCCTTGTCTATAAAGCAGATGGGACAGGGAATAGCAGGACTGGGCAGTCCAATCTTTGGGGAGGGTGAGAAGGGAGTTGAGCCATTGATGCTGCTGTTTTCAAGCTTTTTGTTAAAATCTGCTTAAGCATTTTGCTAGGAAGAACTTGTACCCACCACCACCACCTCATGGCAGGTAAGAGAGGATCTAAAAAGAGGACAGGAGATTATTTCACAGTAAAAGATTATACCAAGCAGTCCATTATTTTTAACATGATTTCTTGAAGAAAGAAGCATACAGTCATATGGGCTATTGATTAATACCTAGGGCAAGGACTCTGCTTGCCTCATCTGCTGGCAAACACTAAAGACATGCACAGACCAGAATCAAACAAATCTGTGGAAGCTGAGCATTCCCTTTGCCTTTCATCACTCCTCCTAGGAGGAGCACCTGCAGAGGGTGCTCACACTGCTCCTGGTGTGTTCATTGGCAATAATCACTCATTGGCCATAATCTCCTGAAAAGTTATCTACCACTCAATACACTGGAAACAGACTCAGACTTTTCAAACAGAACAACATTTTTTCCTTCTTCTGCAAGAAAAAAGTTGGTAAATTTGTCATGTAAGTGGATGATGTAGAAGTTGGTTTTGGTTTGCACAAGAAGTGTAGCACATGCTTATATGATGCATATCCCACCTTCTCACCTTTACATGACCCCTCCACTAACACAGAAACATTTGGGCACTTTTCACCAATTTGAGAATGGAGCTGGGTTCTGACACAAATCAATTAGTGCTCTTCCACGAAGCTGGCTGTGTTTTGAGTCATTCTGTCTGTCCCCCCAAGCTGACATCTGTTCTGAGCAAACATGCCATGGCTCAGGTAACTTGCTTGTAGATCTGAACGTTGTCAGGGGACAAGGGTGCTGAGAAGGGGGGTTGTGTGTTATGAATGGGTGTAGGAGGAGAGAGGGGAGAAAGCAGTCAGATTAGATGGTGTGTTGAAGCTGGAAATGTTCTGGAGAAATGCATGTGTCTGGAAAGACATGAAGCCTGAAAAGAGAAAGACTTCAAGTTTTGTGGTAGCAAAGGAGGGACTGAAAGCATTGGTTAATTGATAAGGGGAAATCCTGGAGACGTTTGCAGTTGTAGGTGCAGGATAGTTAGATCCACTGCTTAAGGAATAAACGGAACAGACAAAACTTAAAGGTAAAACACCATAACAATTGCACAATTGAGGAGTGGCTGGTGAAGCCCCTGGCACAGCAAGTTTGCTAAGAAAGCATCTTAAACCTGAACTTTGTTTTTCCCTATTTTTTTGAGTATTTAACCTCTCAAATATGCCTAGCTGAAGAATTTTGAGTTCTTAAGGGCCTATACAAGTAACCCTCAGCTTTGATGAAGAAGGCCAGCATGGCATTGATTTAACAGACAGCTCCAGGGGCAGGGAATATTAAAACCCAACAAAGTCTGACTCCATCACTGGAATTTTCACCCTCTGCTCTCATTTCAATTTCACTCACAATTAGAATATTTTCAAGGGGACATAGCCTGTGTCCTTCAAACTCTCCTTTTCCTCTTCAACCTTTCCATCAGCTGCCAAAATTCTGGCTGCTCAGCACCTATGGGAGGGAACAGTGACCAGTTTGGGATCAGTGACCAGTTTGCAGGCACTGCTGATGTCTTCTGACCACAAGGAAGGGATCAAAGCAGTAGCATTTTTTTCCATAGGATATAGTAAAGCATTTATGAGGAAAGGCTAATGCACTTGCTCCTTAACCACACAAAGGGAAAGGTGCTGACTTTTCCACCTCACTGAAACCTTAAAACCAGTAGGCAAATAATTTTAAATGTGGCAATGCCTCTAATCAACCCTATGAGACTCTCAAGGTGGCAATGCTCTGATAATTGAAACCCTCAGGGCAAAGAGGCTGTTTCAGAGAATGCCTGCTTGATAACCTTGCCTGCACAGTCAGGCTCTCCTCTTCTCTGGGAAGAGAAAGGGAGAAATGTCTGAGCCAATTGTTTAGCAATGTCTCAGGTATTTTGCAGCCGTGGTGTCCTGGCAAAGGTCTGGTCAGCTCTAAAAGCAGCTTTCACTTACTGCTGCACTAAGGAGCCAAAGGGGGCTGCTGGAAGAATGTCATGCCTTCAGCAAGGACTGTGAGGCTGGGAAAAGAAAAAAGAGTTGTTGAAAAGATTCCCTCACAAACTTATTAGTCAGATTTCCACTCTTTGGGAGCACAGATGGGATCAATAATTAATAGCAGCAGTAGTTTCATTTTCCTTAAGAAAATGTGTGTTTTTCATTTAGAGTTCCCTTGATTTGCTAAGTGAAGCAGCGACATAATGCCACTGTAAAACAATACTTGGGCTTTAATTACATGGAGATTATTAATGATCATTTCAGTAATAATTTTATTATGTCATTTGAAAAGAAAAAAATATTGGAATATGAGAGCATTTTAATGAATGTAGCAAATTCAAGAGCCTCACACCCCTTGTCCTTTTCTGGTTTTTTGGTACATGTATTCAAAGCTTTGTATTTCAAAGCTCAGACTGGGCTTCCAAAATTGGCAGAGAATAAAAAGGTAATACACATAAATATTTGCTAGAAATGCTATAAACTAGTTTTGTGTTCTCTTTCCAAATAGCTTGAAAATGTAACTATATACAGCTTTAATAAAGGCTATAGTTATCAGCTCTCAACTATTACCTAATTTCAATCAACACTTCAGCAGAACAAAGCTTTTTAAAATAAAAAAAAAAACCAGAAAACCAGAATGACCAAATAAATAATTCATTTTTTATAAATCTAAAATAACATATATATATATAATTATGTATTGTATATATAAAATCAAGACTCAAAATGGTCCAAAAGAACAGCTTACAGCATAAGTAGGGAGCAGAGACCAATGAAACTCCCTACCTTGGAGTCATTGTGTTGCACAGGGAAAAGGTCACAGCAAATGATCTTTCAGCCTCGGGGTGTGTGACAGGGAAAGTGCAGGTGATGATTAACATAAGCACAGATGGGACTGACTGGTGATCACCAGACAATTCTGAAGCAGAGCACGAAGCAGCAAAATGGTCAAAGGCTACCCAGCGCCTGCTCTGGCACTGCTGCTGTGTCTGTGACAACTGGTGATGCAAATGATGGGCAGCTTATGGGCAGGAAACTGCACTGCCACAATGTTTCAAAAAGATCTTAGAAATTTGCATGTTGGATGAATGATTTGTTATTCAGACTGGCAGCCAAGGTAAATCAGTAAACCATCTCCTTGAACTTGTGCTCTAAATCAACGTGAAACCACTGATGAATAACCAATTACAAATCATTCAGTACTTTTACTCATATTCCAACAGTTAAGAGTGAAGCTTTATAAATCTCAAGTGATCCCTTCATTTCTTCTGCAAATATGTCATTTCAGAATCTCTGACAGCAGGCCAAAAAACTGCTCAGATGGGAGAGAAACAGGATTATTTTAAAAGGCCACCTAAGAAATTTTATCTGGTAAACACTTCAGCATGTAAGACTTTATGGCTGAGTGCTGTTGCTGCATTTAGCATTATTGTACACAATGGAAAACCAGCCTGGTCAGAACAGTCAACTCCTCTCATTTCTCTTTTGTGAAGCCTAATGCACATCCCTTTTATTTAAATTCTGACAGAAATTCATTAATTCAACCAGCAGCCTACAATGACTACAAAGGCACTTGTCTGGTTCTCCCATTACCGCTGTCTGTAGCTTGCAGCAGTCAGTGAGCACCAGTTCCCAGTTACACCACATCAGTGGAGAAGCCCTTGGCTCCAGGCTACCACATGCTGCATAAAAAGGACGACTGCAGCTTCAGGGGAAAACAAAAGCTTCACACTTTCTCTGCTCTGCTACTGCTTTATGGAACTAGACCAGGGAATAGCTCTGCAGGTCAATTTGCAGGCTTGCAATCAAACTGGTGAAATTTCTCATTTCCAAGTTTTCTGGAAGCCCGCTGTAAGCGAAGGAGGAAAAGCATCACAAGGTGTGATAAGACCAAAAAAAAATATTTACTAAAGTTTTGATTAATTCATTCATTCATCACATGGTGACTGCTCCTAGAAGTCAGCTAGACCCGGGAAGAGTTCTCAAGGACAAGTGAAAGCCAGTTATCAGGAGCTGCTGAACCTATCTGCCCAAGCAAATGTGTCTGCACATGAACTCATTTCTGGACAGCCTTTTAACTACATGGGGAGAGCAGACACTTGTAATGTAGAAACTGTATCCAGAAGCAGAATCTACAACAGGTTGAGAGAATCAGGTTCCACACACTTCACTTACTTGAAAGGAGTATACTGGCCAAATGTACAAACATCTGTGTGACTGATGTCTAATTAATGCCTGGAAAGATGAATCCTGTCCCAGATACTAAACTTCCTGTTTGTGACTTCACATATTCCTCATTTCCATTCCTGTGCTGTTTTGATCAACTTCATTCCTGTACTAACAGAATAATTGCAAGGTTCAGCTGTCTTCAGTAGTGCTGAGAACATGAACCTCAACCACATGTCCCCAGTCAAGCCCATTCCTGAGTCTGTGCCTCAGGAATGAAGGGTTTTGCTGAACAGCTGGATTTGATGATCTCAAGAGGTCTTTTCCAGTCTAAGTGATTCTATGATTCCATTCTAAGATATGCATGTGCTATGGCAGCCAGCCACAGCTCCTGGTGACAATTCCGAGTGGCCTCTAGGAACATGGAGAAGAGGCGTCACACAGGAGGCTCATGTTGTAACTCTGCTCCTCTGCTGACTTCCAGGGCAACCACAAGGGAAGCCCTGAGCAGCTGCATCCAGTGCAAATGTAAACTAAGATCAGCTGTTTCCACCACTCAGTGCTAATAGGTGGAGGAAAATCAATGGCAGCTCTGAGAAGAGGACAGCCTGTCCCCTTGTGAGGATCATCCCAAAAGAACAGATCTGGGAGCACCAGATCCAATGGTGTTGAGTCCAGTTTGTAATCTGGTGTGAACAAAGTCCTGTGAAATATGCAAACTATTTCATTTTAGGAACACAGAAATAGCCCAACAACTGATTTTTTTAAAATTAAAAAAAAAATTCCTTTCTCCTCATTCCTTGCAAATGTATCACTAGAAGCAGTTTTTCTCCACCTGGTTGATAGCCTCTCCATGAGTGGCTGCTGCACAGCACGGGGCCAGCTCTGCACTTTGAACTGGAGCACTGGGCTCGACACTGCAAACAAAGGGCTCTCGTGACACTCTCTGACACAATCATTGGGTTTATTTTATTCTCTGTATTCTCAGCAAAGGCAATTACCTATCCCAGCTGAAAAAATATTTATAAGGTTTCTGTCACAAGACTCCAACAAAGGCCCTGTGTCGCTGGGCTGCTGAGGCTGGTGCTCTGCTGTCAGAAGTAGTCAGTCAATTCACACCATTTTTTTTCCCATTAGTTTTCAGGCTACACTTTAATAACAATTTAGGTTTCTTCTCTTCCCATGAGTTCTACAAGGCAGTTTTGTCCAGACCCTGTTGTCTCTAGGACTGGAGACATCCATTTATGGTTTCAGTTCAGAGCTAATTAGCACCCTGTACACTAAAATTAACATTATTCCAGCTGTAAAAGTAATTTGGTTTCTTGTCTATATTTCTTTCTGTGAACTGACAGCTTCTAATTTTGAGCACATTTTATTAGTATCACACCTTTTCTGTACCAAGATTTTCAAGGAAGATATTACACAGTTGACAGCCTTAGAAAAACACTTTCAGAAACCCATTGCGAGCTTCACTTCACATTTCAACACAATGCACTGCCACCTGTTGTTTTTCCAGATTATCTGTTATGAGTTAAGATACCAGGTACATAAATAGGAGAAAGGATAAGACCTCCCATGTTTCTGCAAAAGAGAAAAATTATCAAATACAAACCACCTAGCACAATCTGCTGTGGGTGAGCTATTTAACTCCATGCTACTAGGGATTTTGTTCTGCAGGGCCATTTTTGAGCCTGTCATTCTTCTGTCCAAATGGTACCAAATTAATGGCAATTTCCTGAGCTCCTGATACCCTGATTTCCACTGCCACTTCAGATGAAAGTGCTTCCATCTCCCGTTTCCAGATCATTATCCCCATCTCGATCTCACCATTCTTACTGCCCTAGTCATTATAACCACAGAAGGTCAGTGGGCAGGAGAAGACACTTACATTCTAACTTATTTATGCATAGTATCAGTGAGCCTCTCCCCATGTGTGCAGTGGAGCAAGCACAGGGCAAACAAATCAGTTGTAACCCAACTGTGTAGGCCAGTCAAGCCATTACTTTCCTTGGTTTATGACACATCCACTAATTTTAAATGTCAGACAGCAGTGAGTGAAACAAATGCAGGTGTCCCTTCATAGGAAGTAGTTACTCATTTATGGTGCTTATGTGAAGTAATAATAGGAAAAAGCCCAGTAACAATAACATGGACTTTCTGGTGGCTGTACAGAGCCATTTAAATAGGGACTTGCAGAACATGCAGAAAAGCAAATGAAACAAGTTCATTCAGGGTAAAAAAAAAAAAAAAAATCACCTTTAATTTCTGAATAATTTAGTCAGAATGATTTAAACTGTTAAATGCTCTTTGACTTCAGAGAAATGATAGCTCTTACAGCTGGTTATTCAGACTAACCTGAACAGAAAGGAGCAGTGACCTGTACAACCTACAACATCCTTTTATTCCCTACTATAGTCTCAGGGCACATAGCACTCCAGGGTCAAAGACTTCACTAGAAAGTCTGAAGTAACCTGGCATTTTTAATCATGCAGTCAGCCTAGGGAGGGGAGCTGCCTGCTACCAAATCTTTTCCTCAACCACATGGCCTTCTAAAAATGAATGCTCTCAATTCCCTAATCATTCTCCTCAAGGATGATCACTTTGTCTCTTTTTAATGTGAGGATACCGCCAACTCCTTTCATCATTGCTGAACTCTCTTGGGACAATCTCCTTCAGCCAATGAGCCTTTTTAACCTGCCTACTCCCTCCATGAATGATAAGATCAAAGCTATCCACTTGAAAGAAAATCTTTAGTATTTAATTGGTGTTTCCTTTCTCCTCATACACTCATGTTCTGGCAAAAGTTAAAACTAAAACCCACATGTGCTCACCCACATGTAATTCCATGTAACTCCATGTGGGTTCCGCATACCCACACGGAATCGTGTACGGATTCCATGCCAGTAGCACACAGGTCAATGGCCCCATCACAATGTTCCAAATAGTTCATCAGAAAAAAACCTCACTACAGAAGAGGCATCAATCACAACCACAGAGTAAACAACTTGGTTATATCCATTTGTAACGTGTAGTGCAGGGAGTATGCTGGTTCCGCAGCTATTTACAGACTCCCACTCATCCTAGCCAAGCCCCAGTCATTCAGGTCTTGGCACTGCAGCAGTGTGCCTACCCTGGTGTAAATCAGCAGTGTGAAAATCACTGCACTTGTGTGAAAGAGACTTTCTTAAGTGTACCTGTGCCTTGGAGTTTCAGTGCACTCTTGCCTACCTAGCGTGTTCCAGGTTTTGTGCAGCGCTGCAGTTATCCCTCTCCAGAAAAGTGTTAAATGGTGGATCCTACAGGGATCCACATTTCTGCCTCTCCTCCATGCAAGTGGGAAAAGGTTGTTCAATCTACATTACAAATGGGATGGAAGTTAAGGAGGGAGTCATTCATATTCTCACTGACAGTTCTAAACCACTGTAGGAAGAGGAAGCCAGAAAGACAACAAAAAATGCTGTTTCCCTTCCTGAAAATATCACCTAAGGATTAAACATACAGAACAGGGTGCAGGTCATTCTTGTCCAGCAAAACCAGCAGAGAGATCATAAACTCCTACTGAAGGTGATTCTTAGAGAAAGTACACATTGTGAGAGCCAACATTGTATGAAATCCCTTAAAATACCAAAAGCTGTTCTTTACATCTGCTGTAAATCTATTTTGACCATATTTTACTAAATTTTTAAACAAAAACCAGCTCGTGTCTTGCTAGCAGAAAAATTTACATCTTATAATGAATACTGTTTTAAGAAAAAATATTTTCAAAGCATTGATTCTGCTCCAGTCATTATGGTAAAGGCCCATCAATGAAATGGCATTATGCCATTAACCAGGGGAGTCATGGAGATTTATAACCTTTAGCTGGGAAATTATTTGCAAGCAAAAAGTGAAAGTGCCTGTTTTCTATTCCATGATGATGAGGCAGCTTGCAATAATAGGACAGATTGGGCCTGCACTTTCTACTGAACGACCATAGTAAGTCATTCAGTCAGAAAATCTGGGAGGCACAATTTGGCTGTATATGGTGCTAACATAACATTAAAGAGGTAATATTCCCTACCTGCAGCTTTTTCTCTTTTTTTCAGCTATTTTCTCTCTGTAGTGGGAAATGAACTATTTAAGAAAGCTAGGTTATAAAGAAGAATTTGTCGGCTGTACACAGCGGTGAATAAACTCAGTGAAATACACGGCTCCATTCATTGCAAATGATGTTATTTATGTACAAACAGATGCAAGACCAGAGTGTAAAGCTGAGTGATGGGGGTGCATTGTGTTACTCATGAGGGTTGGTATTTTCAGGAACACCTAATGAGGAATACAACTCATTTGAAAGAAGCTTTGGTGACTTGCTGGTAAAAAAGGAGCAACTATGCTTCTGGCAAAAGATAAAACACTCTTACTTTCTACTGACCTGGGAAGCTGGGAAGTTCCAGCAAAGGCAGGATCAGAGCATTAGACAAATGTGTTTCACAGCACTCATTGACAAGACCCCAGAACTGTCTGCACTGTTCATATGAATACAAGTGAGACCATGCTGTTTCATGAAACTTCTCTTCAAATGCAATTATTTTAAAGTACAATGAACATCCTGGAATAAGGTCAGTGAAAGAAACTATATGGTTTCCTTGCCCACTATGATTGAAAGAACAATGCTTTGTTAAACCATTTCCAAGGTAGAGCATGCAAGGGAGTATTTGTTGTCATGAAGTGTTTGTGGGTCTGAGCTTTAGTTTGTACATATACTGCTGCAATGAAAAACGTCCCAATTTGTCAGCAGTATGAAAGCCTGGGCAATGCTGCAAGTTAAGCAAGCCATGTTTTGAAATTAGCATTAGAAAAAAGTCTATGTTTCAGGGAGCCTGAAAACATTTTTGCTATTTGCACTTCTACCTAATACGGTGAAAAAAATAACAGAGATGAATGTCAGGCATGGTTTGTATGACAAGATTTACAGGGCCTGCCTCATATTACCTTTCAGACAGGCAGCAAATAGTCCTCACTGATCTGCAGTTAATCTTTCACGACTGGCTCAGAAACCTACCCACACTAATAATAGACCCTGTGTGCTGCTGCCAGTGGGTTCATGCTGAAAGGCATTGGGGAGCACAGATCGGTGGTAAAGAAAGCATAAAATAACTCCTATGTTGGACAGACCGCACCTTTTGCTTCACTAACCAGCACCCACCAGAAGTCACCAAGGAGGTGGCAAACAACAGTACCACAAGAAATTAGGTCTATGGTTACCTGATAGATCACGACCCGGAATTTGTTTTTTCTCAGCATCTCCTCTTGTTTTGCTTCCACCTTCCGCACGCTGGTGCTCTGCCTCTCCACGCGCGCCCGCACCTCCTTCATGGTGGAGCTGACTTTGCGGGTTTTCTCCAGTAGCTTGTTCACCGTGAAGCCTGTATTGCCATGAGCCTGGGCGAGCTTTAAAATGTCAATCTGGATGGTCTTGATGGCATTTTCCATCTCCCTGTGCTTCTCCTCTATCCTTTTCTGGCTTGCCTGCACGCTGTCAACAATGTTGGCCACTTTGTCCAGCACCGTCACGATGGTGTAAGCGGCATCTTGCTCCTCTTCCTCCTCGATGACGCTGGAGAGACGGTTCTGGTGTGTTTTGTCAGCCTCCGAGGTGATTTCGCGGCGATCCATTTTGCCTGCCTTCAGCCAGGTTGGAGGGAGGCGAAGTTTCGGTGCTCCTGCCAGAACGATTCTGGCGCTGTTGCAGGGAGCCAGGGCGACAGCTGGCTCCGGCGATGCTCAAAGTAGGGCGTGAAACGCCGCTCCTGGAGCTTGGTCAAATACTTCTGACTACAAAATATCCACGCATGATTGTTCAGATACTTTCAGCAACATGAAACCCCTAAAATTAGGAAGCAATATCTGGAAAGGAACATACGTTTAAAGGGTCACGCTTCTCTACTGATGAAGTTATTAGTGTTAATCCAGGAAAGTTAAGTAACTTGCTAATTAAGCAGGAAAGCAAACTTGCATATTTTTAAAGATCTACTTTTGTTTTCATGTTACTGGAGTGCTTTCCTCTGAGGGAATTCAAAAAGCGGTCAGGAAAATTAGCACGGTCGTGTTTTTTCCAGCGAAACAAATTCAGGTCTTCAACTTGCTGCCATTACCCCATGGGGTAACAAATAAACACACTAAACCAGAGGCAATATAGTGAAAACGTTGTATTGTGACATGCTTTTCCAGTTCAAAATGTTGAAAGCATTTTCTTTTTTATTGAACAAATTATTAAATCCTACATGCAAAATTCTGAAAGCCTACACTACATGTTAAAACAGCTGAACACATCCTATTCACACTTTATCTTGGGATCTTTCAAACGACATCTAACAGTCTATTAATATAACTATGACCAGCAGACTAATTTGGATGGACTTCTTTAGCTCTTGAAAATACTCTATACAAGAGCACTAGTAGTTCATTCACTTTTATTTTTTTTATTTTAATCACAAACACTATACAATCTGTATTGTACGTGTTAAAACATGTATTTTCTTTAAAAAAGTTTAAGAAGTATTAAAACAGTTTTAACAGTGATAAAGTAGGCTTTATTCCAATTATTTGTGTTCAATTATTCAACACCAATTTTTACAATACCTAAATCTACTAAGACCTACTTCTTTTGGACCTGTGCCATCTGTTTCTACCAGGTAACTTCGCAAATTATGAAATTTATAATTTTCCTCTTTAAAAATAAACTGTTGGAATTATTTATGAAGATGGCAGTGCTTAGACCCAGCCCACACATTTTATAAATATGTTACAACTACACACAGCACACAGCTTCACAGTTCATGCGATAGGCAGTGTCTAAAAAATCAGTTACTAACTTCCAAAAACATTTAAATATCTACGGTATTTAAACACAGTGTTTTCTAGTTCCTCATAAGAAAAGTAAGCTGTAAACATTTTTACCTTTAGTTCATGCCTTGTTTGTTAGGTAATGTGGACTTATTTTGTTGGTTTGTTGGGGTTTTTTTAAGTCTACAACCATTGTTGGAATAAATCTGTGTTCCCAAAAATATTACATTCCATGGATAAAGCACAAGTCTATTATATAACCATGTGATACAGATACAGAAAATGAACTACTGTATTCAAAAACATAAAAGTAAAGATACTAAACAGTCCATAGCTGTTAGAGCTGATGCTTTCAGAATACAGACCAACATTGTTACACTAAAAATGTTCAAAAATAAGGCCTCTGAAATAAATATTTCCATTCTTTAAAAAAAGATATAATAAAAATGTACATCACATGGTCAATGTAGGTATAAAAAGCACTAAGTTAAACCATTCTGGATGATGTATCTGAAGTAAAATGGCCTAGGTTTTGCTTCTGCCGACGTCCTCTATTGTTTTTGGGGCATTTTCTGTTAAAAAAAAAAAGAAGAGAGAGAGAAATAGGAAAGGAAGGCATATTTTATATATGCCAAGTATAATTGAGCCTAGAAATAACACATTGACTTAATTTTCTGTACTTTACAGTAGCAAGGAGTCTACAAGCTGTGCTGACCAGTGGGACACTCCTGTTGTTCAGTACTGGACCTGGGAATATCTGCAGGGCCCCAAATCATTCAGAAGGGAGCCCTGCTTGACCTTGAGACTGAAAGCAGCAAGGTGCTACATCCTACAGCCTTGATCCAGCAAACATATTTTCCCAAAATACAGTGGGGAATGATTGCATTAGCTTTACTTTATACATATTTCATATTTAAAGCCCAGTGGATGGTGAGACTGGATCAATCAGTCTTTTGAAGTGCTGGACCTCCAGGTGCCTTGCTGCTCACAGCAGCCCATGAGACAGAGCCCACCCAGGTTTCTCTGTGGGGTGACTTGGTGATCCCTTTCCTGGGGCCAGACACACAACTAAAAGCATTCACAAAAGCCAGCAATCCTGAATGGAATGGCACTTACTCAGCCAGGCAATGAATGATGGAGCAGTCCTGCTGGGATGCAGCAAGACGTGAGAGACTGAGGGCTGGGGAATGGTCATACAGAGGCTGAAAGAGCAGCTGAACCATAGCCTTCCACACCACTGCTTGGCCAGCAGGATGTTGTGTGAAAAAGGGGATGACATCAATTGCATGAGCCAAGTAACTCTTTTACATGTGCTAGTGTCTGTTAGGTTGAACTTTACGAGGGATACAGGGAAAAAGGCCTGTATTGTTCATTCACGGGCTGTCTCTCTGCATCACTGAGTTTGGGAAGCCATGCACTAATGCAGTAGCAGAAAGTCTTATGGCCCAATGTAAGTGGAGCTGAAAAAGTGAAGGACAGGTTGAGGAGGAAAAGTCAAACTGTGGCACTGACGCTCAAGTGTAAGACTTAAATACTTTGTGCACCTAAAAGGTAAGTAAGTCATCCTTAATCTATCTCAGTGCTTGTTTGGTTCAAATCCTAGAACTGAATGAATGCCCTGTCATCAAAAAGAACCCATGGCTCTCATCTCAGTTTTTACACAGGGTGAGACTTTGAGACAACCCAGAAACCTGAACTCTGTGCTTGTGTGTCACTAAGTTTCACAAAACAGGTTCTTATGGTGAGTGTCTAATAATGGGTCTAAGTTGCACACTAGTTTTCAGAAAGCATGTATGGTGTGAGGGGTACTTGTTCTCTGTGTAACACCATTTACAGTGGTACCACAGGGAACAGCATCTTGTCAGCCTCTCTGGTTTCACTGGGTGGTAGCTGGGATCATAGCTTCCACAAAATTTCAGCATGTTTCAGTATGTCCAGCGAAGATCTAACACAGTAGCTGAGCTCTTGGATTTGTTTCAAGCCTGATCTGTTCTGCTGTGTATTTGGTCTGGAGATTCAGAGTGGTTATGGGTGGTTTCTGAATTTAAACAAATCTGTCTTTTGTGACCAAAGAAACAAAGAGGCAGACAGGATGTTACATAATCATCCTGCTTTAGTAATTTGGCAGTTTATACGTGGGTATTAAGCGAATAAAATGTTTGGCATCATATAATTAAATACAGAAAAAGCATATGCATACAATGTGTAATTTTTCACTGTTTTTGTCTTTACCTACCTTGTTATGCACATGACAATTGCAACTATAATGGCAATCTGTACAGCTCCAATTATTGCTGCAATAAGGACATGCGTAAGCTTTTGTCTACTTGGGACAACATAAAGAATACTAAAGTCTGTTTTTTCACAGTGCTGTCCAGTATATCCTGATTCACACCTGAAAAAGAAAAAGAATATTTAATGGAATCTGTAATTTGACAGCATCCCGGTCATTTTGCAGAAGAAATGAGAAATCCAAGGTGACTCAGCTGAGAAAGGGCTGGTGAGGAGGTGCATGTGTGATAATGCCTGGCTTAGGGAATGGTTTGGATCTGTGTGGCAAGAGAAGAGACAGAGCAAGGAGATATGCCCTGCTTTTTCTGGATGAGGTTTCTAGTGGCCCTCTGAAAACACACCAGCATGGGGGAGGCCCTGATTTGTCAAAATAAATATGTGGGGTCATTATTATACTGGCACAATATCTAGGAAGAATGAAGCAACTGGGTGAAACAAGTAGATAAGGCTAAATGAAACACAAGAACCATGTCCATGAAACAGAGAGAGCACAACTCATTCAGCTCCACTGTCAATATGGGACAGACGAGACAAAGAGGAAGGTGAGCCTTGAAATATGGCTTGAAAACCCGCCTTGAAAAAGGAAGACCCCTTTTCAAGCTGCAACGTAGAGAAGTGGAATCTTGCAAAATCTACTGGACAAGATCAGCACCAAACCCCCTCCTGCCTTGTGGCTGAGCCAGAATTTGATGGAGGTCAGCTTAGAAAACCCAATGGCTCACAACTGCTCAAGTGACAGTTCATGGAAGAATCCAAAGTAACTTGCATGTGGTGGGGGAGAAATAGCTGGAATCAGAAGAGAAGCAGCTCTCTAAATGGTAACTTGCCTGAGCAAAGCAGCAGTTAGCTCAATGAGAAATTCAGCAGAGGCTGTTCCTGAGCAGTGACATGTTCTGGCAATGCAAGATGTGCCAGTGCAAACATACACTGAAAAAATTCATCTCAAGGCAAAAGTGGCTGAGGCACAAGAAAAGGCAAGAGCCATCCAAGATACTAAAATTAAGTCTGCAGAATCAAAGGCCACCACTTGGAATGGAACCCTGAGCAAGTTCCTCGTACAGCTGTCCTTTAGAATCCACTGACACAAATGCATCACTATAGACAACTGAATAATACAATTGGCCTCCAGCTCTACAGCTGGAGAAGAAATACTCACATGCAGGCAGAGCAACAATCCTTTTGTAAACTGGATCTGACAAGCCTGAGTGCAACACAAAATGAGACTCATCCATTCAACAGCTTTGTGCTAGGGTAGGAATTAATTCTGTTTGGAGCAACAAAATAATTATACCAAAGACCTTTCTACAACTGCTAATGCAACTCCTAATCCCTCTCTGCATGCAGGGATAATAGTTGGGGTTTACATGTTCATAATCTTGTGACTCTACTTTCTGCAGCCATGAGCTGCTGTGTAAGGAGTTTTGGTTCAGACATGAAGAAATTCTGGTAAGACTTGTTAAAGAAAACCCTCCATGTAGTGGAAGTGTGCTCAGTGATAGCCAGGAAAGGAATAAAGAGAACTCTGTATAAGCATACAAGAAGAATGAGGACAGTGAACACCCTGGTAATCATGAAAGAAGACACAAAAAGGAAGCGGTCTCCTTGTGAGTCAGGAGGATTTAAATCTTATTGTAACTTTGCTTTTGTTTTCATTGAAGAAAGTAGCAGTTGAAGTATTATCAATGTGAAAGCTGCTTTAATGCAGAGGAGGCAAAACAAGGCAGAGGCGGCACAAGGAATTCAAAGATGTTTCCTCAGAAACACTGAAATGACAAGAAATTATTTCTGAGAAATACTGAATGTAGATTCAGGAGAAGAAATGCTTGTATTAAGAATTAGTTTACTACCTTAAACTAGTAGGACAGATTTTAAAGCATTCTGCTGCATTAATGTATAACGAGATAACATAGCATTAGTATAATAGCAAGATCAATAGAGGTCAGAAGGATTTATCAAAATAAGCTGATCAGTCAATTGATAGATTTAGCATAAAGAAGTTTAGATTTCTTTTTAAAGGGCTGGACTGTGAGTCCTTGATGCAGCCTGCCTAAGGACAGGGCAGAACTGCCCTGCACAAGGGCGGCAGCAGGAGACAGAGCTGATCCCATCTGTGCAAAGGCTGCTGAACTCCACTCTGTGCAACTGACTGATAGAAAACCTTCCTGCCACCTGCCTGCTGGCAGTCCTGGAGGGCTCTGCACAATAAGCAAGGAGATTCATTGCCCCCAGTGAAAGCAGAACTCAGAATTTGTTCCATGCAGTATTTTCTGCAGTTTTATAGGTCATCTGATACCGCACTTACATCGCTACCAGGAAATGAGGGCCAAATTAAACAATGGATATGCTAGATGTGTAGGAGAACTGAAAGCATTTGAAAATAACAATTTGCCCTTAGCATTCATCACTATGTTTTCCTTGCTGGAGAAACAGAGAATTTTTTCTCTGATAGAGGTACATGATTACCATGGTGGATTGATGTCTGTTATAAACTATTTGTTTCCTTAATAACTCTGCTCCAGTAAGAAACATGCATAAACCATGAGACCATCAGTATTTTAATAGCCAAGAAAAATCCAGAGGAGATCTGATACTCAGGGTCAAGAACTGACAGTCACAAATTCTTGACTGGAACCATGTGAGGTTTGTTGTGCTAGAGTCAGGGCTGCAATAGTATTCAGACTGTTTTAATACATAGTTGAAGGTAGTAACCATAAATATAATATAAAATAGAATTTAAAGGGATGGTACATTAATTAAGTTCATCAAAACATTGCCTACCAGTACTTACTAGTGTAAAAACAAATATTTAAAAGATTGAATTTACACTGAATCATAAATTGATAAATTACTGTAAGATTAGCACCTTCCAGAAAAAAATCAGAGAAAATAAAAGTTAATTAATTCAGACAGAATGTTTTCCTGGAAATCCTGCTACTTTAAATATTTTGAGGACAAATACATAATAAATTGTGTAAATACAGTTCTAGATAAAAAGAATTCTGTATTAAGATAGTGTTGCCTAGTGCCCATCAAGATGATGTTGGGGATGCACCCAGTTTCCCAAGAGAAGCAAAGCCATGTTGAGTTCTTTGGGTTCCAGATGAAAAGAAAACCAAAACAGTCCTATTGGAAAGGTGAAAATAAACAAGAAAGGGTCTTGCATGGTAAAAGAAATAACAGAAGCTTTCAAGTGCTTAAGTTGACAACCATACTGGCTCTGCCATTTGGGCTTCCTGCTCTCTGATCTGTCTGGAAACCCTTAAATCTTGGCAGTGCAAAAAAACCCTAAATATCATCAATCAATAAGGATCAAGGGAGAAAATATGAAAGTATCAAATGGATTTACAGCTGAAGTTTCAAAAGCAAAGGAAAGCAAAGAGTTATAGCAGTTTCAGCCACATTAATCTAAAGTACAAGCTTGCAAGATAAAACCTCAGGAGTGCAACCTCCTAATAAGTAGGACGCTGCATCTTATTGCAAAGTGGCCTTTTCTATAAACAATTTTTAAATAGATAATAATAATAGTAATAGTAATAGTAATAGTAATAGTAATAGTAATAATAATAATAATAATAATAATAATAATAATAGTAATGGAGAAAAACAAGGATACAGAATTCCACTGGTGGAATGCAAAGGAAAACAATTATCTGGGACTTAAGGAACATTCATATATTCTGGGAAACACTGAAGGGCTTAATACTGAGTGTACTGAGTTGCTAGTTTACACTGTAGACAAAAGGTGTGGGCTAAAGATTATTTTGCAATTTTTTATTCTCTAGAGGAAGCATATTATTGTGAAAAAGGGCAATAAATGTTAAAAATAAGATATTGATTCTCTAGAGAGAATTTACGAGAGGAACAATAAAATGTACCGATAGTGTAAGAACAGGCTGAGAGGTCAATGGGAAAAGAACAGTCAGAGAGAGAAGCCATGCAAGGCAAAGGCCTTTTTTATGTGTTTCTGTCTTGTTTGGGTTTTTCAGCTCTGGATATGATTTAGCAGGTGAAAGTAAGAAGACAACAGTGAGGCTACACTCCTCAGAGGGATTCAGGTTGTCCCAAGCAAGCCTCTCCTCTGAGCACTGTCTCCTCTGGTCTGGAGCAGCTGGGTGCTGCCCACAGCACAGGGATACTGCTGCTGTGCCACTGCTTGGATATCACAAAGTGATCCATCCTGTCATCATGTCTAGAGAGCATTTGGGTTCAGCTTTATGGTGATTTCAATCTCATTTTGGGGACACGGAGGACTTACCTGCAGGAAGCCTTCTGAGTGGAATAAATGAATTCACATTTTCCATGTATACAGTAACCATTGAAGCTTTCTGAACAAGGTATGTGGTTTCCAATGTAAATGTCTTCTCTTTGATCACTGGCGTCTTGAAAAGAAATATACATAAACAATTATACATGGCTCTATGATGTTAATTAAAAAGTCTCAACCAAGAATTGCATATCCTTAAAAACTTGCAGTGAATAAAGAAATAGAGAATAATAAAGCAGAGGCTTAAGGGGGAAGTTTCAGAGGCACCTACAGAGATTTGTTAGAATGTACTGCATGGGAAAATGATCCTCAGAGACGTCTAAATATGCTTTTTATATCAGGTTTCTCAAAAAGGAGAAAAGTGTTCATGACAGAAACAAACCAAAGCAGGAAGATCAGCAGAAGCTTTGTCAGTGGCACTGGGGCAAAGAGCTAATACATAGACACAGAGAGCTTTCTCCCATGTGTAAACAGATGAAAAAAAAACCTCTAAAAAGGATTAGAAAGACGCTGAACCACATTTTTTGATTGCTGGGTAGAAAATCACTTGATACAGCCCAGATCTGATTGGTACCACTGGTGGTTAGAGCTGAAATCAAACACACTTCAATAGCAGTCTTCCTCAGAGAAACATTTTTATGGAGAGAGAACTCAAAAATATTGAAATGTGTCTAAAATACCCATTCCTTTGGGAAGTGTGCTGCTTTTGGCTGGGATGGAGTTAACCTCTTTCACAGCAGCTGATGGAGTGCTTTGGTTTAGATTACTGGCTGAAATAAAACTGGTGCCACACCACTGGTTTGGCTGCTGCTGAAGGGAGCTTGCACAGCATCGAGACTTCCTCTGCTTCTCACTCTGCTTCTCCCCTCAGCAAGAAGGCTGGGAGTAGGCAAGAGCCTGGAAGGGACACAGCCAGGACAGCTGATCCAAACTGACCAGAGGGATATCCCATACAATAAGACATCATGCTCAGCAATAAAAACGATAGTTTTGGTATTTCCAAGGTGGCAGTTGCCCAGAGAGAGTTGCCCAGTTCCAGGCTGGTCATCAGTCTCCTGATGGGATATTGTGAGTGACAGCTTCTGCATCACTTGGTTTTTCTCTTTCCCTCCCCCAGCCTTTGCTTCTTATACTGCTTTTTGCTTGACCAATGAGTTTTTCTCATGTGTGCTTTCCTGATTCTCTCTTCCATCATCCTGGGGGGAGCTTGGATAGAGCAAACAGCTGGTGGGCACTTAGCTGGTGTCCAGCTCAGCCCAGCACAGGAAGGCAATCCCTTCTGCCCCAACATCTTTCATGCTTCTGTCGTGTTACCAAAACTGTCCAAAGTTGTGTTCATTTTCAATCATTTTCCCCCCCAAATTTTTTGGTAAAGAAGTCCTAAACACAGAAGTTGGTATTTCATAATAAACTTCTCTGAAGAACATCTCTTAAGATGTGAGTGTAATTATAGAAATGTGTTCATTTCCATAGCAATAGACTATAGCTTCACAAATAAAAGACTATAAAGCAAAAGGGAGTGTGAAGAAGAAATCTTTTATACAATTGCAGATATTTGGAATTACACCAGCAAGGAAGAGAATGTATTTTTACAAGACAAAAAAGGAGATATGCTGCTGGTTTATGTTTTTTTTCCTGAAAATGTCTGGAATGTATTTTAATTTGGTTCTGGAGAAAAAACCCCAACCACGTATTACAGGTTTTAGATATAAGGAAGACTGTTAATTCAGGATGTTTTGAAGGTACAGAGGAGTTGTTTCAAGGGAAGAACATTGACTAATACTGACAATGTGTCCACCACTGCACTGATGGAATAGTCTATGTTGTGATATGTCTAAGAGGAGAAAAGTGGAGATGTCTCATCCTGAAACTATCATCTCCCTCCTTCTCCAAGAATTTAATTACTGTCATATCTTGTCCCAATCAAACCTTGTAATGAGCTACAGACAATTATATTAGTATGTTCAGAGAGCTGCACCATATCTGGTTTTATTTTAATACATGTATTGATACAGATAGTGAGGCCCAGTGGAAAACTGAAAGGTGCATCCTCTGAAAAGTGGCCAGACAGCCAGACACAGGTCAGAGGCAAAACTTATATTAACCAAGGAGATGTTAAATGCAGGAGGTGATTCCTAGTGTAAACCAGACATTTATCCCCCTTTTAACAGGAATCAAATTTTAATTGGAGAGACCTACTAGATTGCTTCAGAGCTTTAAAGTGAAAGATTTAACTGGTGTAAGAGCCTTGAAAGAGTGACCGCACATGAGAGTTCAAATACTTCACCAGAAGGAAGAGTCATGCCTAAAACCCGAAACCCTGATGCTCATCCTGGTACAACAAAACCATTAAGCCAGCTGAATCTGGGAAGAGAGACCTTTCTGATGTAACTTTAGGTAGCCACTTGCACTGCAGGAGGAGACCATCATGGTTCTAGAGACTAAAAGATACCATCCCTTCAGAGAACAGGGTTTAACAAGAGTAACTCACAGGAACTGAAAGGAAAAGCAAACAGGTAGGAGTGTGGACTGTTCTCTTATTCTGGATGAAAAAAAGCAATTCAAAGAAGTTCACTTCAGGCTCTCACTACCTAAAGAGATGCAAGTACTGCATTAAAAAAATTCAAAACAACCTTTTTTCATGAAGCACACTCTCTCCATGCACATCAGTTGCTGAACGCGAGACCGCACAAGTCACACACATTAATAATAATAATTATATACAATGGTTTTTCCACTAACTAGATTTCAAGGGCAATTTACATGCAATGAATAAAAGGCTGTTACCTCTTTGGAATAGCAACTGAAAGTGGTGTTTCATTACATTACATAATAAGATGTATATTGCATTTGGTGCCTTTTATACCTTCATAATGTAAGTGAAAATTGACATTAAATCACTCCAACTGGTACATCATATGCAGTGAAAATAAGAGAATTCGTGAAAAGGGAAAAATAGATGAAGCTTTTTGGCACTGAATGACTTTTCAAGAAGAACACAAGGAATGTTGAAAGCCATGGTGGGATGGCTTTACTCAGGGAAGCCATGGGAATGTAAACCAAATATAATGACATAAAAAACTGAAGACCAGACCTAACAGAGAAGGTACCAACCCCTTCAACAAAACCTGCATTAAGACCAGCACTGAGGAGAACGAACAGTGAGTTATGTTCTTTGTGATTCCTTCCTGTGTGGAATAGAAGCACCCATTTGCAGACTGGATTCCCTTTGCAGGGAAGTTTTCTTCCTCCCTGGGACCTGAATTAGAGATGTCACCACAAGATTGAAGAGGTTATTGCAACCTTCAGACTACTACCCACTCCCACTCTTACATGGCTATTAATGATGATGTAGCAATAAAAAGTCTGAGGTCGATAAAATGAGATTTCAGAAGCCTTGGGGACAATGCTAAAAAATGTTTGGAACACAGATAGTGTTTCCCTTCAATCCTCCCAATAATGAGGGGAAACTTGAAACAAACAGGTGAGCCCAGGATATCAATACCTTGCTCTGGAACCAGTGTTTCCACCAAAACTTTGGGGTTTTAACTCATGGAAGAGACTTTGAGACACAAGGTATGCTGGGGCCTGATGGAACCCACCTGTCCTGAAGGGCAAAATGACTTTTTGGATGTAAGCTGGCAGGACTGATGGAGAGGGGTTTAAACTAGAATTGATGGGGGAAGGGGATTCCAACACCTTTGCAGTAGGACAGGCACATGATGTCATGGCATCACCTGAGGGTAGCAAGTGCTAGTGGGAACACTTGCACTGCTCCTGGGAGCATGGAGAGCTCAGGAACACATTTCAAATGCCTGAACACCAACACACATAGTATGAGAAACAAACAGGATGAAGTAGAAGCAAACAGGATGAAGTAGAAGCACTGGTCAGCTCCCAGAGCTATGATATCACTGGGATTTGCATGAGTTCCACAAGTGGAGTGTTGAGATGGAGGGCTACAGGCTGTTCAGGAGCTACAGGCAGGGCAGACAAGTCGGAGGTATCATGTATGCAAGGGAGAGGTGATGGCACAGCACTTACAGTTAGTGCTGATGTGGCTGAGAGCCTCTGGGTGAGGGCTAGAGGGATGGAAAAAAGGAGACATGGTAGTGGATGTCTACTACTGAGTGCCCAGCCATGATGTAAGCACTGATAACTTAATTCTATAAGCAATGATGAGAAATTTCTGGATTGCTAGCCCTTGTCCTTATGGGAGATTTTTAACTTCCCAGACATCACCTGGGAATATAATATTGCTGTGATGAACAGGACTTTCTTGAGATTTGCAGGAGATAATAACTTCTTGTCAGAGGTACTCAGTGAGTCAAGCCCTCCTAGGCTTGCTATGTGTGAACAGAGGACTCATGGGGGGTGTAATTATAGGTGTCTGTCTTGGTCACAGTGATCATGAAATGGTTGAGTTTAATGGTTGAGCTTTCAGTGCAGTGAGAAAAAAAGGAAGAAAAAAGCATTGCTCACCCTGGATTTCAGTGGAAAAATCCTTTAAGCCATTCATGGAGCTATTGAGCAGAGTACCCTGGCAATCTGCTTTGGAGGGGTCCATGAGTGCTGGTCTAGTTTTAAGTAGTGCCATTTAGAAGCCTGGGAGCAGCCAATTCTGCTGCATTGTAAGTCAAGCAAGTGGGCTAGAAGACAAGCTTGACCGAATAGGGAACTCTTTGTGGAGCTCAAGAGGAAAGAGGATTTGCATGGTCACAGGAAGCGAGGTCAGGCCTCACAGGAAGAGTACAGAGATGTGGTTCACATGTGCAGGGAGAAGACACAAAAGGCCACAGCTCATTTAGAACTGAATCTGGCCAGTGTTGTGTAAGATAACAAGAAGGGCTTTTTCAAGTGTTGTACTAGCAACAGGAGGTCTTAAGAAAGCATTGGAGTGGTACTTGATGTGTATGATCATCTGACTAGCAGGGGTGAAGAAAAAGTTGAGACATTAAAGGTTATTAAAAGGTAAGGTAGGGTTCATGTAGGTGAAACATTTTCAACCAATGTGATTCAGTATATTAGTTGACTGAAAACATTTTAAAGCAACCTAACAAATACACAGTCGCCCATTTTTCCCAGAAGTTAATAGAAAAGATGGGATCATGGCAGGGAGGCCTGTGCTATGTTATTTCATCAGGAATGTCACAGCTTGGTGTATTCCAGTGAAGTAATTTTCACAGCACTTGGAGGGAGTCCAGTCCTGTGGCCACTGCACAGGGTACTGAGCAGCTGGGCATCATAGAGGAATACAGCAGGCAAAACTTACAAATCACGCACATCTTCCTGCTAGCCTTGCAACTCGCTGTAAGAAAGAAGCTGTTCACAAGGTCTGCCTCAGTTACAGGAATCAAAGCTGTAAAGAAGACTAGAAGGGACTTGCATGGTCTATTTTCTCATCTTGTGAAGCCACAACCAAAAACCCACAAAGTCTGCACCGTACCTTTCACTTCTGGCCGATACTGCATGCCATCATCTTTCTTTCCAACTGCATTTGTGTCATCTGTTTCTAGGTAATAAATACATGCATGGTTACTTATTAGCAAATCATATTTTCCAGACCACTGTCACTGATAAGACAGAATAGGGTATTTTAAACTGCAGTAAAACTGGACACACTCCCACATTGCTCCTCCCACACAATCAGGTTGGTATCACACCTGGCCTGTAACACTGATGTCCAGACCAACACATGGCACACCTCAAGCTGTAGGTTTTGAACTAAGAACTTTTCTGTGGTATAGACCTAGGTTATTTTTGTGACAGTCTGTTTTGGTGTTGGGACTGCCCAAATTACAGATCTAGATGGAACTGGCAAAGAGTTGGTGGAAAGCTGTTATTCCTATGAGAAAGTCCTAACTGAAAGCCCCTGAAACTGAAGGGTTATGGACATGATTAGCTACAAGGCAGTAGACAGAGGGCTTCAGTGGACCATTCTGACAAGGAATGGAAAGAAAATCATAGAATCATTTAGGTTGGAAAAGACCCTTAATATTAATGGATCAGTGTTTGTGCAATCGGTGCCCAACTTGACTCACCCTGGAAGCACATTTTACAGCCCACAGCAACAAGAAGCAAGATTTCCCACACACCCATATTCATTCTGCTCTCCTACTTCTTACCACTCCCTCATGTAAGAACTGCTGGATTATTGCTTAGATTTTCCTGAGAGTTTTCCCTGTCTTTCCAGGTAATGGCACCAAAGAAAGGTGATGTAAACATAGCACTATGTGTGTAGAGTGGGGAACTCAAAACTCCAGGTGGTGAGTACCCTGATAACTGGATCAGTGACATCTGACCAAACATGGAAAAGGGAAAGCTCCACCAAGCCCAGTTTTGTCAGAATTTACATTTCCTGGAAAACCGGAATTAATCCTACCTGAGCAGTGTCCAAGGTGCCTGATGTCGATCTGCTCTTGCCTCAGACACGATGCTTCTCTGACAAAGCACGGATTGTTATAGGAACTTCCATCAGAAGCACATACAGGATTAAAACTGTATCCACTGCAGTCTATGTTACATACACACCTGTTAATTGAAGCATACAGCAAAACAAAGCTGACACCCAGCAAACAAATGTTAAGTCATGTTAAATCCTAAGTAAACCAATGCCAGGAGGAGAGAGCGTGCTGCATGAGGATGCTGAAGAAGACTTTGACATCTCAGGCTTCCAAGCAGATGTACAAAATTATGAATAGATGCTTCAGTGTGCTTTTCAATAATGTATTAATGTTTTTTCTAGTTTTACTGTGATATCAATCTCATGGAATATACTTGAAAATTGATAACACATTACCACTAGGAAGATCTACTACATTAATGTATCAGTTTCAGTGTTTGTTCTCTAGTGTGAACAAAACCAGAAGAATATTCTACTTTTTTTAGGTGTCAGGATCCTTGAGAGGGAAACAAAAAGGACTCCCTTTTCTGTTAGGCAATAGAAAGAGTTCTGTTTCAAAGGTTGTACTCAATATGCTTGGTTAACTGTGTCATTTCAGCAAGACTTTCATTCATACCTTTGAAAGTTAACAATAGGTCTGTTACATTGCATTTAAAACAGGATTATGCAATCTGAATTACTTCATATTGCCTCCCATTAACATTTTGGTTGTTTAGGATGAATCATTTTCCACACCATTTGCAACTAAGGATTGTAAAATGAAAGTGGGAAAAATGAAGACCTAGTGTGTAGGTGGTTCCTAACTACACAGAGGTAGGACAGCCAAAGACTCAGACAGGGCTATGACCTGTTCATGTTTAGATACTTTTGTAGCCCCAGCAAAAAGTCCTGAAATTTTACACATGTTAATAGCAGAGGAAAATTTTGCAACTTTCCATGCCCCCCCCCCGAATCTTTTAATCAATATTCTGCTTTCTAACTGAACTTCTATTTTTGAATGAAAATTTCAGCATATGTTTGACATCGGTAAATAAGAAGTGTGACTGCAGAATGAGGGGAAGGACAAGGTGGCCACCATATCCAGCTCTCAGTCAAGCTCCTCCTGATGTTGTGAGTGTGAGAAGAGCCACTCTGCACCTTCTGAGAAAGTGGCAGTGGGCACAAGATCTTCTCCTTGCCAGAAAACTCTGCAGGGGACACATGGTTTGACTGCCAGGAATTGCCACTAGCTTCATCTTGATCCACTCTTGTAAGACACAGGATGGAGAAAAACATCCAAGCTACCAACTTACCAGATATTTTATGTTCTTTCCCACTGTTCCAGATAAAATTAAACTATTAAACAGATGAATGTATGCCTCAAGCCAGCAACAAATCTGCAGCAGAACCAAATTCCATGCTGCAGAAACACTGAACACGGCCAGCATACTTCTTTCTCTTCCTCTATGAGCACCTTTTGTTGCTTAATTTAAATATGCTAATTTTGCAGGTAATTTTCCATGCCTGTGAACTTCAGATTGTTGCTAGACAGACGAACATCTCTAGTGCAAACACAGTTTTAAGTGCACGTACTGACAGTGAAAAACTGCCCCAGTAATGAGTCTCTACTCATCTTAGGGACCTGATTCCAAATATTAATGAAGCCTCTAAATATCAATATGATGAACATATGATAATCTTTCTTACTAGAAATGGTAATGGCTGTAAACCTTAGAACCGGGATGGAAATACTATTTTGTTTACATGCTCCCACATGATATTAAGACTAATAAGGGATTTGTTAGAATTTACTATATACAAATAAAGGATCATGGCTCAGAGTTATGCATATTTATTGACACAAACTAGCAGAGAGCTGGTCCTCATTTCTATGACACTGGCTATGTGCAGACAAATACCTTTGCTCACCCTTAAATCTGTCTGTAGTCACCATCCAGTGTCTATAGCATCATAATTATGGTTGGGTTTTGTCATTCCTGGTGACAAATGAGTTTTGAAAATATTTTTTTCCTTCCTCATGGTGACATTACAGGCTAGAGTTGAAACTGCACATCAACTGCTTATGTTTGCATTTGCTGTGTTTAGATTAAACATCTAATATTAAATGCTCATTTTCTCAGAATTGTAAAATGCTTGCTTTAGGGGTGGTTATGAATTCCTGACCCTGGTTTTCTGATGAACAAGTCTCAGTCTAATTTCTAACCACCTCTTCAGTGTATAGAAATTTCATATGTTGACCCCCCCTCCACCTGTATCCAATTATCTGCCCAGTGCCATTAGCTAATTCTTTGCCCACGATGCCAAGTAGTACTTTAGCCTTCCCCTGGCCAGTTAGTCACTGGTCACTTGGCAGAGCTGTCTGACATGTAAAAGCAGGAGGTTTAAGTACACTGTGGGGTAATGAACAGTTGAGCTGGACTGATGTACTTTGAAATAACTGAAACTCCTATTCCACCATAAACACCTGAAGTCTTTCGGAGGGCTGAAAGGGAAGGAGTAAAGGAGAGGACATGGCTTGGGTGCAGTGCTCTGAAGGGAGAAGAGCCTCCACAGATGCAGTAGGGTGGCAGAGAGGAGCACATGTTAGAAACCTGCACTCATCAGGGAGTCTGCATAGGGTGCAGTGAATTTGTCCTTGCTCATAGACAATTTCCACTAGACCAAAAACACAGTCAGGACTGCGGGAAGTGCCGAATCGTGAGATGAGAGCGGTGACATATGGGGAGTGCTGCTCTTGACAGAAACCATGAAAAGAATGTTGTTTTTAACTGCTTGGTGTTTGTGAAGGAAGGTAAAACCGTGGGAGAGCAAGTTTCTGCTCTGATGCTGCACATCAAACACTTTGAAACTGGAGCCTGAGTCCCTGTGAGGGGACGGGACCACCAAAGACTGAAACAGAAGAGCAGCTCAGGAAAGTATTGGAAGATCTGCCAACAAACCCACTATGAAATACTGAAAATACGTTATATCCTGATATCGTAGAGTTACAGAGGGCAGATAATTGCTTGGTACTGAGAGGACAGGAAATCCAGCTGCTTGATGGAAGCCAGCTTCTCCCAACAGCCAGTTTGGGAGCCAAAGCCAGGCAGAAGTCAAAGCTCAGGGCTACCAAGCAGAGCCCATTGGGTCTGAACCATGCACAGACCATACAAGAAGCACAAAAATTATGTGAGAAGACAGTAGATAGTGAGAATGAGCTAAAAGGGACATCTTAATGGGCAAAAATCTTATCAGAGGCCTTTGCAAGCAGGAGAATCTGTAAGAGGAACCAAGGACTATTTTCCTTCACAGCTAAAGCTGAAACTGAACACAGAATTGCAGTCCCATATTGTAATCTGTTCCCTGAAGTCTCTCTCCTGCTGGGGAGAGAGCACAGAGAGAGCACAAGGACAATGCAGAGAGCTGAATGAAAAACCTGAGATCATGAAGGGGGAGTAGGGACATGGGGGAGAAGCACAAGAGGGGCACCCAGGAAGAGAGTGAACCTTATCTGTAAAATGCAGAAGAAAAGAGTTACTTAAGGTGAAGTCACTTAACAGAATTGTGTATTAAGGACATCTTGAATGTGCTTGATGCTTCATATAGAAAGAAGTGAATGAGTGCTTCAATTTTTCCTGGAAAAGCTTGTTGTCAAAGCCACGCTGGAATAAAAGGAGCGAGAGCCCTACAAACATTTTCTTCACTATAACCGTCCTATTGGTTTCAGCCAAAAGGATTTAAACAGGTAGTTAATGCTCCAAATTGATGTCTTGCTGGAGGATGTTGCTGTGCAATGTCCTGAACAGATCTTTTCTCTCACGTGGCCTGGGAAAGTCAACAGGATATATTCAGATGTTTTCCTGATATACTAGAGTATACAGAAAAAAAACCTGAATTTTGTCACCTGTCATCAGAGAGCTGACACCTTAAGAAAAAAGGCACCAGCTTGCTGTGAAAATCTGCTTTTAGAAGTTGCATGCATATCATTCATTAACACCACCAGCTAAACAGAAAAGCATTTGAATTTCAAGAAAGTACAAAGTGATATAATTAAGCCAAACAGATTTTTTGGGTGGTTTTAATAAGCAAGAAATGAGGATGTACAACTCATGTTTTAGGGGCTACTAGGTGTAACAAAGAAAACGTGCTTAGTAAAATGAAGTGACAAGCTCAGGCTGTAAGAGCACTTGCTGCTATTAGTAAATTAATTAGATCCCCAGAGATCAGAACATATTTCAAGGCTCCCTTTTGTTTTCAGGCTTCAAGGTGTACGTGGTCTGTTGGAAGTTCTGTGTGCTTAAAAACCCTGGTAGGTTCAAAGAAAAGAGAGTGGAAAAAGGAAAGGAAAAGCATGACTGACTTGTGGAGCGGGCTTGGCTACTGGGAGAGACTGGAATTTCCAACCAACAGATCAGGCTGCTGCATTTATGCCCACCTGGGACTTGCTCACAAATCTATTTTTCTGGCCTGGCCTCACAGGGAGTGCTGCTTGCTATCCCTTCACAACAGTCAGCATGCTCAGGTACTCACCAATTCACTGGCACATCTGCTTACAATGTAAAATGGAAACACTAGAGTAAAACAAAGTGTGTGAAATGCACACAGATAGGTAAGGGTATGCTTGATGGAATAAATTTAGGTGAATTGAAATAGCAGGGGTGTTGCAATTGCACTTAAGAATATAACCATGCCAAATGAAGGATTACCTTTCATGTTATGCTTCTGCCCTTGTGTGCAATTTTCCCCAGATGAAATCTGAACTAAGAAAATCTGGATTTCAAAGTGATTTTTTCTACCTATTTGACTAGAGTTGAATCTTCATCAGGTTTATAGCACAAGAGAAGTAGAATTCGATTCTACAAAGCTTCTTTGTGCCTGGCTTTAACACTCTGTCTTTAACACTGTCTTAACTTCTGCTCAGCAATCCAGAATACCCTTTGAACACCATAAATTTCAGCTATTTTCCAGACATCTTTACACTCCCCTTTTCATTTTCATGGCATGGTTCTTTCTGACCACTGTAGAAATTTAGTCTTTACTGCAGCAAGCTTCTCACAGCACACATGGTGAACTGATGTTTGCTCTCTCAAGAGCAGCCTAACTCTCCCTCCACCCTCAAATAACAGGAACCTTCAAAGACTTGGCACACGCTGCTGCAAAGATCACTAAAAATACATATTAAAAAAACCAGGTCTGGATTGTTACCCATCTAGGATCTATTCAATTTCTTAATAGCCAATATAGTGAAAAGACCATTATGCTATTCCTCTCATATCAGAATACCCTGTACCCAGATTTTCATAATTCATAATCCCACAACACAATCTTAAATCCCTTGTTTAGGTTGATTTTCTCTATTGTCTGAATGGTTTGTTTTGCACACAAATACTTAGGTTTTTTTTTTTTTCTGCTGGATCAGAAAGCTGTGAATTTCATTTACACAGGATTTAGATACCCTTCCTTATGAATACCTGCACACAGTATCATACCCTAAAAAGTTAATTTAAAAAAAAATTGGTAAATGAATGAAAAAGTGGTCGAAAGAGGAAAGTATAAACTTGCATGCCAGACTTCAAACAGGCCAAATCTTTCCCAGGAGGACAAATTATAGAGACAAGGCAGGGACTAGCACTTTGAAATGTCCACACTGGCATTTCTAACTGTTAATACTAAGACTTCTGAAATTCTGGTTTGGCCTTTGTGAAAACAGACACTATGTAAATTATAGGCCAGTTGAATCTATATATTGCTGAGGCACCTTTGCTTTCCAAAGTAAATCTCATAAAATGTTAATCTCAAAAGGTCTACTTGGGGATCAGTTGTCAATCTTTCTTGAAAATCTACATTATAAGTCAAAACATATCTTTGACAGCATAGTACACTTATTAAAAAAAAAAGACTGAATGTGCTCAGAATCTCATTTCCATATTTCATCTGTTAAAAAAAATAGGTAAAACTGAGAACATGATAAATTTGAATTTTTACAGTGAGTCTATTTTTAAGTTAATTATTTCCTTACCAAAGAAAAAAAAAAAGAAGATAACCACTCAATTGGGGCCTTGACAAGATGAAGGAGCCTCCAGAGGTCTGAAGATGACAGGACTGCCACAGGACATTGTGGCTGGACTGACAGGGAAGCAGCTCTGCAAAAAAGGACCCAAAGGTGCAGGGGAGCAGCAGGCTGGGGGGATGCATCACAGGAGGGTCAGCAGCACAGCAAGGGAAGTGACTCTTGCCCTCCTTTCAGCACTCATGAGGTCCCACGTGAAGCACTCTGTCCTGTTTTGGGATGCTTCAGTAACAGCAAATACTCTGAGAAACCGGAGAGGCTGCAGTGGTGAGATGCTGGGATGGGCTGTGCGAGCAGTGGCTGGGGGCACTGCACCTCTTCAGCCTGGAGAAGAGAAGGTTGAGGAGGTGACTGCTGTCACCAACAACCCAAGAGGGGTTATTGAGAAGAGGAGAGTTAGGCTCTTCTCAGAGGTACACGAAGAGGAGTGAAAGACAACAGTTGCAAGTCGCAAGGAAAAAAATTCTGATTGAACATAAGGAAATTATTCTTCAAAGTGAGAGAAGCTCAGCCCTTGAACAGATATTCCCAACTGTCAAATCTTTCTTTATGGAGATGATCAGAGAGCTCCTGGAGAAGCCCTTGAGACACATGAATGAATTATCCCTGGCTGCAGTGGAGGGAAGGAGCCCAGACCCTCCAGAGATCCTGCCTTTTGATTGTGTACTGATAGATGATCTGTTTATCTCATGAACAGTCAGTAGAACTGAAAAAAGCCCAGCATGTGCTAAGAAAAAGTCCAGGTATATCAAGATCAAACCATAAATGTTTGTGATGGTGACCTATAGGATTTACCCCATCAGCTCTAGGTGGCTCCAAGCTTTGTGCTGACTTCTCTGTGTCCACTTCTCAAAACAATTGCATTTCTAATTCAAAATTCCAGCAGAAAACACACAACCACATTCATACTGCCTATGGTTTTGGGCTTCTGGCCACTTTCCCACATGAGGGTACAGGTTTACCAACCTCTTGTGCACACATTTTGCACCACTATCCATAATATGTTGTCTTTTCAACAAAGAGGAGGAAGCTTCTGGCCAGAGAGACATTTGATGGCCAGAGGAGAAAGGCAGACGCTGACTGAATGGTACAGGCAGCAGCTTTTCACATGATATATACAACCTGTTTCAGTTTTCTCACTGAATGGGGAGAGAGTCCCAGCCAACCCATGTGAATCTGTTGGTTGCATCCTCAGACCTACAGAAAATCACTGTTCAGGCAAATGACATGTTACGTGTTTATGCAATTTAAGACTAAGGTATCCACAAGTGATTGTCTGTGCCCTTGAAAGGACTGACCACAAAACTAACAAATCTTTAAAATACTTGTAAGTTGTATGAGAAAAGAAGAAAAAGATGGAGAAATATATTTCTGTAATGCTTCCTCAACTTGATTCCTTTCTGAGTTTAGATACAGAAATAATGCATTGATTTGTATATAGCTGAATACAAATTTTTCAAGTGTGCTGTTTATGACAACCCTCTCCTCAGACCCTATTTCTGTGTCTCAACCACTCCACCCAGAATCAGCGTTGAAATTTTTCATAGAGGCAGTGGAAATGATAAAGTTGTTTATATTTTTGCACTCAGGTTACTAAGCATTGTTACCTCTTTTGGTCTAGAGAGATAATGCTTCTGAGAAATCAAACAAAATGAAGATACAAATCTAAAACCCGAATCATGCAAAGCACGATTTCTTCAAACTATGTGTGATCTAGTGTAACAAAAGCATGTGTACTATTTTTGATCAAGAGATAGCCATAATGCTTTAACACCAAGTGTGAAAACTAAGGATCTGTAACCTTTTCAAAGGGGAAAATACAATTTAAGAGCAACAAAAAATTATCATCACTAATTTGTAATATGGAGTGTATCTCAGCTCTGTACAACTGATCTTTAAATTTGCTGTTAAAATGCACCAAAATTTGGTGATAACACAGGTTCACAGATTAATTTAGGTTTAAGAGATGTGCAGAGGTCATCTAGTCCCAGCCTCTGCTCGAAGTTGGTCCCAAGGCTGTGTCTGATCAAGTTCAGACATCTCCATGGATGGAAATTGTAGACACCATGTTGTAGTGTCCAACCACCCTCGTGGTGGAAACGTTTTCCATTATGACAACCCAAAACTTACCATGCTTTGACATCTGTCTATTTCCCCTCACAATATCACTGTGCACCTCTGAGAAGAAAGGACCTGTTTAGACACCTCTAAGGACCTGCAAGTTAAACTCTAAAAAATCAGGAAGTGACAAGTGGTCTTGCTTCTGCTTCTCAGTTGTAAGGGTCACCCTACAGTTTTCATTGAAAGTATTAGGTGCCACAATTTTTTGCAAAGGATCCCACAGCTTTCCAGACCTAAAAGACAAACCGTGTTCTGCAGGGAATAAAATTGTCTTTAGCAGGATTTTTCCGTTTTTGGCAGAAAACTTGCCTATTCTGTTCCCTAGGCTATTGTGACTGGCCTCTTAGCAGGTCCTGGGATTCCTCATTAATACCAGCTAATTTGCCTCAAACCACTCAAATGTGGTGGCATGTGTGGCACCCTTCCCACTAATTCAATTTCCCAGAAATTAATTTCCTTATTGATAAATAATAAATATTTTGCTTCTCAAGAGCAGTCAGAGCAGAAGGAGCTGATGTTTATAAGGTCTCAGATTGCACAGCTTGGAAAAAAGGTTGAAAAAAATTCATAACTGTGTGTTTACCATATGTATCATGAAAATGGCTTGAGATTATCTACTAAACATTAGGGGGCAATTCAGCTAACTCATGCAGTTACTATCATGGAACAAAATTCTCTTTAAATGCCTGCTGTTATCACGTGGGTCACTCTATTAAGTGTCTTAACAGCACAAGGGCTGTCCAGGCCTAATAAACCTAGGGGAACAGAACTAAATGCACTTTTTGTTTGTGGTTCAGTAGACATTGCCACACTATCCAAAAAGATTCCAGTGGCCATTCTCATGTCTTGAAAAGGAAAATCAAAACAGAATATTTTTATGAAATTAGGGTGTTTTGTGATTTGCTAGAATTAGGGATGATAGTGTCTCTAATCTAGTGCAAATTTGAATTAAATGATAATTCAGACTAGCAATGCTTATACATAATGAAAGATATTTGTGTTGCTAGTAACTTTATATGTCATGATATAATTTTATGATGTCAAAACCCACACTGAAACACAACAGGAAAGAGAGTAAAAATTAGATGTAAAAAGCAATTTTAAGGGGTGCTCTACTAAAGTTTCCCAAACAGAAGATTTCAATCCCATCTTGTTTCTTCCAGGTAAACAACTATTTTAATTTTAGGAAAACAAAATAAGCCAGCTTGTATATTCTACTTTAGCAAGGTTGTGACTTGCTATGTGACTTGTCCAAATCAACCTTGTGGAGGCAATCTGTGTTAATGGAGCTGGATTTATCTGTGTCTAAACAGTGAATATCACTGAAGTCTGTTTTAATGGTCAAAGGCACTGGGAAAAAAAAAATTAAATATATTAAATTCCTGCATAGAATTGAAAAATATATTATCCAATACATTGTGAATAACCTACATGGGAATATTTTCTAACTTCTGAGCATTTTCTATATAAAAGTTCTTGTTTCCACTTATTTTTTTAATGAGGACTAATTAAAGAAATCCTAGAGGCAAAAGAGCAGTCTCTGCCTGTTGTCAAGAAATGGGAGCCTGGTTTCATGTTATATGAGTAGGATGTAGGGAATAAATTTTCTGCTCTCCTCAGCTTTACCCTAACTTTCTTAAAGATACTACATAATTGCAGGAATGCCAGCTCTACAAGTCCAGAAAGACTAGGCAAGCTTCTACTCAAGTTGAATGCTTCAGGATTTATTTTCCAAAGCCAAAAGTACATTTCAGTGCATACAGCAAAC